>JAMWET010003815.1:0-30000 GCA_024036415.1 Prochilodus magdalenae | reverse complement strand
GTTTTTTGAAAAGTGGTGAGGCATTGCCTCAGTGGTTTAAAAAGTGTAGGGACATTTTCTCAGTTTTTTGAAAAGTGGAGGGTCATTGCCTCAGTGGTTTGAAAAGTGGAGAGGCATTGCCTCAGTGGTTTAAAAAGTGTAGGGACATTTTCTCAGTTGTTGGAAAAATGGAGGGGCATTGCCTGAGTTGTTTGAAAAGTGGTGAGGCATTGCCTTAGCGGTTTAAAAAGTGTAGGGGCATTGCCTCAGTTGTTGGAAAAGTAGAGGGGCATTGCCTCAGTTGTTGGAAAAGTAGAGGAGAATTGCCCCAGTGGTTGAAAAGTGGATGAGTATTTCCTCAGTGGTTTGAAAAAGTGGAGGGGCATTGCCTCAGCGGTTTGAAAAATGGAAAGGCATTGCCTCAGTGGTTTGAAAAGTGGAGAGGCATTGCCTTGGTGGTTTAAAAAGTGGAGGGGCATTGCCTCAGTTGTTGGAAAATTGGAGGGTCATTGCCTCAGTTGTTGGAAAAGTAGAGGGGAATTGCCCCAGTTTTTTGAAAAGTGGTGAGGCATTGCCTCAGTGGTTTAAAAAGTGTAGGGACGTTTTCTCAGTTGTTGGAAAAGTGGAGGGGCATTGCCTCAGTGGTTTGAAAAGTGGAGAGGCATTGCCTCAGTGGTTTAAAAAGTGTAGGGGCATTGCCTCAGTTGTTGGAAAATTGGAGGGTCATTGCCTCAGTTGTTGGAAAAGTAGAGGGGAATTGCCCCAGTTTTTTGAAAAGTGGTGAGGCATTGCCTCAGTGGTTAAAAAAGTGGAGAGGCATTGCCTCAGTGGTTTAAAAAGTGTAGGGGCATTTTCTCAGTTGTTGGAAAAGTGGAGGGGCATTGCCTCAGTGGTTTGAAAAGTGGAGAGGCATTGCCTCAGTGGTTTAAAAAGTGTAGGGGCATTGCCTCAGTTGTTGGAAAATTGGAGGGTCATTGCCTCAGTTGTTGGAAAAGTAGAGGGGAATTGCCCCAGTTTTTTGAAAAGTGGTGAGGCATTGCCTCAGTGGTTTAAAAAGTGTAGGGACATTTTCTCAGTTGTTGGAAAAGTGGAGGGGCATTGCCTCAGTGGTTTGAAAAGTGGAGAGGCATTGCCTCAGTGGTTTAAAAAGTGTAGGGGCATTTTCTCAGTTGTTGGAAAAGTGGAGAGGCATTGCCTCAGTGGTTTGAAAAGTGGAGAGGCATTGCCTCAGTGGTTTGAAAAGTGGAGAGGCATTGCCTCAGTGGTTTGAAAAGTGGAGAGGCATTGCCTCAGTGGTTTGAAAAGTGTTGTGCCAAAGGCCTGTTGTTTAAAAAGCGATTTCCCAAGCAGGTAGAAAAGTGCTGAGGTCCTGGCAAAGTAATAGTAAAGGCAGTGCCTTCATGATTTTACATTCTGTCTTTCATGATGGATATTAATCAGTAATCCAATTGTAAGTCCTTTTGGACAAGATTGCCTGTCAAACATACACATTCTAATAAATGGTAGACACTTGATACCCCGGATAGCACACTGAGTGTGAAAAGACAGCATGTGTTCTTTAGCGTGACCTGGGGAGGCGCAGAAATCTCAATAAAGCATGATGGCAGTATAGAGTCAGGTTGTCTTTGGTGAAAATGTGATGCGTTTAATTAAAAATGCAATGATGGGATTTTACAGTGTCCACCAAATATATATGTGTTGAATATCACAATATACAATGACTTGCAAAAGTATTCATACCCCTTGAACTTTTTCACACTTTGTCACCTTACAACCACAAACCTAAATGTTTTTTTTTGAGATTTTAACCAACACAAAGTAGCACATAATTGTAAAGTGCCCAAATAAAATCAATTGCCTTCAGAAGTCACTTAATTAGTTACATTAATTAGTCCAGCTGTGTGTAATTTAGTCTCAGTATAAATACACCTGTTCTGTGAAGGCCTCAGTGGTTTATTAGAGAACACTAGTGACCAAACAGCTTCATGAAGACCAAGGAACTCACCAGACAGGCCAGAGACAAGGTTGTGGAGAAGTTTAAAGCGGGGTTAGGTTATAAAACCATATCCCAAGCTTTGAGCGTCCCAACAAGCACTGTTCAATCCATCATCCAAAAAAGGAAATAGCATTCTACAACTGCAAACCTACCAAGACATGGCCGTCCACCCAAACTCACAGATCAAGCAAGAAGAGCTTTGGAGAAGTAGCCAAGAGGACGCATGGTCACTCTGGAGGAGCTGCAAGAATTCACAGGTCAGGTGGACATATTCCACAAATCTGGCCTTCATGGAAGAGTGGCAAGACGAAAACCATTGTTGAAAGAAAGACGTGCTGATTGTAGTTTACCACAAGCCATGTAGGGGACACAGCAAACATGAGAGGTGAAGGTGCTGGGGTCAGATGAGACCAAAGCACTATATGTGGAGGAAAAGTAACACTGCTCATGACCCTGAACACACCATCTCCACTGTAAAACATGGTGGTGGCAGCATCATGCAGTGGGGATGCTTTTCTTCAGCAGGGACAGGGAAACTGGAAGGCCTGGAAGAAACCTGTTGGGGGCTGCAAAAGACTTGAGACTGGGAAGGAGATTCACCTTCCAGCAAGACAATGACTCTAAACATACAGCCAGGGCTAAGTGGAACGGTTTAGATCATAGGATATTCATGTGTTAGAACGACCCAGTCAAAGTCCTGACTTTAATCCCATTGAGCATCTGTGGCAAGACAATTACCTGACGCCCTTATCCAGAGCAACTTACAAGGTTAATGATTACAGGGAGGCCAGTGTAGTGTTAGGAGTCTTGCCCAAGGACTCTTATTGGTGTAGCTCAGCATAGTCACCCAGACTGGGATTCGAACCCCAGTCTCCCACATGTAGAGGTGGCACCCTGAGTAGTGGTGTTACCCACTGAGCTACACCAAGCACCAATCACCAACCAGACATGAAAAGATGCTCTCCATCCAACCTGGCTGAGCTCGAGCTACTTTGCAAAGACTTTCAATTTTGAAAACCATGTATCATTTTTGTTCCACTTCACAATTATGTGCTACTTTGTGTTGGTCTATCACTCAAAATCTCATTTAAGTTTGTGGTTGTAAGGTGACTTCAAGGGGTATGAATACTTTTGCAGGCCACTGTACCTTATTATCGATTATCAGCACATGTCCAGTGGATCGGGTTAATCACTCGTGCTATTGGCAGAGATACTTTGAAGAGGAAGAGAGTGACAGTCATGTGGGTCAGACAGATTCACAACATATGATCCACCTCTCACTCACCCACACCAGACTTCAGTGTGTAGGACTACTGCACTGAGACACTGCCTGGAGAGAGAGAGAGACAGAGACAGAGAGGGAGGAGAGAAATAAAAGAGATGAGGACAAAAGAAGAGAGATTGGGTGAGAAGAGAAGAGAAGAGAAGAGAAGAGAAGAGAAGAGAAGAGAAGAGAAGAGAAGAGAAGAGACAGAAAGACAGACAGAAGACAAACCCACATGAACACGGAGAGTGAGAGAAACTGTGTGACAGATGGCCCTGACCTCCGCTGTGTTTTTGTCCAGGCATTCAGAGGAGCGTTGAGGGTCGCTGTTCCATCAGGTGTGTGTGTGTGTGTGTGTGTGTGTGTGTGTGTGTGTATCCTCCTTCTTTCCCTCCAGAAAAAATGGCCTGTCTCGGCCCACCACAGGACCCCGGGGCCCTCGGCTGTTTGACCCATTAAACTCTAGCTACACAAATTACATGTTTAATGGGACTAAATGCACATTACCTTAAACTATCTGCAGGGCATTATTAAACATGGAGGTATATGTGCGATTGTACTCCACCTGTAGTGCTTAAGGTCTGGTGTATAGCCGTGTTGTCAAAAGTTCAAACCTTCATTTTTTACATTTCTGGTCAAAATTGCCATCCGGTTATGACTTTATTATGTTATTTTGTGTGCCCACTCTGGCTTTATTACAGCTTTCAACCTTCTGAAAAAATTGCTTTCCGCTTTGCCTTCAAGATTTTAGGATGTTCAGAGTGTGGCTGTGATGTAAGTGCAGAAGCTTTTTAGAAAGTGTGGAGTATGGTTTGGAAAGAGTGAAATAAGGCAGGATTTTGGAGGTGTGGAGTGAGACAGGGCTAAGGATGTGTAGAGTGAGGCAGAGTTTAGGAGGTTGGGTTCGCAGTGTCTGGAGAAAGGCAGTGTTTAGGAGGTGGACTTTTGTGACGTGTTGTGTGAGGAAGGCAGGGTTTGGGACATGTTGAGTGAGGCAGGATTTTGGCCATGGTGTGTGAAGCACAGTCTGGGCTGTGTTAAGTGAGGCAGGGTTTGTCTTTTGTTGAATAAGGCAGGATGTGGGCCATGTTAAGTAAGGCAGGATTTGGGACGTGTGAAGTAAGGCAGGATTTAGGACATGTTGAGAGAGGCACGTTTTGGGACATGTTGAGTGAGGAAGGGTTTAGGCCATGTTAAGCGAGGTAGGGTTTGGGCCGTGTTGGGCGAGACAGGGTTTGGGCCATGTTGAGCGAGGTAGGGTTTGGGCCGTGTTAGGCGAGACAGGGTTTGGGCCATGTTGAGCGAGACAGGGTTTGAATGTGTTGCGTGAGGCAGGGTTTAGGCTATGTTAAGTGAGGTGGGGTTTAGGCCATGTTGGATTTAGGATTTAAGGCCATGTTAATTGAGGCAGGGTTCAGGCCATGTTAAGTAAGGCAGGATTTGAGCCGTGTTGAGTGAGGCAGGGTTTAGCCTATGTTGAGTGAGGCAGGGTTTGGGACATGTTGAGTGAGGCAGGGTTCAGGCCATGTTAAGTGAGGAAGGGTTTGGGACATGTGAAGTAAGGCAGGATTTGGGCCATGTTGAGAGAGACAGGTTTTGGGCCATGTTGAGTGAGGAAGGGTTTAGGCCATGTTGAGCGAGGTAGGGTTTGGGCCGTGTTGAGCGAGACAGGGTTTGGGCCATGTTGAGTGAGACAGGGTTTGAACATGTTGAGTGTGGCAGGGTTTAGGCTATGTTAAGTGAGGCGGGGTTTAGGTCGTATTGGATTTAGGATTTAAGGCCATGTTAATTGAGGGAGGGTTTGGGACATGTGAAGTAAGGCAGGATTTAGGCCATGTTGAGAGAGACAGGTTTTGGGACATGTTGAGTGAGGAAGGGTTTAGGCCATGTTAAGTGAGGTAGTGTTTGGGCCATGTTGAGTGAGACAGGGTTTGAACATGTTGAGTGAGGCAGGGTTTAGGCTATGTTAAGTGAGTTGGGGTTTTATGTTGGATATAGCATTTAAGGCCATGTTAATTGAGGGAGAGTTTGGGACATGTGAAGAAAGGCAGGATTTCGGCCATGTTGAGAGAGGCAGGTTTTGGGACATGTTGAGTGAGGAAGGGTTTGGGACATATTGAGTGAGGCAGGGTTCAGGCCATGTTAAGTGAGGAAGGGTTTGGGACTTGTGAAGTAAGGCAGGATTTAGGCCATGTTGAGAGAGGCAGGTTTTGGGACATGTTGGATATAGGATTTAAGGCTGTGTTAATTGAGAGAAGGTTTGGGACATGTTGAGTGAGGCAGTGTTTGAGACGTGTCGAATGAGGCAGTGTTTGGCCCGTGTTGAGTGAGGCAGAGTTTGGCATGTGTGAAGTAAGAGTGAGGAAGGGTTAAGGCCATGTTAAGCGAGGTAGGGTTTGGGCTGTGTTGAGCAAGACAGGGTTTGGGCCATGTTGAGCGAGACAGGGTTTGAACGTGTTGCGTGAGGCAGGGTGTAGGCCATGTTAAGTGAGGCAGGGTTTGGGACATGTTGGATTTAGGATTTAAGGCTGTGTTAATTGAGAGAAGGTTTGGGACATGTTGAGTGAGGCAGTGTTTGAGACGTGTCGAGTGAGGCAGTGTTTGGGCCGTGTTGAGTGAGGCAGAGTTTGGGATGTGTGAAGTAAGGCAGGGTTTTGACATGGTAGATATTTAGACTGCTTGGTTTCTCAAGCCTCAGAATGGCAGCTCCCACAGGGAAGGCTTAACAGGTTTATGACAGCAGTGCCTGAAGAGCGTTGAGAGCGTTAACGTCTGCTGCCTCCAAAATATGACACTGAAAGAGAAAAAAGAGAAGCGGGAGCTGAGCAAAATACCATGCAGCCCAGAAATAACTGTTCCAGACAGGACTGATGAACAGCTTATTGTTATTCCTCTTGATTGCAGGCTTAGGTTGGCTTCCACATTACATTGTGTGACCGATTACTGAACCATCACAGTTCGGGGCCAAGTGTGGAATGACAAGGAAGTTCCAACGATTTTTTAATTGCTGAATAATTAAATCATCATGAGGTAAACAAAGTCATTCAGAGTGGGTTGATGGGGAAATGCTTCATTGAAGATAAACATAGCTGTTTACGGTGGTGGTGATAGGAACCAGATGTCCAAAGAGTTTAGTGCCACTCAATGGGCCCAATGTTACATTGTTATGATCAAATGAATTTTGATGCTCGAGACAATGGCTGTATTCAAAATGGCATTCTACTACACTGCACACTGTATGCTACAGTGGTATGTACTGTGTACGCCCCCTGTGTGTGGCATACAGTAACAGTAACAAGTTCTGACCTACAGTGTGGTATACTAATACAGTCACATGACCAGTTACCTCACATTTACCTCAGAGCTGTTATTACTGTATCCACTGCTAACGCTGCTCAGTTCACTGGATATGCGTTTAGCCTAGCTGTTAGCTCTTCTCAGCTATTTCACTCTAAAACTGATCCTCTAAAGCGAGTTCATCTTTTATTAATCTTCAGACCTTTATGTTTTAACTTTTTGGGACTCATTCTGATAAAAACATAACATAACTTACCACATTTACCTCAGAGCTGTTATTACTGTATCCACTGTTTGGAGCTAGCTGCTGCTAACGCTGCTCAGTTCACCTGAAAAACGTTTAGCCTAGCTGTCAGCTACCTTCGGCTATTTTACTCTAAAACTGTCCTCTAAAGCGAGTTCATCTTTTATTAATCTTCAGACGTGTTTATTTTAAGTTTCTGAGGCTCATTCTGATAAACACATACCCCACTACAATCACTACACCCACATTTACCTCAGAGCTATTATTACTGTATCCACTGTTTAGAGCTAGCTGCTGCTAACGCTTCTCAGTTCACCGGAAATGCGTTTAGCCTAGCTGTTAGCTACCCTCGGCTATTTCACTCTAAAACTGATCCTCTAAAGCGAGTTCATCTTTTATTAATCTTCAGTCCTGTATATTTTACATTTCTGAGGCTCATTCTGATAAAATCATACCCCACTACCCTAAATGCAGACACTTAGGGTATAAGCTAGGGTATGTGTTACCCACATAGCTCCAGTGTTGGATTGTTTGCCAAACTATCACTTTATTCCCCCCCCACGTCCTATTCCCACCCTTTCTCGGAGGTGTAAGGCCGTCTGGCAACAGTGTTGGAGCTGGTGGGATTTCTGCTGCTTTAGCGCTTAAATGAGTTCACATGGTGATTAGAAGTAATTAGCAGGATGCTGACCCTCTGGCTCTGTGCTTAACAGTCACCCTGTCAAAACCGTGCATGAAATCCATAAATCTAATAAAGGTTAATAGTTCAGTAGCATGCTTCTAACTTTGTACAAGCGTGTTGGCAAATCAACACAGCTGAAACGTAAAACCCACTGGTGTTCTCAGAATCTCAACATCTCTGAAAAAAACTTCTTCACACACATTGTTCAATTCTACCCATAGCAAGCTCAGGGCTCTGGGTGGCTTTCATTTTGGCAGTGACCTTCTTTATAGGGAACACAGTTTAAACCGTTATTGGTAAAACCAGGCTGGTGTTTCAATAATATGATTGAGTCTGTGTTGAAAAGAGCTGTTGTTGTTCATAACATGGCCATTACGTGTCTACTGACATCTCGGACTAAGTTAGTTGACTAGTCAGAGGCTATGTTTCCGACTTTGTGACCAATCAGAGGCAGTGTTTCTGACATGTTGATCAATTAGAGGCAGTGTTCCTGACTTCGTGACCAATCAGAGGCAGTGTTTCTGACATGTTGATCAATCAGAGGCAGTGTTCCTGACTTCGCGAACAATCAGAGGCAGTGTTTCTGACATTTTGATCAATCAGAGGCGGTGTTCCTGGCTTGTTGACCAATCAGAGGCAGTGTTCCTGACTTGTCGAGCAATCAGAGGTGGTGTTCCTGACTTGTTGGTCACTCAGTGATTGTGTTCCTGACAACATTACGTGTCTACTGACATCTTGGACTAAGTTAGTGGACTAGTCAGAGGCTATGTTTCTGACTTTGTGATGATCAGAGGTGGTGTTCTAACTTGTTGGTCAATCTGTGATTGTGTTCCTGACGCCATTACGTGTCTACTGACATCTTGGACTAAGTTAGTTGACTAGTCAGAAGCTGTGTTGCTGACTTCGCGACCAATCAGAGGCAGTGTTTCTGACATGTTAATCAATCAGGGGCAGTGTTTCTGACTTGTCGACCATTCAGAGGTGGTGTTCTGACTTGTTGGTCAATCAGTGATTGTGTTCCTGACGCCATTACGTGTCTACTGACATCTTGGACTAAGTTAGTTGACTAGTCAGAAGCTGTGTTGCTGACTTCACAACCAATCAGAGGCAGTGTTTCTGACATGTTGATCAATCAGAGGCGGTGTTCCTGACTTGTTGACCAATCAGGCAGTGTTCCTGACTTGTCAGCCAATCAGGTAGGGTTTGGGCCGTGCTGAGCAAGACAGGGTGGTGGGGTTGACCAATCAGTGACTGTGTTCCTGACTTGTTGGTAAATCAGTGACTGTGTTTTTCTCTTGTTGATAAATCAAAAGCTGTGCTCCTGACTTATTGATCACTCAGAGGCTCTGTTCCTGACCTGTCGACCAATCAGTGACCAGTCAATGACTGTGTTCCTCATTGGTTGATAAATCAGAGGCAGTGTTTCTGACATGTTGATCAATCAGAGGCAGTGTTCCTGACTTGTCAGCCAATCAGGTAGGGTATGGGCCGTGCTGAGCGAGACAGGGTGGTGGGGTTTAGGCCATGTTGGATTTAGGATTTAAGGCCATGTTAATTGAGGGAGGGTTTGGGACATGTTGAGTGAGACAGTGTTTGAGACATGTCGAGTGAGGCAGTGTTTGAGACATGTCGAGTGAGGCAGTGTTTGGGCCGTGTTGAGTAAGGCAGAGTTTGGCCCGTGTGAAGTAAGGCAGGGTATTGACATGTTGATTAATCAAAGGCGGTGTTCCTGACTTGTCAGCCAATCAGAGGTGGTGTTCATGACTTGTTGATCAAACAAAGATGGTGTTCCTGACGCCATTATGTGTCTACTGACATCTTGGACTAAGTCAGTTGACTAGTCAGAGGCAATGTTCCTGACTTCGCAACCAATCAGAGGCGGTGTTTCTGACATGGTGATCAATCAGAGGTGGTGTTTCTGGCGTGTCGATCAGTGACTGTGTTTTTCTCTTGTTGATAAATCAAACGCTGTGCTCCTGACTTATTGATCAATCAGTGGCTCTGTTCCTGATCTGTCGACCAATCAGTGACCAGTCAGTGACTGTGTTCCTCATTGGTTGAGTAATCAGAGGCTGTGTTGCTGACTTGTTGGTCAATCAGAGAATGTGCATCAGACTTATCAATCAGTCAGAGGCTATGTTTTACTCTTGCTGATCAATAAAAAATGCTGTGTCATACTTAGAAACGTGTAACGGCCATTACAATGGAATCCCAGGTAATGGCTCGAAGGGTTGTTGAGCCACTCCTATATGATCCCAGGTGCTGGCCAAGGTGTGATTTGGCTGTTGCTGTGGTATTCCAGGGGATTGTTATGGTGTTCATGTTGGTAGGCCATTGCTGTGTTATCCCAGGTGGTTGCTAATGTGTATGTGTATATGTGTGCTGGTATGGATGTGAGTCTGTGTATGGGCAGTGGAGTTTGTGAGGTATACTTTGTGACATCACTTGTGGCGGTTGCTGAGGCAACTGTCCAATGCCTTCCATAATAAGGGAATTTAAAAATGATTGTCTGTGGTTATTGACCACATGCTGCAGATCCAACAGATATAGAATAGACTGTGTGCCATTGAAACATACCTCCGCCCGTTTTATTAAGATATTAGAACAGAAGGCAATAGCCAGGTGCTGAAACAACAGCCCGTTGCCATCTATTGTATGCAAACAGGTATTTTTGCTGTCTCCTCAGTGCAGGCATATGTCCTGATATTGTCCTCCATGATAACAAGCAGTACACTAGACTTGCATTGGGAGTACTCCTTTAAATTCCCGCACATGCAGCTTACTTACGACGACGAGTTCTCCGGCTTTTTTCTGGCTCCTTGGCTGCGATCCCAGCATTCGCCGTTTCAGGGCCTCCCGTCTGCGATGGCTTGTGACGGGTGCCAGATGCATGCTGGGAAATAAGAGGCAGAGTGGTTAGCGGTGCGGGGTAGCAGGAGCACAGCGAGCGCCACATGGCCCGATTCGTTAGGAAAGGGCGGATCTGGGGGCTGCACAGGAAAAAGCCCGGCAGCTTGCGGCACTCCAACGTACGCGCTCAGTTATACTGCAGCATAATGGAAGAAGACGCTTTATGCAGAAGCATGCCGCGCTGTGTTAGCCTTTTCGGAACCTGGTGGAAAAATGAACTGCTGCCACTGTAGGCATAGCGGTGGATTTGCCATCGTAGTGGCTCCAATTTAGCACAGATGCTATAGGCCCTGAGAAAGCTTGAAACTGGGGTTCCAGTCACAAGTTCGTGCCCACCTGAATGTATGGCTTTAATAACCTTTAAGGGGGATTCATCCAAAATGGTTTGGAACCTATCCAGTCAAAATAGTTCACTGTGATGGTGATAGGAACCAGACAAGCCACACAAGCCAAAATGTAATGCCTCTAAAGCTCCTCTGCAAAAAGAAGTTCTCACATTAGATAACGATTAAGAATATCGTCGCTGTCCAAAGAAAAACACGTATCTCCATTTTTGTCGATTTTCACTTTCATGCATCATTTGATCACATGAGCTGCTGTTTACACTGTGTGAATGTTTCATGATGAATGGACCAACAGAAATGGGTCAAAACCTCTTGGAAAGACGTCTGGTTCCATTGACTTACATTAAACTTAAATGAGGTTTTTGGCCTCTCCTGTAAAGTTGCTATTTTGGAGATACCTGTTTTTCTTTGGACAGCGACGATATGTTGCTTGATCCCCAAGATATTGTTGTACTATAGTCTTGGCTTACCAGCTGTCATGCAAGCCATGTGGGCTGGAGGGGCATTTACAAATGGTTAAATGGCTGTACGGTATTTGTGTTACAGTCATTGTGACCCATGATTTCCATTTACAGCATTGTTGACCCACCATGTACCAACTGTAAGTTTAACAAAGTCATGTGACATCAAGACTCGCCTACCGACTAACCGCAGGTCTGGCCTCTAAATGCTAGTCAGTTGGTAAGCTCTTGTCTGGTTCATGAATATCTAGTGGGTGAGTAAAACATCGTTTACGACTTATATGGGTTAAGGTGCCTAACAACACCCCCAACCCCCCAACTACTACTTATCAGCCATGCTGAAGGTTCTGCTCCCGGTAAGATCATTTAAGGACAGGTAGCCAATGAAAGGAGCAGCGAAAACACAACAATGGCTGAAGCTCTTGGCGAGCGACCGCCGCTGCCACCACCCACTCTCGGCAAGAAGCCACGTTCAGCAGGAAAAAAAAGTGATATCAATAGAAGTAGAACAAGAGCTAGCATTGGTGCCATCCTCCACCAGAGGAGACGCTCTTGGAGAGCAAATGGAGGACGTTTGTTGCTGAACTTGCGACTTTACTTCTAGACAGGAAGTTACTTTTAACTGGTTAGGAAGATGGACTGTGCATTGTTCCGTGTTGTCTTACCTCCTTGTGAATTAGACAGGTATCGTCAACTCACAGACTGCTCCTTTAAAGACATTCAGTGCATAGGACTTTAAAGCTGCAAGGTGGGTAGTAATAGTAAAGAAGTCGAGGCCTGTATAGAAATCGACCCCTCCATGTGCCGCCTACAGATCTGGTCTTGTGTAGCTGCTGTTGTACGCTTGCGTAGTGCGGTCCTGTCACAAACAATACTACTACAGTTATAAAGCTCATTGTGACTGAAGGCGACGTGCTCATGACTCATAACACCGATCTGATTCCACTTGTGTTAGGATGCTGCTTTACGGTGACTGTAG
Organism: Prochilodus magdalenae; assembly: GCA_024036415.1. Lineage (NCBI taxonomy): Eukaryota > Metazoa > Chordata > Actinopteri > Characiformes > Prochilodontidae > Prochilodus > Prochilodus magdalenae. The sequence goes on along the minus strand of JAMWET010003815.1, from coordinate 17,844 downwards.
TTTTTTAAACACACACTGTTACTTTGGATTCTTCCCTCTTCAGTCTGTCTCGGGGGCTCTGCAAGTGCACAGACACGGTCTTATGTTTATACACTCGTCATCTAAATCATAGTTTTATATGTGTATGTGTGTTTAACATATTTAGAGGTTTGAAATATGAAGATTCTTCATATTTCTTCTGAGAAAAGTCAAGGCTGTGGCTGTGTGTGTGTCTGTGTGTGTGTGTGAGCTGACTGTGCGCTGTCACGTAGCCGAGGGCAGTATAACACTCTGCGGCTCCTGACTGGCCGCGGGTCTCCGTGGAAACGGGCGAAGCAGGACACTGACGTTATCTGACATGCCTCCCTCCCGTCTTCCCCTCCAACGAGGGACACACTGTTCACCCCCTGAGGCCCTCTGCTCAGGGGCCAGCACTGAGGGCCCCAGCGCTCTTCCCAGACACTCTCAGAGGCAGCTGTGCAGCGCGGAGCTGCTATGTGGTGTGATGCGCTTGATGCGGACCTTCGGCTACTTCGGGCTCTTTCAGACCGAGTATAGTCTCTTGCTGTAGAGCCTTTAGAAAAGCTATGTTGGATTAGCAGATGGCCTGTCTGAGCTTATTCTCCCATCAGCACTGTCTCGTTATTGTGAACCCACAGAGATCTGTACTCTGCGAATGCCATTAGCTTCTTCAGTTTTGCACTGGAGCTTCCAGGGTAATGCAGCTAACAAGTAATGGAAACCGCATGTTTTCACATGTTGCCGTATTCCGTAATATCCTGCTCACATTATTCATAAAACACTAATAATAGTGTCTCTCTAGAATCTGGAATTGCAATTTGTGTGATGCTAATGTAGCTAACAACTCCACACAGTTTGAGGCACATCTATGGTGACCTAGAAATGCACTATAAGTGATGCTACCATAGCTACCAACTCCACATGATGTGAGGCACCTGTGTGATGATCTAGAAATGAAGTTTGTGTGATGCTATTGTAGCTAACAACTCCACACAGTTTGAGGCATATCTGTGTTGACCTAGCACCACGGTTTGTGTGGTGCTAATTTCGCTAACAACTCCACGTGGTGTGAGGCACATGTGGGATGATCTAGAAATGCAGTTTGTGTGATGCCAATGTCGCTAACATCTCCACACAATATGAAACATGTGTGATGTACGTTTAGTGAGGCTACCATGGCTAACAACTTCACATGTGAGGCACATGTGTGATGCTAATGTCACTAACAACTCCACACAGTATGAGGCACATGTGTGATGATCTAGAAATACGGTTTGTGTGCTGTTAATGTCACTAAAACCCCACATGGTGTGAGGCACATGTGTGGTTATCTAGAAATGTGGTTTGTGTGATGCTAACAATTGTGATTGTATGTAGCTAACAACGCCACACAGTTTGATGCAGGTCTGTGATTGTGTGATGATCTAGAAGTGCAGTCTGTGTGATGCTAATGTAGCTAACAACTCCACACGCTGTGAGGCACATGAGTGATGATCTAGAAGTGCAGTTTTTGTAATGCTAATGTATCTAACAACTCCACACACTGTGAGGCACATGCGTGATGATCTAGAAGTGCAGTCTGTGTGATGCTAATGTAGCTAACAACTCCACACGCTGTGAGGCACATGTGTGAGGCTACATGATGTGATGTAGCTATCTAGAAGTGTGAGTGATTTTGTAATGCTAATGTATCTAACAACTCCACACACACACATGTGAGATCCAGAAGTGCAGGTGTCTGTGTGATGCTAATGTAGCACCACACACTGCGTGTGTGATGATGTAGAAGTGCACGGTTTGTGTGGTGCTAATTTCGCTAACAAATCCACACGCTGTGAGGTGTGACATGAAGTGATCTGATCTAGAAGCTAACAAACCCAACACGCCGAGAGTGTGTGATGATGCTAGAAGTTTTGATGTATCTAGAAGTGCAGTAATGTGATGCTAATGTATCTTACACTCCACACACATGTGAGGCACGTGTGCTGTGATGATGATCTAGAAGTGCAGTCTAGAAGTGCAGTCTGTGTGATGCTAATGTATCTAACAACTCCACCTCCACACACAGTGGTGTGAGAAGTGCAGTCTGTGTGATGCTTAATCTAACAAATTACCCCACACACTGTGCACACGTCTAGAAGTGCAGTCTGTGTGATGCTAATGTATCTAACAACTCCACACACTGTGAGGCACGTGTGATGATCTAGAAGTGCAGTCTGTGTGATGCTAATGTATCTAACAACTCCACACACTGTGAGGCACACGTGTGATGATCTAGAAGTGCAGTCTGTGTGATGCAAAATTTTTTTCCTCACTAATCAAAGAGTCCCACTTGGACATCAGATCGTCCCTGTTTTGCGGTCAGTGCGTCCAGGCAGAGACGCTCTGTGTTGTGTCACTGTGCTGTGTTAGCGGCTAGCTCTCAGGATGTCAAGTGTTTCCTGCCGTCTGGCACTTGGATGCAGCCCCACAATGGGATCATCTCAGCACACAGACAGACATAATGTGCTTTTGATATCCGAGTGCTGTTAAAGGGCAATTTCACGGATTATTTAATGGATCTGTATTGCAATATATGTAATTAAATGGTTAAGATGTAAACAAGGTCGCTCTGAGTAGATCAGTAGACATCTCATGCATCCCACTGGTGATCTAGTCCTGCCTTTGGCTCTTAAATTTGCTAACAGAGGAGTTACAGTGTATGCATGTCTGTATTGGCCACAGTAATGTGGAATCAGAGCTTCCTGTGAGGTAGCATGTTTCCTTGCACTGTGTAAAAGATGCATGAGGCTTCCCTTATTGATGGAGGCACGTTTTTATAGAGGAGTAATAAAGGATGACCGAATTGTGACTTGTATGCTAATTTTTTATCTTTTAAAACTTTATTTATAAGACGCCAGTCAGGTCACAGTTCGGTCACACTTTGGCTCCTATTGTATTTTGTGATATCATCACTGAACAACAATTTTTTTAATTTCTATGCAGTTTTTATTCTGCATAATCTGAGCACTGCAGATGCTCCAGAACTGTTTATGTTGGCCTGTTTATGTTTACTTTTACTTAGTGCTGATTGGTTGGCATTGCTGTTACTGAGAGCTTATTGGTTGGCATTACTTTTACTGAGTGCTGATTGGTTGGCGTTACTGTTACTGAGAGGTTATTGGTTGGCATTACTGTTACTGAGTCCTGATTGGTTGGCATTACTGTTACTGAGTCCTGATTGGTTGGCAGTACTGTTACTGAAAGCTGATTGGCATTGGTTGGCATTACTGTTAATGAGTTCTAATTGGTTGGCATTACTGTTACTGTATGCTGACTAGTTGGTATTACTGCTACTGACCGCTTATTAGTTGCCACGTCACCAAAATTGAGTGCTAATAAGTTGGCATTGTTGCTGCTGAGTGCTGATTGGTTAGCATTACTGCTACTGAGTGCTGATTGGTTAGCATTACTGCTACTGAGTGCTGATTGGTTAGCATTACTGCTACTGAGTGCTGATTGCTGGCTACCCTGCTACTGAGTGCTGATTGGTTGGCATTACTGCTACTGAGTGCTGATTGGTTGGCATTACTGCTACTGAGTGCTGATTGGTTGGCATTGCTGCCACTAAGTGCTGATTAATGGTATTGCTGTTGCTATGTGTTGATTGATTAGCATCACTGCAACTGAGTGCTGATTGATGGTATTGCTGTTGCTATGTGTTGATTGGTTGGCATCACTGCAACTGAGTGCTGATTGATGGTATTGCTGTTGCTATGTGTTGATTGGTTGGCATCACTGCTACTGAGTGCTGATTAATGGCATTGCTGCTGCTATGTGCTGATTGGTTGGTATTACTACTGCATAGTGCTGAGTGGTTGGTATTACTGCTACTGAGTGCTGATAATTTAGCATCATAGCTATTGACAGCTGATTGGACGGTACTGCCGCTGCTAAGTGCTGATTGGCTGGCATTGTTCCTACTGAATTCTGATTGATTGGTATTACTGCTACTGAATTGTGATTGGTTGCCATTGTTGCTACTGAGTGCTGAATGAATATCTTTACTGCTACAGAGTGCATTTTGGTTGGCACTACTGCTACTGAGTGCTGATTACTGTCATGCCATAGAAGGTGTTTTAAGGCAAACATGCCACATGGAGCCTAGGAGGGTTAACCATCCTAATCCTAATCCTCTACCATCTCACTGCGGCTGATCACCTGGGCTCTTAAGGCACATTTTAATTAAATATGGCTACTGACTGACATGAATTACATTCGAGGGAAACACTCTCTTATATCAATTTCACTGAGATTAATCAGCTTTGGCCATTTTAGATCCATATTTAATAGTAATCTGTGCTCGTCGAGCACGTCTGCCTCTCCAAATCTGTCATCAAAAGTAGCGACCCTGGCCAAAAAATGAAATAATTTATCGATTATGACCTGATTTGGAAAACCATGACCAATAAAGCTTGGATGATGTAGAGCCACCATTAAGTTAATGACGTGAGGCCCCCTATCCCCCATCCCACAAAAGAGATTGGATTTGATATGCTGGGGATATGACTCTCGCCTCTGTGATTTGTGATCCCTCTGAGTGAATCAGTTTAGTGGGTCAGCTGCATTAACGTGATGGTTTGGGCAAAAAAATCAACCGTACAAATGTTGCCCCCTTTTACATCCAATGCAGTCGATCAGCCCAGACTTCCTTAGTCTGGAGCCACAGGCTAATGTAGCTAAGTAGTTGGTAACGAGCGATTTGTGTATGTGGACGTAATATGGTCATTAAGAAGTCATTCAGAGTGGTTTGGCACAAAATGCTCTGTTCTAGTGTCAGAATTGTTCACAGTGGTGGTAATAAGAGCCAGACGGTTAATGCACTTAATGTCTAGCTTATGTTGCTAATATTTACATTTCAGGCATTTAGCTGACCCTCTTATCCAGAGCGACTTACAAGTTATTCGTATTACAGGTTGGCCAGTGCTATGTTAGGAGCCTTGCCCAAGGACTCTTATTCGTGTAGCTCAGCATTTAGACTGGGAGTTGAACCCCTGTCCTCCACATGGGATGGTAGCTCCCTGGTGGGTATAGGTGTTAACCATTGAGCCACACCAACCACCACTGTCCAAAGAAAAACATGTATCTCCATTTCTGTTGATTTTTACTTTTAAGCCTCAATTGATCGCATGAGCTGCTTTTTACACTGTGTGTGAAGTTCATGAAGAATGGACCAACAGAAATGGTCCAGAACTGCTTGGAAAGACGTCTGGTTCCATTGACTTCCATTCAAATGAAATTAGCTTTTTGGCCTCTCCTGTAAAGTTGCCATTTTGGAGATACCTGTTTTTCTTTGGACAGTGACGATATACTCCCTCATGCCTGAGACATTGTTGTATGATTGTATGGTTGTATGTTCTGAGATCTGAGATTTATTTCAGGTTTGCTACTATTTTACCAACACCAGCGCCACACATAAAAACTCACAAGACCCATGTAGGTTCACTGCTGGTTTTGGATAACTGTACAGTGACATGTAGACATGGTGACCCCCTGGTTCTTGTGTGTTGAAGGTGGTAGTAACGTTAGGCGCCTATAGATAGCACTGCATGAGGGGGCACTGAAGAGCTGCTACAGTGTAGGGAATGTCTCGTTCCATGTGTGGAAAATGGCTTCATAGCAGATGTTAATGATTGGCTAAAAGGAGTGGCTACATGTGGGCGTGGCCAAATACCATAGTGTGAAGGAAGTAGCTGAATCTGCAGGTGTATGGAAGCGTACGGCCATACGGGTTCAATAGCAGGGGCTAAAATCCCAGTCTACAGGGAATTCCCCTTGGAATTGTGCCAGGGAAGGCATCCACCAAATCTGGCCCAACTGTGGAGTTCCTTGATGCAAGGGTGTCTGAACAGAAAACTTGTTCAGTCCATGCCGGTTTGAATATATATAATATATATAACTATATATATATATAGATTCAAACCAGCATGGACTGAACACGTTTTTCTGTTTCAGACACTGTTGCAACATCAAGGAACTCCACAGTTGGGTGGCCAGATTTGGTGGACGCCTTCCCTGGCACAATTCCGAGCGAGAATTCCCTGTAGGCTGGGAATTTTAGCCCCTGCTATTGAACCCGTATGGCCGTACGCTTCCAATACACCTGCACAGATTCAGCTTACTTCCTTCACACTATGGTCTTTGGCCACACCCACATGCAGTCACTCCTTTTAGCCAATCATTAACATCTGCTCTGGAGCCGTTTTCCACACATGGAACGAGACATTCCCTGCACTGTAGCAGCTCTTCAGTGCCCCCTCATGCAGTGCTATCTATAGGCGCCTAACGTTACTACCACCTTCAACACACAAGAACCAGGGGTCACCATGTCCCTACATGTCACCTGTACAGTTATACCAAAACCAGCACAGTGTGACCTACATGGGTCTTGTGAGTTTTTTCATATGCTGTGGCGCTGGTGTTGGTAAAATAGTAGCAAACCTGAAATAAATCTCAGATCTCAGAACATACAACCATAAAATCATACAACAATGTCTCAGGCATGAGGTAGTATATCGTCACTGTCCAAAGAAAAACAGGTATCTCCAAAATGGCAACTTTACAGGAGAGGCCAAAAAGCTAATTTCATTTGAATGGAAGTCAGCTGGAACCAGACGTCTTTGTCCAAGCAGTTCTGGACCATTTGTCTGTTGGTCCATTTCTTCATGAAATTCCACACACAGTGTAAAAAGCAGCTCATGTGATCAATTGAGGCTTAAAAGTAAAAATTAACAGAAATGGAGATACATGTTTTTCTTTGGACAGTGGTGGTTGGTGTGGCTCAAATGGTTAACACCTATAACCCACCAGGGAGCTACCATCCCATGTGGAGGACAGGGGTTCACTCCCAGTCTAAATGCTGAGCTACACGAATAAAGAGTCCTTGGCAAGGCTCCTAACATAGCAACTGGCCAACCTGTAATACGAATAACTTGTAAGTCGCTCTGGATAAGAGGGTCAGCTAAATGCCTGAAATGTAAAATATTAGCAACATAAGCTAGACATTAAGTGGCATTAACCGTCTGGCTCTTATTACCACCACTGTGGAACAATTTCTGACAACTTAGAACAGAGGCATTTTGTGCCAAAAGCCACTCTGAATGACTTCTTTATGTACCATATTACGTCCCACATGACACAAAATCGCTCGTTACCAACTACTTAGCTACATTAGCCTGTGGCTCCAGACTAAGGAAGTCTGGGCTGATCGACTGCAATTGGATGTAAAAGGGGGGCAACATTTTGTGTACGGTTGATTTTTTTTGGGGGGGGGGGGGGGGACCAAAACGTTAATGCAGCTGACCCACTAGAACTGCTGATTCACTCAGAGGGGGATCACAAATCACAGAGGCGAGAGTTCATATCCCCAGCATATCAAATCCAATCTCTTTTGTGGTATGGGGGGATAGGGGGCCTCACGTCATTACAACTTAATGGTGGCTCTACATCATCCAAGCTTTATTGGTCATGGTTTTTCCAAATCAGGTCATAATCGGATAAATTATTTCAATTTTTGGCCAGGGGTCGCTACTTTTTGATGACAGATTTGGAGAGGCAGACGTGCTCGGACGAGCACAGATTATATTAAAATAGGGATCTAAATGGCCAAAGCTGATTAATCTCAGTGAAATTGATATAAGGAGAGTGTTTCCCTCGAAAAAAAAATTGGTAATTCATGTCTGTCAGTAGCCATATTTAATTAAAATGTGCCTTAAGAGCCCAGGTGATCAGCCGCAGTGAGATGGTAGAGGATTAGGATTAGGATGGTTAACCCTCCTAGGCTTCCTGTGGCATGTTTGCCTTAAAACACCTTCTATGGCATGACAGTAATCAGCACTCAGTAGCAGTAGTGCCAACCAAAATGCACTCTGTAGCAGTAAAGATATTCATTCAGCACTCAGTAGCAACAATGGCAACCAATCACAATTCAGTAGGCAGTACATACCATCATCAGAATTCAGTAGGAAACAATGCCAGCCAATCAGCACTTAGCAGCGGCAGTACCGTCCAATCAGCTGTCAATAGCTATGATGCTAAATTATCAGCACTCATAGCACTCAGTAGCAGTAATACCAACCACTCAGCACTATGCAGTAGTAATACCAACCAATCAGCACATAGCAGCAGCAATGCCATTAATCAGCACTCAGTAGCAGTGATGCCAACCAATCAACACATAGCAACAGCAATACCATCAATCAGCACTCAGTTGCAGTGATGCCAACCAATCAACACACAGCAACAGCAATACCATCAATCAGCACTCAGTTGCAGTGATGCCAATCAATCAACACATAGCAACAGCAATACCATTAATCAGCACTTAGTGGCAGCAATGCCAACCAATCAGCACTTAGTAGCAGTAATGCCAACCAATCAGCACTCAGTAGCAGTAACGCCAACCAATCAGCACTCAGTAGCAGGGTAGCCAGCAATCAGCACTCAGTAGCAGTAATGCTAACCAATCAGCACTCAGTAGCAGTAATGCTAACCAATCAGCACTCAGTAGCAGTAATGCTAACCAATCAGCACTCAGCAGCAACAATGCCAACTTATTAGCACTCAATTTTGGTGACGTGGCAACTAATAAGCGGTCAGTAGCAGTAATGCCAACTAGTCAGCATACAGTAACAGTAATGCCAACCAATTAGAACTCAGTAACAGTACTGCCAACCAATCAGGACTCAGTAACAATAATGCCAACCAATCAGGACTCAGTAAAAGTAATGCCAACCAATAAGCTCTCAGTAACAGTAATGCCAACCAATCAGCACTCAGTAAAAGTAATGCCAACCAATCAGCTCCCAGTAACAGTAATGCCAACATAAACAATTCTGGAGCATCTGCAGTGCTCAGATTATGCAGAATAAAAACTGCCTAGAAATTTTAAAAATTGTTGTTCAGCGATGATATCACAAAATACAATAGGAGCCAAAGTGTGACCGAACTGTGACCTGACTGACGTCTTATGAATTTTTAAAAGATAAAAAATTAGCATACAAGTCACAATTCAGTCATCCTTTATTACTCCTCTATAAAAACGTGCCTCCATCAATAAGGGAAGCCTCATGCATCTTTTACACAGTGCAAGGAAGCATGCTACCTCACAGGAAGCTCTGATTCCACATTACTGTGGCCAACACAGACATGCATACACTGTAACTCCTCTGTTAGCAAATTTAAGAGCCAAAGGAAGGACTAGATCACCAGTGGGATGCATGAGATGTCTACTGATCTACTCAGAACGACCTTGTTTTACAAAGGGGAACATTTAAAGAATTTTACATATATTTGCAATTAACAGATATTGCAATACAGATACATTAATAATCCGTGAAATTGCCCTTTAACAGCACACATCGGCGTGATATCAAAAGCACATTATGTCTGTCTGTGTGCTGAGATGATCCCATTGTGGGGCTGCATCCAAGTGCCAGACGGCAGGAAACACTTGACATCCTGAGAGCTAGCCGCTAACACAGCACAGTGACACAACACAGAGCGTCTCTGCCTGGACGCACTGACCGCAAAACAGGGACGATCTGATGTCCAAGTGGGACTCTTTGATTAGTGAGGAAAAAAATTTAGCATCACACAGAGCTGTGCAACTTCATAGATTCATTCACACAGTTTGGTGCCTCACAGTGGCTTGTGGAGTTGTTAGATACATTAGCATCACACAGACTGCACTTCGTAGATTCATTCACACGTGCCTTCACAGTGTGTGGAGGTTTGTTAGCTACATTAGCATCACACAGACTGTGCACTGTTCTAGATCATGCACACGTGCCTCACAGTGTTGTGGAGGTGTTTAGAGGACAAGTTAGCAGTCACACAGACTGCACAACCTTCTAGGATCATGCACACACGTGTCATCACAGTTCTGGTGGAGTTGTTAGATACATTAGCATTACAAAAACTGCAACTTCTAGATCATTCACTTCATGTGCCTCACAACGTGTGGGAGTTGTTGGTTAGCTACATTAGCATCCACACAGACTGCACTTCTTAGGATCATCTACGCATGTGCCATCAACAGTGTGTGGAGTTGTTAGATACTATCCAGGCACGATTATTAGCATTACAAAAACTGCACTTCTAGATCATCACTCCATGTGCCTCACAGCGTGTGGAGTTGTTAGCTACCATTAGCATCACACCAGACTGCACTTCTAGGATGCATCACGCATGTGCCTCACAGTTGGTGTTGGAGGTTGTTCTGATACATTAGCATTACAAAAAAACTGCACCTCGAAGATCATCCACTCATGTGCCTCACAGTGTGTGGAGTTTGTTAGCTACATTAAGCATCACACAAACCGTAATACAATTTCTTACATCATCACATCAATCAACAGACCTGTGCATCAAACCTGTGTGGCGTTGTTAGCTACATTACAATCACCAATTGTTTAGAATCACACAAACCACCATTTTCTAGATAAGTACCACCAGTGTATGGGTGTGACCTCACACCAGGTGGGGTTTTAGTGACATTAGCATCACAGCATGTGCCTCACTAATGTGAGAAGTTGATTATGTCCGCAATAGAGCCGACACTAAACGTACATCACACATGTGTCAGTATTGTGTGTTGAGTTTGTTGTGTGGGAGATGTAGCGGACATTGGCATCCACACAACTCTCGCCCAATTTCTAGATCATCCCACATGTGCCTGCACTACCACCTGGAGTGTTGAGTTGGTTGTATGGCGACATTATGTCAGATCGACAACATGAACGCACGTTGTTGTGTTGCTAGGTCAACCCACCACAGATGTGCCTCAAACTGTGTGGAGTTCTGGTTGTTGTTTAGCTACAAATGCGAGTGAGAACAGCTAAACATTGCATTTCTAGGATCATCTACAACAGGTTGTGGCACTTCACAATCAGTGTGGTGGGAGTTTGGTAGCTATGGTAGGCACACACCTTATAGGTGCGTGTTCTAGGTCATCATAGATGTGCCTCCAACTGTGTGTACAGTTGTTAGCTACATTAGCATCACACAAATTGCAATTCCAGATTCTAGAGAGACACTATTATTAGTGTTTTATGAATAATTGTGAGCAAGGATATTACGTAAATACGGCAACATGTGAAAACATGCGGTTTCCATTACCTTGTTTTAGCTGCATTACCCTGGAAACTCCACTTGCAAAAACTGAAAAAAAGCTAACGGCACATATCGCAGATCGTTACAGATCTCTGTGGGTTCACACAATAAACGACGACAGTGCTGATGGGGAGAGTAAGCCTCAGGACAGGCCATCTGCTAATCCAAACACAATAGCTTTTCTAAAAGGGCTCTCTACAACAAGAGAGATCTAATACTCGTGTCCTGAAGACGCAGCCCGAGTATGCCGTAAGGTCCGCATCAAGCGCATCACACGACATTAGTGTGCCCCTCTGCGACAGCTGCCTCTTCAATCATCCCTCAAGCTGTACACACACCCTCCACCCAAACAGGGCGCCTCGCATCAGCTGCTCTCTCCCCCGCCCTCTGCACCCAAGACGTGCTGGGTGCAACTCCCGCTGAGAGTGTCTGGCTGGAGTGCCCCAGCTAGGGCCTCAGTGAGGGCCCCTGAGCAGAGGGCCTCAGGGGTGATATCAGTGTGTGTGTGCTCACGTTGTGGAGGGGGAAGGAGCTGAGTGAGGTAGATTGGGCAGGTGTTCAGATAACGTCAGTGTCACCTCTGTCTACGACCTCGGATTACGACACGGAGAGAGCACCGGGTGCGACACTGGCCACAGTCGGAAGCCGCCATGAAGTGTTAATACTGCCCTCGGCTACGTGACCCAGCGCACAGTCAGCTCTCACACACACACAGACACACACACACACAACACACACACACACACACACAGCCTTTGACACTTTTCTCAGAAGAAATATGAATGAATCTTCATATTTCAAACCTCTAAATCTGTTAAAACACACGAGTTACAACATATAAAACTGATTTGATTTAAGATGATCACTGTAATGTGTATAAACATTAAGATCCGAGTGTCTGTGCACTTTGCAGAGCCCCCGAGGACCAGATCGAAGAGGGAAGAATCCAAAGTAACAGTGTGTGTTTAAAAAACTACAGTCACCGTAAGAGCATGCATCCTAACACAAGTAGGTAATCAGGATCGGTGGTTGAGGAGTCATGAGCACGTCGCCTTTCAGTCACAATGGAGCTTTATAACTGTAGTAGTTATTGTTTGTGACAGGGACCGCACTACGCTAAGCGTACAACAGCAAGCTACACAAGACCAGATCTGTAGGCCGGCACATTGATGGGTCCGATTTCTATTTACAGGCCTCGACTTCTTATACTATACTACCCACCTTACAGGCTCATTAAAGTCCTATGCACTGAATGTCTTTAAAGGAGGCAGTCTGTGAGTTGACAATTACCCGTCTAATTCACAAGGATGTAAGACAACATGGAACAATGCCACAGTCCATCTTCCTAACCAGTTTAGAAGTAACTTCCTGCTAGAAAGTAAAGTCGCAAGTTCAGCAACAAACGGTCCTCCATTTGCTCTTTCCAAGAGCGTCTCCTCCTGGTGGAGGATGGCACCAATGCTAGCTCTTATTCTACTTCTATTTATATCACTTTTTTTTTCTCGCTGCTGAACGTGGCTTCTTGCCGAGAGTGGGTGGCTTCATAGTTGGCAGCGGCGGTCCGCTCGCCAAGAGCTTTCAGGCCATTGTTGTGTTTTTCGCTGCTCCCTTTCCATTGGCTACCGTGTCCTCTAAATGAATCTTCCCGGTGAGCAGAACCTTCAAGCATGGCTGATAAGTAGTTATGTTTGGGGGGTTTGGGGGATGTTGTTATGGTCACCTTAACCCAATATAAGTCGTCAAACGATGTTTTCTATACTCACGCCATATTGATATTCATGAACCAGACAAGAGCTTACCAACTGACTAGCATTTAGAGGCCAGACCTGCGGTTAGTCGGTAGGCGAGTCTTGATGTCACATGACTTTGTTAAACTTCCTTACAGTGGTGGTAAATGGAAATCATGGGTCACAATGACTGTAACACAAATACCGTACAGCCATTTAACCATTTGTAAATGCCCCTCCAGCCCACATGGCTTGCATGACAGCTGGTAAGCCAAGACTATAGTACAACAATATCTTGGGGATCAAGCAAACATATTATCGTCGGCTGTTCCAAAGAAAAACAGGTATCTCCAAAATCAGCAACTCTTTAACAGGATGAGACCAACAACCTCATTTAAGTTTAATGCTAAGTCAATGGAACCCAGACGGTCTTTTCCAAGAGGTTTGGATCCCCATTTCTTGTTAGCGTCCATTCATCATGAAACATTCACACAGTGTAAACCAGCAGCTTCATGTGATCACAATATGATGCATGGAAAGTGAAAATCGACAAAAATGGAGATTACGTGTTTTTCATTTGTGACAGCGACGGATAATTCTTAATTTATTCTAACTGTATAGAACTTTCTTTTTGCAGGTGGAGGAGCTTTAGATGGGCATTACATTTTGGCTTGTGTGGCTTGTCTGGGGTTCCGTTAACACCACCACTGTGATACTATTTTGAGTGTTGATACTGGATAGTTTTTCCAACCATTTTGGATGAATCCCCCTATTTAAGGTTATTTGAAAGTTCAAAAACATTATACGAGGTGGTCACGAACTTGTTGACTGGAACCCCAGTTTTAAGCCTTCCTCAGGGGCCTACTATAAATCTGTGCTAAATTGGGGAGCCAGCTACGATGGGCAAATCCACTGCTATGCTTACAGTGGCAGCAGAGTTCAATTTTTTCCACCAGGTTCCCGAAAAAGGCTTAATACAACAGCGCGGCATGCTTGTTTTTCTGCATACAAGCGTCTTTTCCATTATGCTGCAGTAATAACTGAGCGCCGTACGTTGGAGTGCCGCAAGCTGCACTGGGCTTTTATCTCTCTCCTGTGCAGCCCCCAGATCCGGCCTTTCCTACCACGAATCGGCCAGGTGGCGCTTCGCTGGTGCTCACTGCTACCCCGCACCGCTAACCAAAAAACTTCTGCCTCTTATTTCCCAGCATGCAATCTGGCACCCGTCACAAGCCATTCGCAGACGGGAGGCCCTGAAACGGCGAATCGCTGGGATCGGCAGCCAAGGAGCAGAAAAAAAGCCGGAGAACTCGTCGTCGTAAGTAAGCTGCCATGTGCGGGAATTTAAAGGAGTACTCCCAATGCAACGTCTAGTGATACTGCTTGCTTTATCCATGGAGGGACAATATCAGGAAACATATGCCTGCACTGAGGAGACAGCAAAAATAACCTGTTTGCATACAATAGATGGCAACGGGCTGTTGGTTTCAGCACCGTGGGCTATTGCCTTCTGTTCTAATATCTTAACCAAAACGGGCGGATGTATGTTTCAATGGGCACACAGGTCTATTCTATCCTCTGTTGGATCTGCAAGCATGTGGTCAATAACCACAGGACAATCATTTTTAAATTCCCTTATTATGAAGGCATTGGACATGTTGCCCTCAGCAAACCGCCACAAGTGATGTCACCAAAGTATACCTAACACACTGGCACTGCCCACACACAGACTCACAGCCATACCCAACTACAATATACACATACATATTAGTGCAACCACCTGGTATAACACTACAGCAGATGGCCTACCAACATAGCAACACCATAACAATCCACCCTGTGAATACCACAGCGTAATCAGCCAAATCACACCTTGGGCCAGCACCTGGGATCATATAGGAGTGGCTCAACAACCCTTCGAGCCCATTACCTGGGATTCCATTGTAATTGGCCGTTACACGTGTTCTGAAGTATGACCACAGCATTTTTGATTGATCAACAAGATTAAGCCTCTGTACAGCCCCATATAGCCTCTGACCTGATTGATTAAGGTCTGATGCACAATTCTCTGATTGACCAACAAGTCAGCAACACAGCTCTCTGATTACTCAAACCACCGAGGAAACACTAGTCACTGACTGGTCACTGATTGGTTCGGACAGATCAGCGAACAGAGCCACTGATTGATCAATAAGTCAGGAGCCAACGGCTTTTGGATTTATCAACAAGAGAAAAACACAGTCACTGATTCGACACGCCAGTAGAAAAACCACCTCTGATTGATCACCATGTCAGAAACACCGCCTCTGAATTGGTTTAGCCTGTGAAGTCAGGAACGATTGCCTCTGGACTAGTCACAAAACTGACTTTAGTCCAAGATGTCAGTAGACACATAATGGCGTCAGGAAACACCATCTTTGTTTGATCAACAAGTCATGAACACCACCTCTGATTGGCTGACAAAGCTCAGGTAAACACACACCGCCTTTGATTAATCAACAAATGTCAATACCCTGTCCTTACTTCACACGTGGCCCACACTCCTGCCTTACTCATACCCACAGGCCCAAAACACTGCCTTCACTCGACATGTCTCAAAACACTGGGGGGGGGGGGGGGGGCCTCACCTCGACATGTCTCAAAACACTGTCTCACCTCAACATGTCCCAAACCCTCACCTCAATTAACATGGCCTCTACACCCTAAATCCAACATGGACCTAAACCCCACCACCCTGGCTCGCGTCAGCACGGCCCAAACCCTACCTGATTGGTCTGACAAGTCAGGAACACCTGCCTTCTGATTGCTCAACATGTCAGAAACACTGCACTCCTGATTTTATCAACCAATAAGGAACACAGTCACTGACTGGTCACTGATTGTGGTCGACAGGGTCAGGAACATAGCCTCTGACCTGTGATCAATAAGTCAGGAGGCACCGCTTTTGATTTATCACCAAGCAGAAAAGACTACAAGCACCTGATTGTACCAATCAAGTCAGGAACACAGTCACTGATTGGTCAAACCCAACCACCACTGTCTTGATTCAGGCACGTGCCCAAACCCTACCTGATTGGCTGACAAGTCAGGAAACACAGATGTCCCAGTAATGCCTGATTGGTCAAACAAGGGTTCAGGGAACACCGCTCTTGATTGATTCAACATGTCAGAACCCACCCCACACTGCCTCTGATTGGTTGTGAAGGTCAGCAACACAGCTTCTGACTGAGTCCAACTAACTTAGTCCCAAGATGTCGAGTAGACACGGTAAGTAATGGCGTCAGGAAACACAATCACTGATTGACCAACAAGTCAGAACAACCACCTCTGAATGGTCGTACAAGTCAGAAACACTGCCCGCTGGGATTGAATTAACATGGTCAGAAACACTGCCTCTTGGATTGGTCGCCGGAAGTCCGCAACACAGCTTCCCTGACTAGTCAACTAACTTAGTCCAAGATGTCAGTAGGACACGTAATGGCGTCCAAGGAACACATCACCAGATTGACCAACAAGTTAGAAACACCACCACCTCTGATCATCAACAAAGTCAGAAACAATAGCCGGGCTGGACTAGTCCACTAACTTAGTCCAAGATTGTCAGTTATACACGTAATGTTCTCGTCAGGAAACACAAATTCACTGAGTGACCAACAAGTCAGGACACCCACCTCTCGATTTGCTCGAAGAAGTCAGGAATACACTGCCTCTGATCTGGTCAAACAAGCCCAGGAACACCCGCCTCTGGATGATCACCAAAATGTTCAAGAAAACCACTGGCCCTCTGATTGTTCTGCGAAGTCACAGGGAACACTGCCTCTGATTGATCTTAACATGTCAGAAACACTGCCTCTGATTTGGTCAACGACAGTCCAGGAACACTTGCCTTCTAATTGATCAACAGTTGTTCAGACACATCTGACTTCTGATTGGTCACACAAGTCTGAGAAACATAGCCTCGGATAAGTCAACTAACTTAGTCCGAGATGTCAGTAGGACCACGTAATCGGCTCCTGTGTATGAACAACGAACAGATCTTTTTAACACAGGACTCAATCACATTAATTGAAACACCAGCCTGGTTTTACCAATAACGGTTTTAAACCTGATGTTCCCTACTAAAAGAAGGTCACTGCCAAAATGAAAGCCACCCAGAGCCCTGAGCTTGCTATGGGGTATAGCATTGATACAATGCTGTGTGAAGAGTTTTTTTTTACAGAGATGTTGAGATTCGGAGAACACCAGTGGGTTTTACGTTTTCAGCGTGGTTGATTGGGGCCAACACGCTTGTACAAAGTCAGAAGCATGCTTACTGAAACCTCATTAACCTTTATTAGACATTATGATTTCATGCACGGTTTGACAGGGTGACTGTTTTACGCCAAGAGCCAGTAGGTCAGCATCCTGCCTAATTACTTCTAATCACCATGTGAACTCATTTAAAGCGCTAAAGCAGCAGAAATCCCACCAGCTCCAACACTGTTGCCAGACGGCCTTTACACCTTCCGAGAAAGGGTGGGAACAGGACGTGGTGGGGAATAAAGTTAAGTTGGCAAACAATCCAACAGATGACTATTGGTAACACATACCTAGCTTATACTACTAATTGTCGCATTAGTTTATTTTGTATATTTGTATACACATGTAATAGTGCATCGAAATTGTAAAATATACTGACTGAAGAAATAAAAAATATTAGTACCTCATATTACATTACTATTAAAAATCCGCTTTATCAACAGCTCAAACCCCCGGGAAATTATGTAAGCTTATCAGCAATCATCAACCATTTATACATGAAAAAGCTCGATTAAATTTTTATGTATGTATGTTTTATTCCCCATACTCTCCATACCTAAAATAACCACTCTTAAAGATAACACTATCACTGCTCCTATATTACATTTTTCTCTCCCATATCTAATTTATTACATCTTTATTCCAACTTTCTCATTTAACTATCAGC
>JAMWET010003814.1:215000-216178 GCA_024036415.1 Prochilodus magdalenae | reverse complement strand
GTTACTGTGCCTTTTAACGCTTCACGACCCCCCCCCCCCCCCCCCCCCACCCCCCCCCCCCCCCCCCCCCCCCCCCCCCCCCTTTATGCAAATGAGCTGAAACACTCCTTATAACAGGCACATGCATGTACATACTGTTTTGATGACATCACAAAAACTCAAACTCAGTTCACAGCAGGCTGTCTTTCCTGCTGGTCTGAGACGTGAACAGTCTACTGGGAAGCTCCAGCGATGTCAGCACGCCACATCAAACTCTTACTGTACCAGAGTTTAAATCTCTTATTAACGTTAGGGAGCCGGAATGCTTAAAGTGTTTAGCCAGGGAAATTTGAAAGGGGAGGTGCACAATGATATGCTTTGGGTTTTCCTGTGTGGACAGACTGAGACCTGATAAAGGCCCAGGGGTCATGCTGGAGAGAAAGCAGGGCCACGTATTAGGAAAGAGGAGGAAATATGATAGGAGTGGTATGAGGGCGGAGTGAGAGAGGAGAACGAGAGGGAGAGAGGGATGAGAGGAGAGAGAGGGGTGGGTATGAAGAGAGAAGAGGGGAGGAGAGGGGTAAGGAGAGAGGGGTGGAGTGGTGGGAGAGAGGGCGAGTGGGGAGACAGGACACACATGAGGGAGAGGAGGATAGAGAGGGAGCAGATGTGTTGAAATCCAGCTGTGTCCAGTCTCGTGTGGAACTATTTTTTTTTTTTTTTGGGCCAAGCAGGCCCGGCGATGTTAAGACTCTACACTAAATGGTTTTCAGCGGAGACAAAGCAGGAGGGCCGTAATGTGTATGATTCACACACACCGCAAAAAAATCCAACCCTGGCATGTGGAGTGATCCTAAATCTCCCAAATCATCCTAAACATTTCCCAGCCTGCCGCAGGAACGCTGGTCCTCCCTTTATCCCTGTCACCAACTAACCCCTCGGATCGTGTCCCTCACAGCCTAGCCATACCTGAGGCATCCTCCGCTGTTGAACATGTCAGCAGGGCGTGTCTGAAACTCGCCCACTGTTTTATACACAGCTATGGAGTAAAGGTCACAACCCTACAGTCCAGGGCAGTCACGCTTCTCCGGCTCGACTCATACCGTACACACCTCAGGGAACGGGTCGAAAAACAGTGGAGAGCGGCGCTCGGCCACGAAAGGGACACGGAGCTTCAGGGGAGCATCTCAAAAAACAGA
>JAMWET010003814.1:167500-210000 GCA_024036415.1 Prochilodus magdalenae | reverse complement strand
TGGTCCTTTGTTGATGACAGAGCAATGTTAAGGTGGTAGTGTGGCCCCACTAACACACTAACACTTTCTACTGACTTAAAGGCGGAGTAAAAGAGACCATCAACACCTCCAATAGTCCCCACTGATATGATTAATTACAGCCACTTCCAAAGAGATGAAACAAAAAACAGAAAAAGAAAAAAACAGAAACAAAGAAGAAAGATCAAACAAATTAAATAATAAAAAAGAAGAAAAAGAAAAAAAACCACAAAAGAAAAAAAGGAGGCCCGAAGGAAAGAGAAAAAGAAATAAAGATAGTAAAACTGAAAGAAAAAACTGTAGTAAAAAGAAGTGAAGAAACAAAAGAGAAAGTAAAGAAAGAAAAAAAAAGAAAATTAAAGAATTAAATAAACGAAAGTGAGAAAGAGAAAGTAAGAGCAACAAACAAGCGACCTCAAAAAAAAGAGAAAAACAGCAACAATGCATGAAAAGATAAACAAACAAACAAACAAAAACAAACAAAGAAAAGAAAGAAGAGAAAGACAGAGGCTGGTCCCTGCATAGGCCTAAATACCTGCACTCCGGAATGTGAGTGTACCTGGGTCCTGGCTGGGACAGCGAGGCTGCAGACGCTCTGTACACGTGCGGATGTCACAGGGAGCAGACTGCGGCCGGTTGGGTGGCACTGATCACCTCTACAGGAGTTCACCTTGCAGTTAGCCCCGCCCCCTTATGATCAGTAGCAGTGTCAGGTGTGCGTGAGGTCTTTGAAAACCACTGTGTTCAGCTGTTTACACAGCGCTTCCAGGATCTCCATAAACGAGCTCCGAGCAATAAAACAGACCAGCCCAGAAGCCACCATGCCCAGCACCAGGCATCAGCTAGAGGGCTGAGGAGCAGCGGACCTGCAGGCCATGGAGCCATACAGCTCCATCCTATAATCCCATCCTGTATCCAACTTCAGTGTAACTGACCTCACTAATGTTCAATCAAATCCTCACAGCAATGTTCCATCCTCCAGTGTAAAGCCGTACTAGAAGAGTATAGACTGTTACTGCACCAATAAGGACATGCTGCCTATTATAGCCCTTCGTATCAGGAGACGCTAACGCTAGCCTGAAGACAAGGCCAGTATCAGTGCAGCCCTGCTCGTCTGCACTCCTCATGAATCCCCATGACTACCTGGCAGTGGAAGCTAATGACAACTCAACAAACAACCAACGCGCATTCCAGCAAAGCTGCCACGGCTGACGGCGAGCGCTCGGGTGTGCTTGGAGGGACGAGCCGCAGTGATTCATCATCAGACAGGCCTGGAACAGGTCTGGGACACAGAGAGGCGGAAGTGTGCAGCCAAAACGCCTCGTGGCTAAGCCTACAGGCCGACAGGTAGCCAGAACAAACAGGACGTCAAGCTGAAGGGTCCGTTTTGGCTGCAGGAGCTGCGAATTAGCATTGAGGAGAGCTATCAGAGAAATGGAGTGGAAAAGAGAGGCTGGATGTCTTTAAAGCCCAGCACCTGTTCGCCCAACGTCATACCTCAAAACCAGCCAAGACGGGTTGGGGCTCTGAAGTTTGCTTCTTTAGCTTTAGCACTCGCTAGCAGGGCTAACAGGCACTTGTACCCCAACAACTGGCAAAGTTAGGTTTTGGGTTATAGCCATGCTAATGCATGTTTATGCTAATGTACTAAGCCCTGATGTGCTCCTTCTGGGGGGTGTACTTCCAGGAATGGCTTGGGTGAAGAGACTTCCGGCGGCGCTGGAGGCGGCAGCAGCTGGCCTACCTCTTCACTATGTGCAAGTCTACCATTCTCTATGACCAGACAACATTACTGGACATCAGAAAAATGGTGCAAGAACTTAACACTCAGCTTGCTGTTTCTGGATCCCACGCTGTCTATTGTTCTCACCAGAGTCGACCGTGGCCTCACCGCGGACCGGAAGACGCCAAAGATGGGGATGTGAGCGTAAACAAAAGCAGGGTAAGCAAGGAGGTGACCGGGCGAGGCTAGCGAAGTTAATTCGGATACCACTTCCAAGCCTACTGCACACGAATGTCCGTTCTCTGAACCACAAGCTGGACAAACTGAGACTCAGGCTCATGACAGATCGGCTAACACCAGCATACCAAATTCGGCTATCATGCTACGCATCGCAACGTACAGCTCCAACACTACCTCCTCACCGAGTGGTGTGCCGCCAACAACCTCTCCATCTTTGACCTTCAGGAGGGCAAAGAACGCACAAACCACTGAACTGCACATTGGTGGAAACAGTGAGCAGCTTCAAGTTCCTTGGTGTCCACTTAGCCGAGGAGCTTACCTGGATGATAAACACCCCACCCATTGTCAGGAAGGCCCAACAACGCCTCCCCTTTCTACGAAGGCTGAGGAGAGTCATCCTGCCTCTGCAGCTCCTCTGCAACTTCTACAGATCCACCGTGGAGAGCATCCAGACAAGCTGCATCACTGTGTGGTATGGCAGCGGCACTGGGCTCCACTAGCCCACTGGACTACCGGAACACTATAGACTGTACTGGTCCAGGATTGTAACTAGCGACATGCACATCCTATACATTAAATTGTGACATCATCAAGTTGTCTGGGACTTTCGTATGTGGTTTCTTCAATACATGATAAGCCGACTACAAACACAGATAACGCTAGCATGCTAGCATGGCTGAAATCAGTGGTAGCCTTGCTGATGCATGATGTTTGTAGAATTGGCCTGAATCAATGTAGGAATAAAAGAGATGAGGTCGTGATGGGCTATGATCCAGCCAGCTGACTTTTACTCCACACTAGAGTTGTGGTTACCGACTCTAGTTAGCCAGTCCATGCAGTTACAGCATGCTAATATGTCCATAAGCTTCCATTCCCACGCCAGCCTTGCAGCTCCAGTACAAACCTACAGAAGCACCCAAACGTCTTGGCTGTCGAACTAGAGGAAGTAAGGAGGGAATTCTGATCATTTCCCGAACGACTGCTTTGTCCGAGGACGCCCACCGAAGCTTTAGTCAAAGCAAAACTCCAGGGTTACCAGAAGTGACTCCAGCTTCCGGGCTGTTCCCAGATTACTCAACAACCCGTCCAGGCAATGAAAGAGAGGGAGAACTTCTGGAATGCAGACTAAACAAACACTGGACACATGTGAAAGAGTTTGTGTTTTTAAAGCGGGATTTCTCGCTATGATTCCGCTAATCTCTCATCCGAAACACTTCGGAAAGTTCAGCCCAATCAAAGGAACGCGTGACAAACTGAGCAAACCAGTAGATGAGACGCTGCGCCCAAACCCAACAACCCCGAATCGTTAGACAGCGAGAGGGGCCTGTCTTCCAGAGTTATGCAAATGAGAGCGTCTATCCCGGAGACAGTGTCTCAAACCTTGGTGCACAAGTGTCTAAGTAAGTTTAGGACCAGAATCCACCGCGCTACTCACATTCCCAAAGACGGACGAAGAGCTGCAGGCACTCATGTTGCTCCTATCAGGGTCCTCCTGGTCGACGACAGTGTTTTGGAGCCTGTCCTGTTGCCGTGAGTGCAAATGTGACCTTCTTCACCAGCCAGCCTACTGGACTGTGTGTGTGGTGGTGGTGAAGGGGGGTGTGGGGGTTATGTGTCTGCCTGATTGATCATTGTCCATACCCCCACCACACCCCCACCCCCGGCCCCCCTCAGAGCATTAAACCGGAGGGGAGAGAAGAGTAGGAGTTTCTAGGCGAGCGTGTGCACTCTCGAGTGAGTGCTCTGTAACAGTTTCACCCTATGCTAACGGCTTGGCTTGAGCATCTATGGGAACATTCCTTTGTAATGTAATCACTGGGGAATCCCACCCAAACCTTTCTGGTGCCATTTAATGAAGAAAATGACAAGCCGTGAATGGGTGCTCGGGGGGCCGCTCGGAGAAACGCTGTGCTATCCGTCTTTAGATGGATGTGTGATTTCTCACCCGCTTCATTCTTCATGGGAACAAAGATCCGTACTGCATGCCATCTCAGAAAGCTGCAACATTCCGAATCCGGCACGCCGATGATATCTCAAAAGCTGTGCGATTGACTTCACTGTTTAGCTACACAGTGTGTAGTTTAGTTTGTTTACAGTCAGTCATACTACATCCTAAACCACATCAGTAAGTCTGCATGGCCTTACTGAACACCAGGATGTGGTCGGAATGGCCTGAGAGAAGTTAGGCTGATGGTTTGGTTGACCATTGGCTTCTACTGTTTGCTAGCAATGCTAGCGTCATAGCTCCAGCTCTGGGGAACATGATTTTCCACGGAGCCCCAATGCAAAGGCGTGTTAGTGCTTCAGCACCGGAGCTATAAGGCTAACGCTTCTTACACTGGAAGCCAATAGTCACCCAAACAGTTCCTGTAAGTGCATCAACCAAACTTCTCTCAACTCGCATCAAACAGCACATTGTAATTAAGGTTGTGCAGACTTGTCAGGGTGATTCAGGACCCAGTCTGACTCACTGTGAGCTATAAAAATGGAAAGCCAGCCAAAAGTCTAGTATCAGTCCAAAATCTGAGGCTGTGTACAAGATGGCTCTCAGATTTCTCCGTCCTGTTTTTGGAAGACATAATTTTCACCTAATTATCTTATGCCATGTACCCGCATGGCGATGTGTACAACATAGCGCTGCGCTCCAGCCAAAAGTGGAAATCAGGATGTAGCGCAGACGATAACATTGTTCCAATTTATCATAATTCAAACCAGTATATAAACATGAGGTTAAACTTCTTATCAGCATCATTTGTGTTTGTTAGCACTGCTAGCCTAGCATCTCCAGTGTTCTACCAATGAAGCAAAACTTCAAAGAAAGGAATTTGGCCTAAGGATCCAAAGAAGCGACTGACTGAACATACACACACACACCTACACACGCACACATACACACACACACACACGCACACACACACACACACACACACATACACACATACACACACACACACACACACACACACACACACACACACACACACACACACATACACACACACACACACACACACACACACACACCTACGCACACACACACACACACACACACACACACACTCACATACACACACCTATGCACACACACACACCTACACACAGACACTCACACATACACACACAGACACACACATACACACACAGACACCTACACACACACACTCACACACACCTACACACACACACACACACTCACAAACACACACACACATACACACGCACACACACAGACACGCACACACACAGACACACACCTACACACACACACACACACGCACAAACACACACACACACACACACACACAAACACACACACACACACACACCCCTCACTGGAGTGGGACTGTGGGCCAGGACATGTTGTACTAGGGTTTATTCTGAAATGAGCAGTAGCACTACAAATAAACAAAGCCTTTAAAAAACCACCTTCCCTGCAGGAATGTTAAAGAGCGAAGCGCTCCGCTTCCCAGAGCAAGCCACTAAATAATTTCACCAAAAATGGAAGTCGTCAGGAACGGGGGCATAGGCACGGATTACGCGGGGACGTTTCAGTTGCAACCACAGGGCAAAGCCACATTCCTGCTCTGATCTGCTTCAATAACACACGATCCAGAACGGGACATCCCTATAACTCACACCACACTGCAGTCCGCAGTGAACTCAAATCTCAAATGATGGCAAATATTACAAAATAAAAGTCCACATTAGAAACTCATCTATACATTGAACACAGGAGTTCTGCTTGATTTCTAATCCGACCGACTCAGGTAGGAATACAAATCACGTAGGTAAAGTTTGGAGTTCAAAAGCTGGTCAAACATGCAATCATAATAATGAATTATTCTGATCGTCCCTGATTTATACACTTTCACTGATCAACCACAGAACTTACTGTGAAATCCTGAGGCTCTTTTAGACTGTATAAGCTCGCTTACTGGCAGAACGGCAGTCAGTCTGGCCGGACACACCCCCCTCACAAATGTAGATTTTAATGAGGATCAAGTTCTCATTTTCTACTTTGCACACAAGGTACAAAAACCTGGGTTTGGCTAAAAGCAGTAAGTAACTAAAACAATGTGATGTGAAATTCCCATCGCACCGCCCATTTTACAGAATGGCTCATATATGACAAGCCTGTTTTTATATTAGGGCTGCCGAAGTTAGAGCGATAAATTATCAATACTGCTGTTGCGTAGCTGGAGCCTTTGACCCTATCCGTAATAGTGCAGGACGAATATGATACGATGTCCGTGACTGTAGTCCTCTTAATCAAACATCAAACACAACTTAACCTTTAGCTTCTGGACCTGGACAAAGCTCGCCAGAGACCTATAGATAAATCAACAAGCAGCAGGCTGAGTGGAGATCCAGCTGTCCTTGAATCCAAGAATCTACTAGCATATATATATATATATAGGGCTGGTCTACTTTACTTTTTGGAGATGGTGCTTTAAGCTTGATTTAAGCCGACTCTGATCACATGATTATGACACACTGTGAAGTCTGGCTTTGTCATATCTTTTAGGTGTCACATTTTTAAAATGATTTTGCCACAAAGCCAGCGCTGACATCATCTTACACAAACCCTAAGTGGAACATGAAGCCACTGCTGTTCTCATTGCCTATTGATAAAAAAAAATTTCTAATCCATTCATAAAATGATCAGAAATCTATTACATTATTAATAATAAATATTCTAATACAGTAATAAAACTCATTTAAGAGCCGCAGGAGTGTGTAACCCTGCACCAAGGCTTCCTTGTAGACTCTCTGATGGACGGGTGTTGGGATGGTACTTTTTCTAAAATATGAATAAACAAACTCTTCATGAACGCGCGCCTCCAAACCTTTGACTGCTGCTTTGGCTTGAGCAACACTGACTGTAAATTCCAGCTGGTTGTAAAAGCGAATGAATTGGAAGTAGTCCAATCTGAGCATATCACTCCAAGCCGATAAGCTGTAAACTAACTCTGGCTGCCTTATCTGCGCCTCGGTTACGCAACGCCCCGAGTCTGAGCACACGCTGACATGCCTCGCCCACGTGAGATATGTTTACACTTTGGAATATTCTTATTTTACATGGAAATGAATGAAATGCACATGTTGCGTCAGGCTGAGAACAGTTCATGGAAGCCACCGTGGAGAAGGATCGATCGAGGATCCATCAGCCACTACTGCGTGCGATCTATAACCACCGGTATGTCTAAACCCACGGTACCTAACACTGCACCAAGCCCATTCATGTGCTTTCTGACTTACTTCAAGGTGACTGCTGCTACTTAGCATACGCTAACATGCTTAGCGTTCAACCGTGTCACATAAGCAGACATATCTGATACCACTCAGCAACTCCACACCGTTTGATGTTTCAGGAATGCAGTTAGCGCTGTGCTAATTGGTGGGGTCCCATTACTTCTTAGCTACATTAGCCTGGTAGCTTCCAGGGTTGAACTAAAGGAGCAGGCTTCCAACACCAAGACAACATGGCTTGGCTGATCAACCAGGTTTGTGGTAAGGGGGTAAACTGTACTGGTTCACAGAATTAGCCTAGCATATCCAGTCCAGCATGCTGGGTGACCACCACAATCAGCACTAGATCAGCATAAATCAGCCTCATGCTGGTCTGTGATGCTCTTCTCAGCAGGAACTGTGCTCCTCCCATACAGAGTCCAAGGATCGCTGAGCGTGTCTGCCTTCATAAGAGACACTTCAGTTCTGAACTACCACAAGCACCGGTCCACTGTCACCAGCCAACAAGGCCAAATCACCAATGAGGGGGCAGTTAGCATTGAGCTGACGGCATCAAACGATCACTGACAATCTAAAGACCGGGTCAAAGAGGGCTCAGTCTGAACCGGACTCTCTGACCCGGTTTGACATACTGTTATCTGACACCACTCGGGCTTCCACCACTTTAAACCAAGGCTACATACGCATTCCACAGAAAACTGACAAAAGCACCGCGGTAAGACTTCTCTAGACACTACAGATGAACAGCGTCACGTTGCTATGCCGCTCTGCCGCTCTGCCTGTATCGCCCATCCAGAACACGTGCTTCAGCTCAGAGGAAGCCAGGTGGAGAGCTTTCTACTCTAAAGCTCAATAGAGACACCTCAATAGGAACACAGATCAGAGACCTAGTCCTCCAAGGTCTTCGGGATCTTTTAGGAATCAGAGACATACTTCAATCAGAGCCAGAGGAAAACCGACACATCAGGGAAAACATCCCTTCAAGACGAATAGAGTTCCAGTCCTGTGCCTATTCAGCTACGTACGCAGTCCAGGTGAGGACTTACCTGCTTGGCTTCAGATGTTAATGAGTAAGCAAGTCCATTCCACCGGAGAGCAGGAGAGCGAGAGAGTGAGGAGTACAGCTACACAGCTTCGCAGAACAGGAGGAGAGGAGGAGAGAAAGGGAGAAAGGGAGGTGGCGAGGGCGGGGTGGGGGTTCATAACTCGTTTTTCTGGTCACAATGCAGGTGTCAACATAATTACGCAAAGGAAACCACCACACGGAGTCTTGGAGGAGAAAATCAAATACGCTTGCCGGACTGAGAACCTATTTTTCCCCTGATCCAAATACTTTTATTAATGTTTACACAATAAACAAACATTTAAACACCGGCCAAACAAGCCATTAGCATTCCAACCTTTCCAGGCCTATACTAATACCTCTCTAATTCACCTGGCGGATACACCTGTCTCAGCTGTGAGCAGTACGGCGGACAGTAAACGCTGAATGAACTGGTTAGCTCAGGATCTTAATCTGAAATAAGCGCTCATATACATGGGCAGAGAGGTCTGGAGCGTTTCCGCTGGTCCAGTCATTATGAAACCATCACACGATGTTAGGTTCGCCATGCTACCACGACACCTAAGCGGCTCAGGTGTGTGTTTCTCTGGGCCATGTCGATATGCTGAACACTCATTTGCATGTAACGAGGTTTGAACAACTGATCCTTACAGCAACTTGTATTTATGTCATTAATAAAGGAGTTATTATTTTATTTATTATTCATAATATTGCTACTACTTTTTCATAAATATTATTATTATTATTATTATTATTATTATTATTATTATTATTACTCAAAAGAGAACATTTATAAACAGTTACAGCATTCCACTCACTCAGGCATGTTGGGTAATACAAACAGATGGGCCAATACAGAACCTAAATGGGCCAATACCAAGCCTAAATGGGCCAATACAGAACCTAAATGGGCCAGTACAGAGCTCTGAAAGCCTAAGTATCGCCTGAGGAGAACCGATACTGATTCAGGATTGTCCCACCATGGAAACAAAACCTTGCATCTCCACCTTTGTGGTTTTTAAGTAAACTTGGAACGTGACTGGGAAAGACGTCTGGTTCTATTGACTTAAATTAAAATGGTTCTGGTGGCAGCAATACCACCTTTAACCACTTGGGCATGCATAAATATAGATATGGCAACCACAGTCTAGAGTACAAGACCCACTTTACTTCGTGAAATGACTTTATTATTATTAATAATAATAATAATAATAATAATAATAATAATAATAATAAATAATTAAATAAACTGAATTATTTATTGAATAATGTATGTTATGTTTTCTTGCCTACTGCTATGACATGCATGGTTCCATACTACACCCACCCCCCCAATCACATGGTTGGTTAATATATATATGTAGAAGGCATGTCCTCGCGATAAGCTCGGACACACAGCTGTATATGGCCTCATCGTAAACCCCTCCTGATTCCTTTCGGTTGATTCTAGTGGTTGTCCATATCATACGGGACACTGGCGGACAGGATACCGAATACTGATACGTAGCGCTCATGCCGTAGGTACGGATATGACGGAAATAATCCTGGATCAGCATTCCTGACACGTACAGACACTAGACAACCTGTGCAGGAACGATTTCGTGTGACCATGTCTACAGGTATGCAGTGAAAGGCATTCTGGGAAAGAGGGTGTGTGAGGGTGGGGTGGCCTCCTCAATCAGCATGGCTGTTTTCCAGAACACACCTTCTCTCTGGCAGCCAGGGCGTGTGTGTGTGTGTGTGTGGGAGGGTGAGTGATCGGCAGAGCGAAAAAGGAAAGAAAGTGAGAGAGAGTTGGAGTTCGCCGTGCTAGCTGTTCAGGGCGGGGCTGTGTTTCTGAGGAGGACTGTTCGTCAGGGGTGACCACGGTACTCAGCGGCCGTGTGACCCTCAGCATCTCTCTAAAAGCTTCATTTTCACTTTAAGGCCATGTGGAATCACAGCTCGTCACAACTTCAGTGTGAGTGGGTGGGGTTAATTAGTAGATACACCTCCTTGGATATACTGTATGGTCAATCAGCTCCACTGACCGTACAGGACACTCTGTAGGTGTACAGGTCCAGACTGTAGTCCATCTGTTTCTCTGTGTACTGTATTACCCTGTTCTTCAATGGTCAGGACCCCCACAGGACCACCACAGAGCAGGTAGTATGTGGGTGGTGGATCATTCTCAGCACTGCAGGGACACTGACGTGGTGGTGGTGTGTTAGTGTGTGTGGTGCTGGTGTGAGTGGATCAGACACAGCAGTTCTGCTGGAGTGTTGAGACACTGTGTCCACTCACTGTCCACTCTATTAGACACTCCTACCTTGCTGCTCCACCTTGTAGATGGACAGTCAGAGATGATAGTTCATCTGCTGCTGCATCAGTGGGCAGTGTTGACACTGCCCCACAGGACGTTACCTTCATTAGTGGGCACAGGACACTGCCCACAGGACACTGCCCACAGGACGCTGCCCACAGGACACTGCCCACTGGACGCTGTTAGCTGGATAGTTCTGGTTGGTGGACGATTCTCAGTCCAGCAGTGACACTGAGGTGTCCAGCAGCACTGCTGTGTCTGATCCACTCACACCAGCACCACACACACTAACACACCACCACCACGTCAGTGTCACTGCAGTGCTGAGAATGATCCACCACCCACATACTACCTGCTCTGTGGGGGTCCTGTGGGGGTCCTGACCATTGAAGAACAGGGTAATACAGTACACAGAGAAACAGATGGACTACAGTCTGGACCTGTACGCCTACAACATCCTCCTACATGCTAAGTGGTGTAGATACGAGGTAGGTGTGATGAAGTAGCTGGTCAGTGACTTGGACTGCTTTTGGACCGTGGTCTGGGAAGTGTCTGTCCGCTTTGCTTTCGGCACAAATAGATGCTAGAGGTCGACGAGAGGCCTATCCGTCCAGTAGCTGAGTGATTTCAGGACATTCTGCTCTGTATTGACAAATCGTGATGCCTCTGGTCACTCATCATAACGGAAAACATTCGCGTTATCCCATCCCTGCCGTTCAGCAATACCAAATAAGGTGAAGGGTTTCTGATTGTGCCACTCCACGCCCGTTTTCCCTCTTAGCACACTTCCAGACTGCTGCTGCGTGTTTCCTGTGATCTTGCCCCCTCTGGCCTGGGTGGTTTCACATTTTACAGCGCTGAGAGGGTGCGTTGGGAAATCTTTCAGTGAACTCTCGCATGCTGCGTTTTATTATCCTGGCTGTACGTCATGAGCCCAGGAGTTTGGGTGGGTCATATTAAAACTACATTAAACCTTTATACTGTCCTAATAAACTGAGATTACTGCATGCCATGCTTCCTCCTATTCCGGGCAACGACTCTAAGATGGTCTGACGTCCATTCAAAACAGAGCTTTATCAAAACGAACGAAGCCTAATGAGATAGGAGGAGATTTTTATTAGACTGGACTTTAAATTCTATAGTAAGGTTTTACCTGTACCTGAACGCTACTTGAGTCCAGACCCATGACCAGTTTGGGCTCCTGTTTGGGGAAGTCTCTAACAACTTATTGACTGTATTTCTTTATTTTATTCTATATTTAGACTTTATTTTAGTATTTCTAAGTAAGGAACAGGTTTCTGGGATCCGGAATGTCGAATTTATATTTAGCTCTCCAATGTTCCAGAAATGATTAACTTTTGGCTGAAAAGCCAAAGCTCAAATCTTAAAACGCTCAACAACTCCCCACGGCATCTACATAAAGACAGCCAGGCAAACTCTCGCACTGGTCAGAACTTCCGGAGCCGGACTGAAGACCTTACGACGCCCAAGTCAACATAATTTACTGTAACCACGTTTCGATTTACGATGGATGGGAGCAACTTTGGGGGAAAAAGAAAAACATCTTTCCAGGAAGTTCTAGATACATCACTGAGTGTTATAATTAGCCCTAGCCTCAGCCGGTTCCAGGTGGTTGTTAGGGATGGAAACCATACAACAGTTCTTTTACTTGCTTCAAATAAACCATC
Source organism: Prochilodus magdalenae (assembly GCA_024036415.1). NCBI lineage: Eukaryota > Metazoa > Chordata > Actinopteri > Characiformes > Prochilodontidae > Prochilodus > Prochilodus magdalenae. The sequence continues at coordinate 197,716 of JAMWET010003814.1, read as the reverse complement.
TTTAATTTACAACAGCCATAAAACACATGTTGATGGACTACAGTGTTAGCTTAGCAACAGCGTACTGCTAGAATTCCCATATGGAGCCTACCAGAAATCAGCATTCTAATGTTTACACCAAATTTTATAAATCAGGTAGGCTAGCTCATCCTGGTTACGCTGGTACACCAGCTCATGCTTAGCTGGTTAGCAAGCTTGAAAAACAGACATGCCACTAGTTGAGCAGCTTAGTCAAGCTAATTATGTTGGTGGACCAGTTCCGTCAGGCTAGTTATGCTAGTCAACCACCTTGGTTAAGCAGGTTATGCTGGTAGCTGGTTGACTAGCTGGGAGTTTGTTTTTTGTTCTAGTCTACTGGTCTAGTTTGACTTTGGTCAAGACATGCTAGCTGACCAGCGAAACCAATAAACTCAAACAAAAAGCATTCTTCGTGCTAGTCAAGCTATTCAAACAGCCAGTAAGGTCTAACCTCCAATCCCTACAGAGAATCCTCCCAGGCAGTTATGCTCACTTTAACCTCTGTTGGGTTTATCTTATCTTCCTTATGTGAACTTTCATAAACCTGCGCTTTGTGTGCTCTTAAAGACCTGCGCATTAATGGTTCTCAGCTCAGGCGTGGGATTCTAGGAAAAGCCTTGAGTAGGCATGACAGTGAATTCCGCACTGTGATTTATGCATTTGGTTCCACTTTCTGTAAACACTGTGTTCATAAGTAATTACGAATGCTCAGTTCTTCATAAGATTACCTAGAACCCTACTCATGACTCATAAGCCTGACGCAATGTGCTATATGGTCTATATTCTACCAAATTCAAACTGCACTCCCATCGTTAATAAAATTATTTGTGCTTTGATGTTTACAATGATTATTTCAACCCACAAGGCATTAACAGAAAAACTAATAATCTAAATGTCTACAAAATCACCATCATAGAGTCCTTTTATTTGGTACTTCTGTTTATACACACATACTAAATAATAACGATGCCGCCAACGAGTGCTTCGATTAAAGCCACTGATATTTCCGGGTCTACTTGTATGGTGAGTGTTGTACTGTTCATGTCTATCAGTGTGCGCTCTATAATTTACTGTATATCTTATTATATATCTTACTACTGTATATCTTTAATTATTTCAGGTTTAGCCATGAGAGCTTCTTGCCCTGCGGTATTAATTCGGAGAGGTCTGGTGTGAAACGGTTTAGATGTCTTTACAGTGGTGGTGATGGGGGGACCAGGGGACGCCGTGTCTATATCACAAATACAGCCACTTATTTAATATCTAAACCACCTACACGTGTCTCCTGGGTGTATATATGTAATGTTGATGATGGTTAAATAGTTCAGTATCTGAAAATCATGTTCCACCAAAATCACCCTTACATGGCAAAGTGGAGGCGATTCCACTTTCGTAAATAACCCCTAACCCTTGGCTCCATTAAGGGTGCTCATATTTGGTGTTATATGGAACCATTTTAAAATTTATTCGATAAACAACAATATGAATAACTTTCTCCATCCATCTGAAGAACAACCTCACCATGCAAATGATTAGTGAAGCATGAAATGGTTCTATAATGTACGTGTGGTTCTAAACAGAACCGTTGCCTGTACTGAGCAGTGGGAATGTTAGCGGGAAAGAGCTCTAAAGATTCCCAGGGCCGTATGTTCCCTTATTGAAGTGTTCTGGAAAACGGCGTTCCCATGGCCTCATATTTCAGCTCAGTTTTGCCCCAGTCACGCAACTGGATATATTAACAGGTGTGTGTATTCTGATATATACTCTGAAACTGGGTTTTGGAGATTCCTGAAGTACCAATCCACAATTTGGACACGCCTTCTCATTCTTTTTCTCTAATCTTATTAATGTCTACATCGTAGATTAATACTGACGACGTTAAAACCATGAAGGATGGCATATGGAATTATGTAGTAACGTTCTATACTTCAGATTCTTCAAAGCAGCCACCTTTAGCTTTGATGACAGCTTTGCACACTCTTTGGCAATCTCTCAATCAGCCTCCAAAGGTAGTCACCTGGAATGGCTTTCCAACCGTCTAGGTGTTCCAACAGTCCTTCCCAGAGGGTCTAAGCACTTGTTGGCTGCTTTCCCTTCACTCTGTGCTCCAATTCCCAAACCTTCTCCATTGGGTTTAGGTTGGGTGATTGTGGAGGCTAGGTCATCTGCTCACTCTCCTTCTTGGTCAGATAGCCCTCATAAAGCCTGGTGGTGTGTTTGGGGTCATTGTCCTGACGATCCCACTAAACGCAAACCAGGCAGGATCTGGCTAACTGTGCCTTGAATTGAAATAAATCACCTACTGTGTCACCAACAAAGCATGCCCACACCATCACACCTCCTCCTAGAAGCTAGAAGGAGGCGGGAACACACATGAGTAGAAACCATCCATTCAGATTTTCTGCACCTCACTATAACATGGCAGGTTCAGATTTCCACTGGTCTAATGTCCGTCCCTTGTGTTTCTTCTTCTTCTTTTTCCTCAGTAGCGGCTTCCATGGCTTCCATAAAGGCCTGATCAACTCCTCAGAACAGATGTACCTGTTGAGATGCACCTGCTACTTGAACTCTAATGTGAGGAGCTGTTAAATTGTGGTTTCTAAGGCTGGTATCTCCAATAACCAATAACACGGTAACTCCTGGTCTTCCTTTTCCAGGGCGGTCCTCACCAGAGTCAGTTTTTGGAATAGAAGAGCAGTGCAATGGGTTAACTCTACCTCTGCACAGCACTAGTGATGGCACCAAGGAGATTAGAAAGACAAGCAGCTCCACAAAACATAACATTGATAAGACACGCCTGTTTATTGAAAACCATTCCCAGGGACAGAGTGTCGATGTAGAGAAAAATGTTGAACGGGAATGCATCTCCAAACTTCTAATTGGTACTGTACATACAGACGTCAACTCTAGAACCAGCTCAGAAATCACTGCTATTTGATGCAACGACCATTTCGTCCGACGCTTGATGCCAAATCGACAGTATATGCTGCATTTAAAAGGCACCACTGACATACGTCATTACTAACGAAGTTCTAGACCGAAACCGTCTGAACCAGAAAAACGCTCTGCAGTCCTAGTTTGCTTAGCTAGCTGATTAGCTCACTGAGGCTAGCCTAGCAAACAATGAGTGCATTCCTATTCAAACATCCAGCCCACATTGTTCCCTGTATGACCTTTGGTGACCCCAGGGCCATTACCATGACCACGTTCTTATCTCTCCTTAATGCACGATCCTAAAACACGATGTATTATATCTCGCGGTGTGCTCTTCTACCGTAACCTCAGCTTCCCTGTTAGCGGAGGGGTCGAACCTCTTTTAGAACTGGACCAATCTGTGTCTGAAATCAGACTTAATCAGACATCTCCAGAGCTGACCTTTGCTACTGCAGGTTCCACCCTTCGTGACTGATTGAGTTTTCTGAAATGGCTCGAAAGTCATGCCTTTTTTAACAGCGTCAATCAAACGTGTGAGTGTCTTTCGTCAAGTGCTGTCCCCTCAGGCCACTTCGAGGCTTCGCTGGTGACTCTGAATGGAAGTCAGCATAATGGTTTTAAAACCATTACTGAGCTGCAGCTAGCGTCGGGGATTCATGTTTCAGGAACTGCACGGCTGTCACTCAGGTTCCCTTTCGGTTCTAGTTCTGTCTGCTTAAATATGTTTTCCTGTAATTCTGGTTCTTTTAACTGTTTTCATATCATCCATGACCAATGTAATCCATTGCTGCGGCTAGTGAATAGTCGCTGTTGGGACAAACATTCTTTCCGGTTTGTCTGATCTAAAAACAGCATAGACTCCTTACACAGTTCATAAAATTCCAGATGAATGGACCAATGCAGCTGTATGGAAGCCCGGTTCCGCCATTTTGAAAAAAGCACAATACGGGATGTCTTAATGATCAGAAGAATTCAAAAAATGTAATCTTATAAAGAACATTCTTATTATTATAATATATCTAGTCACAATTATGAGACAGTAAGTCATAATTATGAGATACTAAGTTGTAATTGTGATAGCAAGTTATTTGTATTAGATACAGAGTCAAAATTATGCAATAAAAATATTAAATGCATTAAATGCAATAAAACATAATTAAATCAGACATAGTAAGTCAGAGTTATGAGATAGTATGACTCAGCAAGGTATTGTATTAAATATTAAGTCGTAATTGTGAGATACCAAGTAGTAATTATGAGATACTAAGATACTAAATAAGTTCTATTCTGAGACAGACAGAATCATTATTATGAGACAGCAAGCCATAGAAATTATTTTAGATAATTTAGATCATTAGATACTAAGTCATAATTATGAGATATTAAGTAATTATTTATTTGATTGGATAATAAGTCAGAATTATGGGATACTACATAATTGTTATGCAAAACAAATTTCTGATTATGAAAAATCAAGACATATCTATGAGATAGTAAGTCACAATAATGAGATACTAAGTTGTCATGGTGACATAGCAACTTATTTGCATTGGAAATTAAGTCAGAATTATTAGATACTAAGTCAATTATGTGATACTAAGACATAATGAAGTTAATTAAGTCAGGATTATGAGATACTATGTGTTATGACTCAGGAAGGCATTTGTATCAAATATTAAGTCACAATTATGAGATAGAGAAGTCATCATTTTGAGATCATTAGTCCCTGAATTTCATTATCATGAGACACTTAGTCAGAACTTTGAGATACTTAGACATAATTATGAGATACTAAGTCATAACTGTGGGGAAGTCACCATTCTGCAGACACTAGTTTTTGTTTTGCTGTCAGTGTCGAGACATACGGCTGTGCGGACGTCTCTGAAGAGCTCAGTGCTACACCAGCATTCTGACTGTCCTGTTTGTCTTCAGAACTTCGAGCCACGCTGGTGCAGAACTCAGGGAACCTGATGTACACTAACGCTTGACTTGTAGAACGACCCTCACCCCTCTGTAGCTAACCAGGGGATTCACCTTCCAGGACGGTCTTCCAGAAACCATGGAATCAGGTGCACAAACAAGGCTCTATAAACTTGTTGACGGGGCATTCCAAAGTTCCTCCTGTTCCGACTGGCTGCCTTCCAAGCTCCACTTAATCACTCCGGTTGGGGGGGGACTCTTGTGCGACATGTGTGCCTGTTGCTATGACGACATGACTCAGTCCGGAGGAATTCAGTCTAAGTGTCACTCCTCCTCCTTCTCCGTCCTTTCGATCAGACTCCATAACACGCCCGGCCACTGTTGCTAAGCGACACAAGACGCTGAGTCTAGAAGGTGGAACTCATAGAACTCTCAAAAACTGACCTTGGATCAGCGAAGTGCTGTTTATTCAGGTCCAGGGTCGTTCGACTGGCCGTCGGACTTTAATATCAATGCGACGGAACCGTCTTTCGCCTGCAGTGGTGCTGTTGCATTGAGGCAGTGATTGCCAACCTTGACACTTTATAGCGTACCCATGATTACCACTGCTACAGAAACCAAGGAACTTGTCAGCGCCACCTTGTGGTCAAGTTATTATCAGACCTGTTTTGATGTTATATGCTCTGTTCTACAGAAACTTGGCTCAGATATCACTCAGTGGTGGTGACTGGAACCAGGGGTCACCATGTATACAACACAAATGCCAGGCCAAGCCTCAGTACAGGTGCTTTATACCTTGTGACCTTGATATGACCCCTTATTCACAGCGTCCCTTGTTTTCCCTTGTTGTTTTTTTCTACTTTGTGAATTAAAATGTGTTTTTAGTTGTATTTAATTATGTCTATCAAACTTACAAGTTCAGCTAAAGAGCTTACAGCCCCTGGCATTCCCAGGTGGTCTCCTATCCAAGTACTAGCCAGGCCCTGGAGTACTAGTACTAGTGAAGGCCATGCCTCAGTACGGGTGCTTTATACCTTGTGACCTTGACACGACCCCTTATTCACAGCTTCCCTTGTAGCAAATGCCGTATCTAAGAGATCCCGTGAGGGAACCTTTAGATCCAGATGCGGGGTCTCTATGACCTCCATTGTAAACAGTTTGCCATGTGACACCACTCTGGTTCAATGGTCCTAAACTTTGGAAAAGAATCAGCAGACTTCCCCTTTAAAAAGCCCAACTAATCCCAACAGCCACAGACATGCTCACAAAGATCTGATCAGGAATTAGAAATGAAAAATGAATACTGTCCAGGAAACATGCCCTGTGCACCTACGAAAGGTTCAGACCAAGGCTGATCACAGCCTGCCGAAAGTAAAGCTCCCCAGGAGGAACCTTAATGGGACAGGTCTGAAAACCTCTCCTCAGGAGATCAGCGCGAAGCCTGAGTGATCACAGACAGGCTAAGTTTCGGGGTTTTGGGTCGGTGCTCCTCCTCGCCTTTACAGTCCAGCATAATGACCGATTCTCTAAGAGCAGATCTCACATCAGTGCCTCGGGACAACTTCAGCCTGCAGCCTCAGCGAAGTCTGGAGGTCCATGTCTTTGGAAGCATTCGCTCGGAGAGGTGAATGAACTTCAGCACAGAGATGAAGGAACACAGATAATACCATCGCAGGGAAATCTGGGAAGGTCGTAGAACAGAGCAAGGCTGTTTATTAAAGCAACAGGGAGAATGCCGTCCCTGTCGTTCCCACTCCGGGCTGGGAATGCCTGCTATAGTGCTACGCAACTTTGCTTAAGCGTTCAAAAGACCTCACAGGAGACCAAAGCTGCATAGCTCTTTACGGCACCATGTCAAACACCAACCCTCATGGGTTTTTAGCTAGCTATAGGAAAGGCATCTCTGTCATTCCCACTCCAGGCCCGGAATGCCTGCTCTAGTATTCCTAACCTGCCAGGAGTGTGAACGAGACCTGTCACGGGAACTACATAGCTCTGTATGGCACCAACACATATGGATTTCCAGCTAGCGACCAGAACAATCTAGTTCGGGATATTGTTGGGGGAGGGAACGAGCAAGAGACCAGACCAAACTAAAGTTATACACTCCACCTAATGAGGAACTGTAGAACAGGCTCAGTCTATACCACAGTACCTACATTTAGAGCTTAGAGTTATACACTCCACCTAATGAGGAACTGTAGAACAGGCTCAGTCTATACCACAGTACCTACATTTAGAGCTTAGAGTTATACACTCCACCTAATGAGAAACTGTAGAACAGACTCAGTCTATACCACAGTACCTACATTTAGAGCTTAGAGTTATACACTCCACCTAATGAGAAACTGTAGAACAGACTCAGTCTATACCACAGTACCTACATTTAGAGCTCAGAGTTATACACTCCACCTAATGAGAAACTGTTGAACAGACCCAGTCTATACCACAGTACCTACATTTAGAGATGGTGGAGAAACCTATATATCACCTTGACTAGTACTATTGACAGCGACGCTGGGGCTTCAGCTGCTCAGCTGTGGGGCGCTGTGAGTCCACTCTGAGCTGAAAGTTCACTGAATTCTAATCAACAATCCAACAAACTCCTCCACAGAAGGCCTAGAGTGCTCCTTAATTCTCCCGGAGACAGAGGCACAATCACACCACAAAATAATTGGTGACCAGATATTGGGCCTTTGCCAGTTCCTGGGATAAAAGAGCCGCAGCTGATCCTTTAGGGAGCTCCGAAAATGCCAGGCGACGGAGCATGCATGCTAATGAGCGAGTAATGAAACAGGCGACGTGCTAGGATGATGAGAGGCCGACAGCTGACTGACAATTCAGACATATATGTGTCTTTTGAATCCAAGCGTGCGGCTGGCCTTGAAGAACGTGGCCCGGCCCATGTGATCGAGAATATGACCCAAGGTGTGGAGTACACGGTGCACCACCGAGTAATGATCACATCTAACAAGCTGAAGGTGTACTAACATACGCTGTACGCTGCTATTAGCAGATCCAAGCTGGTGGTTATGTAAACTACAGGCTGCTGCTAACCGTTTCAGACTAGCTGCCGCTAGTGCTGTTGGCCATGTTGCACCAAATGAACTGTGGAACCGAAAGGTTCAGAGCCTGTAAGGCAAAAACAACACGGTTGTGAAAATGGCTGCATTCATTTTACCCGTCCATCAACCATGGGGTAACTACAACTATGAAATCACGGCGGCTTCATGCCCATGCTAACGAGTGATGCCAGTCAGAACTGGCAACAGACACAATCGTAGGTCAAAAAGTCCAATATAAAATTTCAGATATGCCAGGAAGACTCCAAGGCTACGTCACTCATTCATTCATCACTCCGGCCTCCAATCGCAATGCACCACCTGTCTCTAAAAGGATTCACCTTGAACTCATGCTTTGCCACTTTCAAGGGCCGAAGTTTCTATGTCCTACTACTTCCTCCCCACCACCACCAGTTTGATCCCGGTCCTGTTGTCCAGGGAGTAACCTGCACCGCTGTCGCCCATATCCAGTAGGATCTGTGAGGGTCCTTTGCTTCGAGACCTGGGCCCAGGACGGGGCCAACCCCAAAGACGGTCTCTGTTCACCTTACAGAGAATTAAATCTCGTTTTCCATCACTTTAGTCTTTCATGTCTATCGGTCAGATCTATATCACCTCGGATAATCACACGACCGAGCAGCAGATCCCTGCCATGCTTGACGTGTGGATACCATGTGTGTTCCTGTTGCTAATTCAAAGGCCTGAAAATCCAGTACCTGCATATTTCACTAGTTCCTCAAAGCACACTGTACACATTGCATCCGCATCGCTAACAGTTTATTCTCTAAATGAGACTGCTGCATGCTTACTTCTTCTCTTCCTGGAGAGCATTAATAAAGTTTCGCTATAACCTGGGCAGTGTATTCAGTCCAATTTATATCTGTTGTTTTTTCTGTTTTTATTCGTTATAAATTAGTTTAGTAAAGGATTTCCTTCTTCTAGCATAGCTTCAGCAACAACGTTAGCAACCCATTCTGTTCTATATCAGACGTGGTCATTATTTTATCAGTTGTTTGTAATATTTCCAAAATAAAAGTCTCTGCATGTTTGAAATCTGTTTAAAGTTATTAAGCTATTTAGACATTGTAGGCAGGAGATTAACCTGGGGTGCTATTGAGCTCAAGCCAGGGGATCAATATAGTGGAGTGCATGATCTACAAAATCTCAGTGCAGCAGTTTGAAGCTGGATTAGCGGCTAGCTAAAAAGGACCAGTTAGCATAGTTGGGAACTGCTCTTTTGCTAACAGCGTGGCTTCCTAGCGTTAACGTCCAGTGTTTACATAGTAAGAAGATTATTAGTATGTCATTGTGCTAGTGCTTAATTATTGATGGATTGATCTCCAAATCTCTTAATAACCCAGCTCCTTATAAAACAGCTAATGATAGTGCACTAGTGTGCCCATGCTAGCGTGACCAGCTAGACCAGCACCAGGCCAGCATAAACCAGTACAGACTGGTAGCTATTACTTCATGGCGTGCTGGCTTGTGATGGGTACAACGTCCCAGTGCAGTAGCTGGATTGGTGATTAGCAGTTAGCATAGTTGAACATTGTGTTCTCTACTAACTGGCTGCTAAATGCTAGTCCCAGTGTAACACAATCCAGTTTAGCAACTAGCGAAAATGTACCAGTTAGCATTGTCTCTTTCACTTCCTGGCATTGTAGTCCAGTGATCCCCATCAGACAATAAGCACCCTGTTCAGAACCTCTGCATGACATGACACCGGCCTTTCAGTCACGGCCAGTCTTTAAGAGCTCCTCTTGGTTTTCCTTATATGTGCATGAGCTAGCCGTGTGCCTCCTGTATAAAAATGCTGAAGTACCAGCCCAGACAACACCTTCATTTCAAACATACTTCAGTTACTGTACCGAAGCACGACACTGTTTTGTTTCCCAGACCATTAGCAACATTCCACTTGTTCTTTCTCTGGCTGGCTGTGTGTTCGTTCTCACGACGGGTCAGATATCCACATTTAACTAGCTTTACTCAGACATATTTACACTCACCAGCCACGACATTAAAACCACCTCCCTGTCTCGACACTCACCGTGCACTCTATCAGCTCCACTGACCATACAGGACACTCTGTAGGTGTACAGGTCCAGACTGTAGTCCATCTGTTTCTCTGTGTACTGTATTACCCTGTTCTTCAATGGTCAGGACCCCCACAGGACCACCACAGAGCAGGTATGATGTGGGTGGTGGATCATTCTCAGCACTGCAGGGACACTGACGTGGTGGTGTTGTGTCAGTGTGTGTGGTGCTGGTGTGAGTGGATCAGACACAGCAGTGCTGCTGGAGTGTTGAGACACTGTGTCCACTCACTGTCCACTCTATTAGACACGCCTACCTTGCTGGTCCACCTTGTAGATGTACAGTCAGAGACAACAGAGGGGACGCCGCCCACAGGACAGTGTTGGCTGGATAGTTCCGGTTGGGGGATGATTCTGCGTCCAGCAGTGACACTGCTGTGTCTGATCCACTCACACCAGCACCACCCACACTAACACACCACCACCATGTCAGTGTCCCATGGGGCACTGTCCTGTGGGGCAGTGCCCTGTGGGGCAGCGTCCTGTGTCCACTGATGAAGGACTAGAGGATGACCAACACTGCACTGTGCAGCAGCAGATGAGCTATCGTCTCTGACTGTCCATCTACAAGGTGGAGCAGCAAGGTAGGAGTGTCTAATAGAGTGGACAGTGAGTGGACACAGTGTCTAAACACTCCAGCAGCACTGCTGTGTCTGATCCACTCACACCAGCACCACCCACACTAACACACCACCACCACGTCAGTGTCACTGCAGTGCTGAGAATGATCCACCACCCACATCATACCTGCTCTGTGGAGGTCCTGTGGGGGTCCTGACCATTGAAGAACAGGTTAATACAGTATTAAGAGAAACAGAAGGACTACAGTCCGGACCTGTACACCTACAGAGTGTCCTGTATGGTCAGTGGTCAGTAGTTTTTAATGATACTACACACGTATGAATGTACGAGAGCAGCTCCATACGTCGCTCTAAGTGCTCCTGCAGCTTTCGGAGCACGCTTGCTACCTTTGGCACTACTGAGTGTCTATTGTGTGGGATGATGACGTAGTGCATTATGGATGACCTCTACTAAATCTCCATAAATATGACTCATCCCGTTCTACAACAGTTGCCACAGCTACTGCTGGAAAGCACATAAACAGAGATGGAGAGCAGGGATGATCTAAGAGCAGGCGGAGACGGACCTGCACGCCGCACATTCCGAATCTGGGTGGTACGCATGCCGGAGAAGCCTGCTGCACACCTAACTACTCGCGCCGCAGCTACACTTCAGGTGGCTCCAGAAGAGAGAGAACAGGTGTTGCAGATTTGCAACAAAGCATGGCCGCAGCCTGCAGGTGCACAGCGAGGCTTGAATCGCTCAGATTCCGTTCTGCACTTTCCTTTGAAGAAATGGATGACTGGGCTCCTTCACCTCAGGAACCGCTGATCATAGCCAGGACGACGCGTCGTGTGTACTGGCGTACACTCTATCGACATGCTGCTACATTGGTTTTTAGTAGTTTAGTGATATTGCTAGCAATAAACACCTACATAGCCCAAAGTATGTGGCCCCTCCTAATTACTGGGTTCAGGTGTCTCGGCCCAACCCATCGCTAACAGGTATATAAAATCAAGCACACATTCATGCAGTCTCCGACACTGGCAGTGAAACAGGTGCTCTTTGGAGTGACCAATCACACTTCTCTGTCTGGCAATCCGATGGACGAGTGGAGGAACAGGTCTGGCCTGCACAGAGTCCTGACCTCAACCCGATAGAACACCTTTGGGATGGATTAGAGCGGAGACTGAGAGCCAGGCCTTCTCGTCCAACATCAGTGTCTGACCACACAAATGTGCTCCTTGAAGGAATGGTCAGAAATTCCCATAACCACATTCCTAACCCTTGTGGAAAGAATTCCCAGAAGAGTTGGAACTGTAAAGGGTGGACTGAAATCAGATCCACATCCTATGGATTAAAAATGGGAGGTGACTCAAGTTCGTATGTGTGTGAAGCCACATCTATCTATCTATCTATCTATCTATCTATCTATCTATCTATCTATCTATCTATCTATCTATCTATCTATCTATCTATCTATCTATCTATCTATCTATCATTGACCCCAGCTTCTCTTGCAACAGCGTTTACCAATGACAGAGCTCGTCCGACAGCACTGTCCAAGGTAACCTACATCTAATATTTGATTTACACCATCATCATACTCTTATAACTGGCCGGTATCTTCTTTAATGTCAGAAAGGCACCATAATTGATGCTTTATAAAGCTTTATCTCACTTTCCCTGGGCACTCCCTGGCTACGCCTCTGCAGACACAAAGGAGAACTTACACTACTGCTACCTTTAAAAGACCTATTATACTAAAGAACATACAGGGATCAGGAGATCTGTTAGTGTCCCCCCATAGACAAGGATCAGGAGATCTGTTAGTATCGCCACATACACAGGGATCAGGAGATCTGTTAGTATCCCCCATAGACAGGGATCAGGAGATCTGTTACTATCCCCCTATACACAGGGATCAGGAGATCTGTTAGTATCCCCCCATACACAGGGATCAGGAGATCTGTTAGTATCGCCCCATACACAGGGATCAGGAGATCTGTTAGTATCGCCCCATACACAGGGATCAGGAGATCTGTTAGTATCCCCCCATAGACAAGGATCAGGAGATCTGTTAGTATCCCCCCATACACAGAGATTAGGAGATCTGTTAGTATCGCCCTATACACAGGGATCAGGAGATCTGTTAGTATCGCCCCATACACAGGGATCAGGAGATCTGTTAGTATCCCCCCATACACAGGGATCAGGAGATCTGTTAGTATCGCCCTATACACAGGGATCAGGAGATCCGTTAGTATCCCCCCATACACAGGGATCAGGAGGTCCATTAGTATCCCCCCATACACAGGGATCAGAAAATATGTTAGTATCCCCCATAGACAGGGATCAGGAGATCTGTTAGTATCCCCCATAGACAGGGATCAGGAGATCTGTTACTATCCCCCCATACACAGGGATCAGGAAATCTGTTAGTATCCCCCTATACACAGGGATTAGGAGATCTGTTACTATCCCCCCATACACAGGGATTAGGAGATCTGTTAGTATCCCCTTATACACAGGCATCAGGAGATTTGTTAGTATCCCCCCATACACAGGGATCAGGAGATGTGTTAGTATCCCCCCATACACAGGGATTAGGAGATCTGTTACTATCCCCCCATACACAGGGATCAGGAGATCTGTTAGTATCCCCCTATACACAGGGATCAGGAGATCCGTTACTATCCCCCCATACACAGGGATCAGGAGATCCGTTACTATCCCCCCATACACAAGGATCAGGAGATCTGTTAGTATCCCCCCATACACAGGGATCAGGAGACATTACACAGGGATCAGGAGATCCGTTACTATCCCCCCATACACAAGGATCAGGAGATCTGTTAGTATCCCCCCATACACAGGGATCAGGAGATCTGTTAGTATCTACACAAAAACAGGATCAGGAGATCTGTTAGTATCCCCCCATACACAGGGATCAGGAGATCCGTTACTATCTCCCCCATACACAGGGATCAGGAGATCCGTTACTATCCCCCCATACACAAGGATCAGGAGATCCGTTACTATCCCCCCATACACAGGGATCAGGAGATCTGTTAGTATCCCCCCATACACAGGGATCAGGAGATCTGTTAGTATCCCCCCATACACAGGGATCAGGAGGTCAGTTAGTATCCCCCTATACACAGGGATCAGGAGATCCGTTACTATCCCCCCCATACACAGGGATCAGGAGGTCCATTAGTATCACCCCATACACAGGGATCAGGAGATCCGTTACTATCCCCCCATACACAGGGATCAGGAGATCTGTTAGTATCCCCCCATACACAGGGATCAGGAGATCTGTTAGTATCCCCCTATACACAGGGATCAGGAGATCTGGTAGTATTCCCCCGTAGACAGGGATCAGGAGATCTGTTAGTATCTGTCTGGATCTGTCTATCCCGGTCATCGCTAGCTGCTCTAGAATGTAATATCTGGTCACCCAGGTTTCGTAGCAGCTCACGTCGGTTCCCTTGGTGTGGCTGGGCAGGAGTAATTAACGGCACAGTGTCTTTAAGATGGATCGTAGAGGGAGCGGGCGCTATACAGGAGGCAGTGTGACACAGCGAGTCAGGAATGTTTCCACATCTATGGCATAATATTGGTATGACTGACTGTTGATCTCACTGATCTGTTACATAGCTGAGGTAAAGGTAATGCTGGGTGCGCTCGCACATTCACTGACAAAAGTAGCTATTACAGATGCCAAGTACCTGAAAAGGAGGGAAAACCAGACAATGGAAGGTGTGCTCTAGATCAGCGGGTAAACACGGCCCGAGTTCATGAATAAGTGTCAGCTCGGAAGAACTGGTCGCGGCGGGCGGCCGTTTATCCTGGCTTATATGACTCACAGCCGTCGTCAATAGGGCTTTTGGAGAGAGGTTAATCAGTGGCCAGGTTTATTTCCGCCTGTCAAATCAAATTTAAAAAGTCTTATAATTATGGTAATTTGGTCGTTTTCATGAGCCCTGGGAGCCGAATTTAGGATACCTGCAGCAATGGAAACAATGTCCATGGCTGAATTCCAAACAGCATACTACAAACTACTCACAAACTAAATCTGACTAACACTAGTCTGTAGTCTGTGACCAACTGAGGATCTGTAGTGTACCAGAGATACCCGGATGGTGTTCTACTCCAGTCAGAGGTTCTAGTGTACAGGTGGAGCTATCTTCATGGTGTACTGTATCCCATCATGCACCGTGTCCTCCCCAGCTCTCAGCCTGCTCCACCCAGAGAACATGGTGGCGGGTAACACTGGGGAGCTAACCGCAGCCCACTCCGAGTATAACTGTGGGTGTAGTGATTGTAGTGGGGGCGGTGTTCATCAGAATGAGCCTCAGAAAGTTAAATATACAGGTCTGAAGATTAATAAAAGATGAACTCGCTTTAGAGGATCAGTTTTAGAGTGAACTAGCCGAGGGGAGCTAACCGCTAGGCTAACCGTATCTCAGGTGAACTGAGCAGCGTTAGCAGCAGCTAGCTCTAAACAGTGGATACAGTAATAACAGCTCTGAGGTAAATGTGAAGTAACCGGTCATGTGACCGTATTAGTATACTACACTGTAGGTCAGAACTTGTTACTGTACTGTGTACCACACACAGGGGGCGTATACAGTGTGCGGTACATACTACTGTAGTATACAGTGTGCGTTATAGTGCTGGGACATTTCGAATACAGCCAGTGTGTAAGGACCATTACAATTAGAGTCGTCATATTAAAGTCAAGTTGTCAAGTATGTCTTTGTTTCTATACCGATATTAAAGCGTTGGGGACCTCTCTGGTGGAAATGTGTAACTGCAAAAATGTGGGTTAGCCAAAGCTTGGTGAAGGACATGTCTTCCACTGCTGTGAGTAAATGATTGACTATTATAAGGACATGGGTTGGTGGTCTGCCAAGTCTTCCAAGTGGTTGCTAAGAATCTCTAAGACACTTACAATAAATAACTCATCCTTAGCAGCTGTTCTGATGAAAATGAAACATATGATAAGACCAAATCCAGAGTACTAACCGTTCTAGGTAGCTCCACACCCCGCGCTTTAATCGCACTCCTGTTAATATAATTCTCAGGAAGTGCTGATAAGGGGACGTTGCTGTGTTTCGGATTCCGACTCTAGTGTTAATGATATGATAATGTTGGGGAGGGGTCATACTAAGTATGCACGGTCATCGGGCTTGTTTTCAGACCCGCCCAAAAAATCCTGAACACAGAAACGATGAGAAAGCGTAACTCAGCAGTCCACCGTTCAGCGCTACAGTCTCTAACATGCTTTCACCATGTGTGTTTGGAAGCAAGTCTCGCTCTGAGCTCACAGGGCTTTAAAAACAAGAGTGTGCAGGTGTAATAGTACTGCACACATTACTGCACATTAACATGCTTATTAGCCAGTTAGGGATACTTAGGGAATTATCCAGTGTTTATCAACCTAGGCCCTAAGTGTCCTGCAGGATCATACTCCTGACGACCACAGCGATGGAGTCCTGGTTCTCTTTATGTAGAACAGAGCTCATATCACAGGATACTGATTATATTAGTACTAAACATTTATTTTTAACTCATTAAATATCGATGATCCAACCGAGTCTGGACCTCGAAATCGTAAACAGCATCAGAGCTGAAAGCGTGTGTATAGTTACCGTCAACCGACCCACCCTGTACCATTAGCTGGAGATAATACCGAACCTCATTTCCTACGTTCTTTCTGCTTAGGCCGACAAAAGAGCCACTCCTGCTCTTGTTCTTCTGCATTATGTACACACACACACACACACACACACCCCTACACACACACACACACACACACCCCTACACACACACACACACCCCTACACACACACACACACTCTCTCACACACACACATACACACACTCACACACACCCCTACACACACACACACACACCCCTACACACACACACACACACACACCCCTACACACACACATACACACCCCTACACACACACACACAACTCTACCACACACATCCCTACACACACACACACACACACCACTACACCCACACACCCCTACACACACACACACACACACACACACCACTACACACACACACACATCCCTACACACACACACACACACACCCCTACACACACACACACACATATATATACACACACACACACACACACACACACCCCTATACACACACACACACACACACATACACACACAAACACACATATATACACACACACACACACCCACACTCTCACACACACAAACACACACACACACACACACACACATATACCCCTACACACACACACACACACACACACCCCTACACACACACACACACACACCCACACACCCCTACACACACACACACACATACACACACCCCTACACACACACACAGACACACACACACACACACACACACACACCCCTACACACACACACACACATACACACACCCCTACACACACACACACACACACACACACACACACACACACACACACACATACACACACACACACAAGCTTACACACACACACACTCACCCCTACACACAAGCACATATACACACACACACACACACCCCTACACACACACACACACACACACACACACCCCTACACACACACACACACACACACACCCCGACACACACACACACACACACTCTCACAAACACACTCACACACACACACACACACACACACACACATTCACAAACACACTCACACACACACACACACACACACACATTCACACACACACACACACATATATACACACATTTATACAAACACACACACACACACACACACACACCCCTACACACACACACACACTCTCACAAACACACTCACACACACACACACACACACACACACACACACACACACACACACACACACACACACACACACACACACACACACACACACACACACACACACATATATACACACTTATACAAACACACACACACACACACACACACACCCCTACACACACACACCCACACACACACACACACATACATACACACACACACAAACCCACACATACACACACACACACACACACACCCCTACACACACACACACACTCAACACCCCACCACATACACACTCACACACACACACACACACACACACACACACACACCCCTACATACACACACCCACACACACCCACACATACACACTCACACACACCCACACATACACACTCACACACACACACACACACACACACACACACACACCACACACACACACACACCAAACACACACCAACCCCTACAGTACACACTCACATAACACACTCACACACACACACACACACACACACACACACCCCAGCACACACACACCACCACACCACCCCACCTGTTAGTGGGGTTTTTCACACACACACACCCCTACACACTCACACACACACCCCTACACACACACACACACACACACACCCCTACACACAAGCACATATACACACACATACACACGCACGCACCCACGCACACAACCGCACACAGACACAAACACACACCCCCCTTGCACACAAGCACATACACACACAGAGCTCTATTCATGTTTGGCTGGTCTGGCGAGTGGTCCTGTGTTGAAGGCAGGAATGCGTTACAAACTGCTGAAAAACATTAGGAGAAAAACACCTCGGCACTCCCCCTAAAATTCCCTGCAGAGAAAATCCACCTGTGAGCATTCCTCTACCTAACAGAGACATGCCTCACTGAGCAACTGCACAGACGTGAGCGGCAGACTACAGCAGGACAGTGCTACGAGGTGGGGTGAACAATATAAACTCGAATACGCATCACAATGTCCTACACTAACAGGACAACAACGACACAGGACAACAGTGACCACTTCATCAAGCACCCTTTCACCTGTTCTTCAAAGGTCAGGACCCCCACAGGACCACCACAGAGCAGGTAGTATGTGGGTGGTGGATCATTCTCAGCACTGCAGGGACACTGACGTGGTGGTGGTGGTGTGAGTGAATCAGATCACCTCAGTATCACTGCTGGACTGAGAATCGTCCATCAACCAAACCTATCCAGCACAACAGGGTCCTGTAGGCAGCGTCCTGTGGGGCGGCGTCCTGTGGACAGTGTCCTGTGCCCACTGATGAAGGACTAGAGGATGACCAACACTGCACTGTGCAGCAGCAGATGAGCTATCATCTATAACTGTCCATCTACAAGGTGGACCAGCAAGGTAGGAGTGTCTAATAGAGTGGACAGTGAGTGGACACAGTGTCTCAACACTCCAGCAGCACTGCTGTGTCTGATCCACTCACACCAGCACCACACACACTAACACACCACCACCACGTCAGTGTCACTGCAGTGCTGAGAATGATCCACCACCCACATCATACCTGCTCTGTGGTGGTCCTGTGGGGGTCCTGACCATTGAAGAACAGGGTAATACAGTACACAGAGAAACAGATGGACTACAGTCTGGACCTGTACACCTACAGAGTGTCCTGTATGGTCAGTGGAGCTGATACGGTGGACAGTGAGGTGGACTTTATGAAGTAGCCACCACTGTGAACAGTTTTGACTCCAAGTTCCTCCTGAGCACCACACGACTATGTTTACTTTCCTTTATTTACTGAAATATGAAAAAGTTCCAATGTCAGGTCATACCTCCAACCGAAATCTGAGGCAGCCTCTGCAGGACACAGTGAGACAGTAATGAGCCGGACCTGGTGGATCGAGGCTAGAACTAAGACAAGTCCACTATGTCGCATACTGACCACTCGATGTGGACGCTTTAATGGATGCCCGCCATACACAGGCTGTAGTCCACATGACCTACTACACACTACTCACATACTGAATCTACCAAAATGTAGTCTGTAGTGTGCGGCATGTGACCAAACTGAGGAGCTGCAGTAGCACAAACATGGGTGCAGTGAGTGTAGCTCTAAACAGTGGATACAGTAATAACAGCTCGGAGGTAAATGTGAGGGAACTGGTCATGTGACCGTATTAGTATACTACACTGTAGGTCAGAACTGGTTACTGGACTGTATACCACACACAGGGGGCGTACACAGTGTGCGGTACATACTACTGTAGTGTACAGCGTGCGGTATAGTAGTGTGCTGTTTTGAGTACAGCCCCAGACTTTGACCATCATCGCTTTACATCCCACAGCGTTTTGCCGCTTATCACTTTCCGATCATGAGTAGACTGGAATGACCCGATAAGTCTAGTCCAATAAAATGCAGAACAATAAAACCAGCCGGCCCAAACCCATTAAAGTCCTGAGTAAATACACAGCAGGGTAGTTACGGTAGCCCATAACGCATCTGTCAGCAGGGCTGGAGTATGTGCAGCGTTATTCTTCTATCTAATCTGCTAATCTACAAACTCAGAACCAGCACAAGATAAAGCCCAAAGAAAGGACATGAGGACTCGACATGTAGATTAACGATGAGCCATTCATTTACACTAACCCATATACACTAGGACTACAGAGGACTGTTCCACCAGCTTCCCAGACTTTCTGAGTAACCGAGCGTTTGAAATGTAAACAGAGTGATCCAGAGTGGGTTTGGTGTGAGACGGTTCAGACGTCCTTACAGTGGTGGTTCTGGTGGTACCAGGGGTCCCAATGTCTACAACACAAACACTGATAGCTACAGAGCTATTAGACCCACATACAGCTCTGAGTGTCAACAGCCAGGAGGCACACCAGCTGATCAGCCAATTTGCCTCCACCTAATCTCTATTATATGCCAGTTAGGGTGGGCTAAAAGGGCTAGGGACCACTCGGTAACACAGTGGCAAATCTGGGATCCAGGGGTCACCATGTCGTCTACAACACACACATTTTATCACATGACATTTTACCTGTCTATCTAAACCACCAGTGAACCTACACGTGTCTTCTGAGTGGATATATGGAATGTTGATGATGGGAAAATCCGGAAAACCTGGAAATAACATGCAGTTACTTTGGGGCCTATTTAGCACCCTGCAAAAAGTCCAAAAAGCCCAAACATCAATCATAAACAATGTGTCAGTCATTTCATCTGTCTGGGAGGGAGCTTTTAGAGGTGGATGTCTGGTTCCATTCACCACCACTGTTTCTCCAGAATGCAGAGTTTGACCCCAGAGCACTCCGAATGACCCTGTTCACACTCTCACTGTGTAATTACAGTTACAGGATCTGTGGAGTTCCCCTTTAACTATCATGGCTGTGAAGGACACTGACTCCTAAGCCTAGCACAGATCTGACATTCCGGATGCCAACAAGCTCATTATTCCCAACGGGATAAATATCCAGCTAGCTTTACATCACACACAGTCTCAAAGTTTCCCAAACGGTACCAGAGCTGTTCCTGAACCACCTCCAGCTGATCTGTTCCCACAGTCTGTTCTGTATTAGCCACGCGAACTTAACACAACACTTACTGAGCACCCATCAGCTAAAGCTCACACTCCACAGCCGCATTCAAAACCAACCTCTTAACTAATTTATGAACTGTCACCGTTACCTGTCACCGGGGATGCTGCCGCTGCCTGCGCCGCTCCTGAACTTCGCTCTGCCCCCTCGCGCGCACTCCGTTTACCTGGAGAGATCGTCGCCGTGGCGAACTGCTCCTGCGTGGGGATTGTGGGAAATGGAGTTTGTCAGGCACTCACAATCGCATTTCTCGTGGACCCACACCCTCTCTTTCATAAGGGCAGATTTTCTTTCTATCCTTATTTGGAGAGGTAGCCGGTCAAAAACTATTCCAGGAATGCAATCATGGTGCGGTACAGCAGTCAGTTCCTTTCAAAGAATTCATCTCGTTTCATTCATTCCCTTCACCAGCTATCAGCTCACTACAGACGCGCAAAAAATAACAAAGGCTGAATTTTATATTCACATGCGGTTTTATTCATCAGGGAGAATCAGATTTTATGGCATAGGGTGTATCAAAACAAAGGTATGTTAAGCATTATGGAAGACCAGGGATTATGGAATAGTGTGTTGGGTATTATGGGACAGTGTGTTGAGTATTACAAGGACAGTGTGAGTTTGGGATACTGTACTGGTTTTATGGGAAGGCGTGTTGGGTAATATGGGGACAGTGTGTTGGTATTATGGGGACAGTGTGTTGAGTATTACAGGGACAGTGTTTTGGTATTATGGGGACAGTGTGTTGAGTATTACAGGGACAGTGTTTTGGTATTATGGGGACAGTGTGTTGAGTATTACAGGGACAGTGTGTTGGTATTATGGAACAGTGTGAGTCTGTGATACCGTACTGGTTTTATAGGAAGGTGTGTTGGGTATTATGGGGACAGTGTCAATTATTATGGGTACAGTGTGATAATGGGATACTGTACTGGTTTTATAGAACAGTGTGTTGGGTATTATGGGGACAGTGTGTTTGGTATTTTGGGGACATTGTGTTAGTATAATGGGACGAGTGTGACTTTGGGACAGTGCACTTGTCTTATGGGACAGTGTGTTGGGTATTATGGAGACAGTGTGTTGGTATTATGGAGACAGTGTGTTGGTATTATGGGGACAGTGTGTTGGTATTATGGAGACAGTGTGTTGGTATTATGGGGACAGTGTGTTGGTATTATGGAGACAGTGTGTTGGTATTATGGGGACAGTGTGTTGGTATTATGGGGACAGTGTGTTGAGTATTACAGGGACAGTGTGTTGGTATTATGGAACAGTGTGAGTCTGGTATACTGTACTGGTTTTTTGGGAAGGTGTGTTGGGTATTATGGGGACAGTGTGTTGGCATTATGGGACAGTGTGTTGAGTATTACAGGGACAGTGTGTTGGATATTATGATGGCAGCATGTTGATTATAATGAACACAGTGAGAATTATGGGACAGTATGTTGGTATTTTGGAGATAGTGTGTTGGTATTATGGGGACAGTGTGTTGGTATTATGGGACAGTGTGTTGGTATTATGGGGACAGTGTGTTGGGTATTATGGGGACAGTGTGTTGAGTATTACAGGGACAGTGTGTTGGATATTATGATGGCAGCATGTTGATTATAATGAACACAGTGAGAATTATGGGACAGTATGTTGGTATTTTGGAGATAGTGTGTTGGTTACTATGGGTACAATGTGATAATGGGATACTGCTTTTATAGAACAGTGTGTTGGGTATTTTGGGGACATTGTGTTAGTATAATGGGACCAGTGTGACTTTGGGACAGTGCACTTGTCGTATGGGACAGTGTGTTGGATATTATGACGGCAGCATGTTGAGTACTATGGGCACAGTGGGTTTCATGGGACAGGGTGTTGAGTATAATGGGAGCAGTGTGATTTTGGGACTGTGTATTAGTTTTATGGGGCTGTGTGTTAAATATTATGAAGACAGTGTATGAGGTATTATGGAGATAATGTATTAAGATGTTATGGAACAGTGTTATTATGGGGTGCTGTACTGGTTTTATAGGACAGTGGTTATAGAACAGGGTACTGGTTTTATGTGTTGGAGATTTTAGGACAGTGATCATGTTGAGTTGATGAGTGTGTTTGAGGACAGTGAAGACATATTACAGGAAGACATACCAGACAAAGAGTTCTGGTCATGTGGGATCAAAGCTCATGATAAAGGTCCATATCTCTGTGTGATGTTATGGAGAAGTGGTTGTTGTGGTACATTCCAGCAGTGCCTTCAAACAGGATGCAGTATTAGTTAGCCTTGAGTCGGATCATTCTGAAACCTCTCTGGGTCTCTGTGACCTCAGTGCCGCGGGAATGCCTCCTCCAGGCGTTCATGTCCAGGGCTGTGATTGGCTGGCTGATGTGTTTGTTATGGGTATGTTCCTGCTTGGCCCAGCCTTATGTAACCTACAGAGGTGCTGTGGTATCTACTACATCACCAGCAGGTTGTGTGTATGTAACCGCTGCCTGAGCTGTCTCTGAAGTGAGTTGTCAGGTATGTGTGTAAGGTACATGCATGCCGCTGCAGGGAGGGCTGTTGTGCTGTTGTGGTGAATAGTTTATTAATTGGCGTAAATCCGTCTCGTTTAGTAACTCATCTAACCAGGCTCCGCCCACATGTGCTATCCTTTGTTGTTGCCTCTGTTGGACAAGCCCAGTGAGATATTACTCAGTGTATGTGAAACTGTAGAAAGAGTATCTACCTCGTATGGAGTGATCAATTCCAGCTTCGTTCAGGATAGTCCGCACACCTCCGCTCTCCACAGCTAGAGTACGGAAGGAAGACAGACAGGTAAGTGATATCATAGTGCTGACTCAGCACCGGGCCTGCTCATACACATAGCAAAGTGGGGGCGTCGCCTCAGAACAGCCCCTAAGGTGGGAACTATGTCATCAGAGCGGTTTCCAAACATGCATTAGATATGTGAAAGGTGTGACACACACTGACATCATTGGACCATTCCTATCGGAAATATGTCTGGAATCTCTAATCCCAATTCAGATCCCGATACTAACCGGTAACCTGAATTATTCAGTATGTACTATGAATTATTCAGTATGTACTATGAATTATTCAGTATCCACTATGAATTGTTTAGTATCGCTATGAATTATTCAGTATCCACTATGAATTGTTTAGTATCCACTATGAATTATTCAGTATCCACTATGAATTATTCAGTATCCACTATGAATTATTCAGTATCCACTATGAATTATTCAATATCTACTCTGAATTGTTTAGTATCGCTATGGATTATTCAGTATCCACTATGAATTATTCAGTATCTACTATGAATTATTCAGTATCTACTATGAATTATTCAGCATCCACTATGAATTATTCAATATCTACTATGAATTGTTTAGTATCGCTATGGATTATTCAGTATCCACTATGAATTATTCAATATCTACTCTGAATTGTTTAGTATCGCTATGGATTATTCAGTATCCACTATGAATTATTCAGTATCTACTATGAATTATTCAGTATCTACTATGAATTATTCAGTATCTACTATGAATTATTCAGTATCCACTATGAATTATTCAGTATCTACTATGAATTGTTTAGTATCGCTATGAATTATTCAGTATCCACTATGAATTATTCAATATCTACTATGAATTGTTTAGTATCGCTATGGATTATTCAGTATCTACTATGGATTATTCAGTAACTACTATGGATTATTCAGTATCCACTATGAATTATTCAGTAACTACTATGGATTATTCAGTATCCACTATGAATTATTCAGTATCTACTTTGAATTACATGGTATCTACAATTAAATATCAGTTAACATAAATGAATCAGAATGACCACCAATCACAGTAAGTAACTCTTTTTTTAAATATCAAATATTTATATTTTTTATACTGTATCTATTAATGATTTAGTCATATCACAAATTATACCTTAAACACAGTGAGAACTAATCTTTAATTAGTTATTCACTAACTCACAGTAGTTATACCATCTATATTAATTAAATACTTATGATTTTTTAGTATCTATGAACAATATCTACAATGAATAATTCAGAGCTTATTATTAATTACTCATCATATATCATTAATTATTCAATATCTACTAACTACTATTAATTATTAAGTGTTTTTGAATCATTATTTAGTACATACTAAAAAATAGTCCAGAACTTCATTGAATTACTTAGTATCTACTATGAATATATTAAAAACCCACTATGAATTATTCAACATTGGTAATGAATGATACTGAGCTATACTTCGTATCATCTAATATAGTACTGTCTGATAATTCATCACAGCTAATATGAACTATTTGGTCTTTTCTGAATCATTCGGTGGCCATTCTGTTTCAGTGGCACACATGTAAATGATGCTATTGACTGTACATAAACAATAACTGTTTTTTTAGCAAATATAAAATTATAATTAAACCTCTGTTCTACAGTGCGTGAGGGCTGAATAAACAAAGCATGAAGCGTTTGAGCGGTAGGTTATAAAAATGGCACATTTATTGCTACAGAACGGTCATGTACATGACTTCATCGAGTAACTACAAGATGAAAACCAACAGGCAATGGCCTAAGATGAGCTGGCTTGAAGAGGAAAACCCCAGCACACGATCTGTTTAGACACGGATACTAGTCTGAAAATAAAAACAATAACAGCAACAATAATAATTAGAACAAACGGAATCGAAATAAAAAAGAACAAAATCGACAAAAAAGCAATAATTAGGAAATAAAAGATTCAAAACGAGAATACACACACCGAAAATTACATGAACATAGAAACCAATAATAATAACAATAATAATAATAATAATCAGAATAATCGTAAAGGCTTGAGGCACACAGCCACACGTTGGAAAAGAAGGTGTAACTGTAGATGTTGTTTTTTAATCTGACGTTGTGAATCACTGCTCAGGCTTTGATGGATCCGCTCCTCCCTCACCTGCCCTCCCCGCCCACTTCCTCCGACCGAACCTCCATCGCCACTGACCCCATCCAGCTTCGTCTCGACAACACACGCTAAAATAAGGTCTTTAAATATCAAAATAAAGTAACAAACTTTTCAAATCGGAATCTCGTGTTCACTGCTAACCATTCCCAAAAATCCTACAAAGTGGAATACGTCCTGAATTGGTCGCCATGGTTCACGTGGTTTATTCGCTTTTTAATCATCAGTTTTCCTGGTACAAAAAAAATTCCCTGGAAAAATTCGGAGCCAAATATGATTCGATCGTTTTCCCAATGGCACGGTTTTTCCCTGGTGTTCTCCATAGCAGGGCGCGCTAGTCTATTCCTTAGCAAAAAGAGCACTAGACAAAAGAAGCTTTATAACAAAAAGCCAGGCACTGGTACATGGTAACTCTCTGCTCGCTGTATTAGTATTCATGTTTTCTTCACTTAATTGCATCACAAGTAACAAGAAGAATGAAAAAAGGCCACAGTTCATATATTTTCACCATTACATGTGACTATAGTACTCTGAAATGAACATGTCTGGAACCACCGCACAAGGATGACTCAACAAATACATAAAAATAGATCAAATAATAATAATAATAATAATCGGGTTATTAAAGTAGCCATGGCGCCCCCTGTTGATTTCCAGTCAATTCTCTGGAAATCTCTCTTTCCAGTCGGCTAGAGGTTTGTGCTTGTGCTGTTTTTATGACAGATGCTTGTTTTTCATTTTTAGCATGTAGAATTTAGCATTTTTTGTCTCCATTTATTATATATATATATATATATATATATATAATACCCTAAAATTCATTTTCAATGATTCTCCTTATTATTTTTGCCTCACACAATTAAACGTTATCTATGTATCCGAGAATTTCTCCAGAACTCCCTAAAGAACTTTAATGGGAAGTAAAAACGTAACTACATGGAAGAACGGATATGTACAAGTCTGCTTGCATACTCATTCCACATGGAGAGCTGTCCACTGTTCGCTGGACGCTGAAGACAAATGGAATTCTTTAAACTGGCTGTTTGGAACATACATGTTAAAGACCCAGGTTCTGGTTGGGCCACAGACGTAGGTGTGATACACCAAACTAGGGGTCTACTCTACGAGCTTTAGGTAGAATAATTGGTACAGATGATTCAACTTTGATTCCAGGTGTTGATATAGGCCTCTGGATCACTTCCTGATGTTGCGTAGGCTCGGCCTGACAGGGTATTACGGTAACCTGGCAGTGGTCATGAATAAGACTGTAAAAGCTTCCCGTAGCCTCCCATGCTCCATTTATATCCTTATAGAACTCAAAGTAAACAAAAACAACACCGGAAAAGTTGGGGCAGGTTTACTAAAACAGGATATATATATCATAAGGTTCTAGATAACTGACCAGCGCGATACAAACACCTGTTCCTTTTCTAGAGGCCCGTTTCCAGGTAAGATGGTTCTTTCTGATGTAAAGTTTGATGTTTCACCTCAGAACACTGAATTACTTTTCTCAGTAATGTGACTTTTGAAATTTCATGAAATTGTACATTAACTATACATTAATAACACATTAATTATACAGTTATTACCATGTCGTAACAACTCAAGAGTAGATTTTCACCAGCAGGGGGGGCGGATAAGGCCAGCTGTTCCCAGAATCCCACTATCAGCCCTGATACACCGACGTAGGTGGTGCCTCACAATAATATATGCGTCTTTTTGGGGAGGCACTGCCCCTTTATCTCCTAATGGCCATTGGTTCGTTATTTTGTTTCCATGGTTACTATTTAAGACCAAGATCAGGTTTTGGGTTTGAGGGCCGCCAAGCACTAGACCTGCCTCATGCTTTCCGGTACTGTTCTCTTTAAGAAACCTTCAGGGGTCCACCGCTGGAGGGGGGAACGTGACAACGGAGCTCTTTCATTTCTATGATTATTTAACCAAAAGTAAACAAATAAATACACCGTGAACGAGTAAACAAACAGAGCCGGCGCCTCTCAGCACTGAGCACCACGGCCATGGTTCTGGAGACGTAGGCTAGTCGGTATTGAGCGACAAAACACTACGATGTGAAGAGAACATGGAGCCTTCAAATACTGATCCGGAGCTAGGAGAACACAGCCGGTACAGGGCTGTCCTGGGAGACGCTCTGGGTTCGAGGGCCACAACAAATCTCAAGCATACAGCGACTGCTGACGCGGAAGCGCTGCTGTCTACTTTCAGACCCGTCCGCTATGAGCCATGAGCATCTCTGCAACAACAGAGGGGAATGCCAGATAAGAGCCGAACGTCGACAAGGCTGAGTGACCCGGTTCTAATATCGGGAGCACGACGAGGATCCGACCGCGTCCGCAGGTATGGCGCGAACCCTGACTATTTACACACCATAAGAAAGAAACGAACTGACAGTTAAACATGGCAATGTGATGACGGTGATGGTTTCAAAACAAATATTATATACCTCTCTGCTCTCCAACCCGACTCATATTATTATTCATTTATTCATTTTTTAAAGAAAAAAAATAAAATAAAAAATGTTCCCAGAAATATAACCAACGTCTTTTTTAGAGAAATGATTTCGAAGCTCCGAAACTACATCTTCCACGTGACACACGCTCTGGTTTAGTTTTTTTTGTTGTTGTTTGTTTTGTTTTAAAACACACAATTACTTTTTTTCCTGCCTTTTTAACAAAGAAAGGAGAAAAAAACCAAAAAAACAAAAACAAAAACAAGTACAACGTATTATCTAAACACAAAGTAACAACAGTCTACATGTAAAAATATAACTTTTACATACACAGTTTCAAAATAAGGGTTAAGTTTGCATTTGTTGCATAAAATGTACAAATGTCCGTGTTTCCTTAGCCGCCGCCCCCTCCCCAGGGGGGCGGGCCTTGTGAGGGGAGGGGGGAGGGTCTCTTTTTTATGTCCTGTGTAGGGCTTCTCGTCAGATCGCGGAACAAAGTCACGTGTCTTTTAAGACGCGATGCTGACGCCGCTTCCCTTCCCCCCGGAAGCTTCCGAGAAACCGTACTTCCCATCGTTCTCTCCACTCGGGAAAAAAAGAACCCCAAAAAACCAAACGACACTTTTCTTTTTTAATATACTGTATATATTTTTTCTACATTTATATATATTGATTTTCTAATAGACTTTTTTTTTTCCAGTTTCAGTGCCTCGTGTTGATTGGATAAGGAAAACCACCAAAGAAACAAACGAACAAACAAACAAACGAATAAACAAACAAACAAAAAAAGGAGCCGCTGTCGCATCTCGGGTTTTATTTTTCTTTCTTTCTTTCGAAGTTTCTTTCTTTCTTTTCCGACAGAGAAACCAGAAACAGACAAATAAAAGCATAAGAGGAAGATTAAAAAAGAGAAAAAATTTTAATTCTTTTTTTTTTGTTTGTTTTGTTTACACATACAACCACACATTTGTACTGAAGACTACAGCGGCTCACGGACAAGCCAATATTCATAAAAAGCCGATAGCTATGATACAATGCTCGGTAACAGACTTGTCGTTCACGACAACAACAACCAAAAAAATTTGAAATTAAAAAGGTTGCGATCCGGGAGGTTGGGGGGGTGGGCGGGGCAGTGGGGCTGGAGGGGGCGGGTTTTTTTTACAATACTCAAAACCGGGGAATCTGTCCGGGGACACGCCTTCTAATTACATATAGGCATACAGTACATTAAATACAGTTTATCCAAAAAATACCTTTTTTTTTTTTACCTTTTTACTTTTTTTTAAATCCCAGGCTGTTAAAACACCTGACTGCATAGACCTAATGACTAACAATTCCCTAAGCTTGCATCCTAAAAAAGTCTGATAATGTCCTTCTCGCGCTGTGTGATGATATGAACTCTAAAAAGGCACGTTGGTAGAAGTGTAGCGTGTTTGAAATTGCATCTCCTGGGGAAATAGGGTGGTGTGGGTGGGGGTGGGGTATATAGGAGGGGGTCGAGGAGAGAGCAGATTGGGGGACCGAGCTGAGGGATCCAGATCAGGGTTCCAAAAAACCATAAACACAACTGTCGCCACGTTCCCAGACCAGCTGAACACTGGGAGAAATTTGGACCGCAGGTCGGTGACGACTATCACTGGGGCAATGATCTGGATAATCAATAATCAATATATAGGATACGACAAAACAATCAAGGGAAGATTGATCAAGTGATGGATTGTCAAGGGTGAGGGTGACACAGGTCATCTGTCAGTCGCTTC
>JAMWET010003814.1:150000-162500 GCA_024036415.1 Prochilodus magdalenae | reverse complement strand
ATGGGAATTATTTTATGGTATGTGAACAGATGGGTGTCCTTAAACACATGTGGCAACACTTCAGCATGGAGGGATGTTATAACGCCTTTATAATGTGCTTATTAAACCATATGAAGCCACCAGCTGGTTATTACTGAGCTGCTTTAAACATTTTCTGGATTTGAATTTACGCATGCCACATAGGGACCCTTACTGAGCCATTGTAAGCACAAGATCATGACTGATTATGACAGGTTATAGCTAAGTGTTATAACACATTTATAAGTCCTGCTTAATAAAGGCATTACATGTGCATTATAACGTCCCCCAGTCCTGAATGGTTCATATTAACAACCACAAACAAAAGTAGGAATAATAAGGAAAACTGGATAACACTTTACTTGAGACCTGTTACATAAGTGTTATAAACATGTCATAAACATACCATGGAGATGTCACATGACTCAATTGAGTTTAGTATTATTATAGTGCGGTGTTATAATTACCAGTACTGTCAGAAGGCAAGTTATAATGTAATAATAATGTTTATTAAGAAATGATAGCACATGACATCAGTAATGACATGGTTATGGCACGGTTATGTCGATCTTACGTAGCATCCTCAAGTAAACTGCTACCTAAAGGTGTTAATACTAATACTAAACCGCTGTCATACTTACTGTACATGAATGTGTTATTTCATATGGCAATAATTTATATGATTTAACGAAACTCCACCCACTCTACGGAAACTCCACCCACTCTCCTCCTCCTCTCTCTCCTTTTGTCCCAACGGACCATGTTTTACAACAATGGCGGATGGTGGAACCTCTCAATAGTTCCCGAGAGTTAGCAGCAGATAACAGCAGCATGGCAGAGCTACATACTAAATATAACATAGTGTGTGGTGGTGGAGTGGTGGGTGGATGATGCAGGGGGAGCTACATACTAAATATAACATGGTGTGTGGTGGTGGAGTGGTGGGTGGATGATGCAGGGGGAGCTACATACTAAATATAACATGGTGTGTGGTAGTGGATGATGCAGGGGGAGCTACATACTAAATATAACATGGTGTGTGGTGGTGGAGTGGTGGGTGGATGATGCAGGTGGGGCTACATACTAAATATAACATGACGTGTGGTGGTAGAGTGGTGGGTGGATGATGCAGGGGGAGCTACATACTAAATATAACATGACGTGTGGTGGTGGAGTGGTGGGTGGATGATGCAGGGGGATCTACATACAAAACATAACATTGTGTGTGGTGGGTGGATGATGCAGAGAGAGCTACAGACTAAATATAACATGGTGTGTGGTGGGTGAATGACGCAGGGGGAGCTACATACTAAATATAACATGACGTGTGGTGGTAGAGTGGTGGGTGGAAGATGTAGGGGGAGCTACATACTAAATATAACATGATATGTGGTGGTGGAGTGGTGGGTGGATGATGTAGAAAGAGCTACATAATAAATATAACATGACGTGTGGTGGTGGAGTGGTGGGTGAATGACGCAGGGGGAGCTACATACTAAATATAACATGACGTGTGGTGGTGGAGTGGTGGGTGGATGATGCAGGGGGAGCTACATACTAAACATAACATTGTGTGTGGTGGGTGAATGATGCAGAGAGAGCTACAGACTAAATATAACATGGGGTGTGGTGGGTGAATGACGCAGGGGGAGCTACATACTAAATATAACATGACGTGTGGTGGTAGAGTGGTGGGTGGAAGATGTAGGGGGAGCTACATACTAAATATAACATGATGTGTGGTGGTGGAGTGGTGGGTGGATGATGTTGAAAGAGCTACATAATAAATATAACATGGTGTGTGCTGGGTGGATGATGCAGGAGGAGCTACAGACTAAATATAACATGGTGTGTGCTGGTGGAGTTGTGGATGGATGATGCAGAGAGAGCTACAGACTAAATATAACATGGCATGTGGTGGTGCAGTGGTGGGTGAATGATGCAGGTGGAGCTACATACTAAATATAACATTGTGTGTGATGGGTGGATGATGCAGAGATAGCTACAGACTAAATATAACATGGTGTGTGGTGGTGGAGTGGTGGGTGGATGATGCAGAGGGAGCTACAGACTAAACATAACGTGGTGTGTGATGGTGGAGTGGTGGGTGGATGATGCAGAGATAGCTACAGACTAAATATAACGTGTGATGGTGGAGTGGTGGGTGGATGATGCAGGGGGAGCTACAGACTAAATATAGCATGGTGTGTGATGGTGGAGTGGTGGGTGGATGATGCAGGGGGAGCTACAGACTAAACATGGTGTGTTATTGGCTACTCCTGACCAGAAATCCCAGTTCTCTCTCTCTTCAGGTTTATTTAGGTTCACATTAGCCGCTGATAACTTCCTGGAACTACCTGAAGTCTACGTGAGTCACGTGACCATGAAGCATTTTGAGCTTCCGATGAAGCGACTCTCTCTCTCTACATGGCTCTGCTCTCTCACACATCTGCCGCAGATCTCAAGGTTGTAAAATACTGCATGGCTCTGCAGAGTAATCAGATGGATGGATGGATCATATTGTGGTGACCTGAGCAGAGAAGGCGTGTCCTTGTTGTTGTTGTTGTTGTTGTTGTGATATTTATTAACACTCACTGCCAATCTGTTGTTAAAATGTACCCAGTGTTGAGTGCTGATTTGGGGGGGGGGGGTGCAATCCTATTAGACTCTATTGTTCTGCCTTCACTGCCATAAACCGCAGATTAGACTCTAATCAGTGGAGTTTCGCAGATATACTAATTTCCTCGCCTCTCGTCAAGTTGTACGTCGGGGTTTTGAAAGCTGCGGAGGCAAATGAACACCATCTGCTCGGCACGAAGCTTCCGGGAAAGTTTCTTTCTTTGTTGAAGCTATAGTTTAGCCGTGTTTGCCGCCGGAGGTTTGTGTTACACAGGAGCTAAGAGGCTAATGAAGCTAGCAATGGAAGCTTTCATCGCAGTGATTAGCATGGTGCTAAGTGTATGCTTATGCTGTGTTAAGTTGTTTAGAAGGGTGGTTAAGGGTGGTGAGCGATGTGGATAGCACCATGCTAACTGTTGCTGTGGCTTCCATTGCCAGTTAGCTACATTAGCTTGGTGGCTCCAGTGCTATAGCTATAGAAGCCTGGCTGACTGACGGTGTCAGGGGCCGCGGCGGGAGAAACGACGGGAGTCGTAGTTTTAGTTATACGTGTTGGGGACCAATTTTGCGGTTTGCCATGTTTGGGGTCGGATTGAACGGTACACGTGAGCAAACAGCAGACTAGTGTGAAGTGAAATCTGACCATTTAGGGGAGGGTGTGGCTTTTTACATTTGTCCCATGGGGTTGGAGGCGTCGCCCATGCTGTGGTGAGCCCCGCCCAGAGAAAGGGATGGACCGTCCGACGACACCTTTTCTTCCTCTCGTCTCTTCAGACACGCCGCCTTCGGATTCAGATTCCTCTCTGAGGACACAAACACGCACACACAAAGACGCTTACTTAACGGTTTCATGGTGCAGCCGGCGTGTACAGGTGCAGCTCGTTTATACAGGTGCAGGAGCTGCCATTACCTGCATAAGCAACCAGCATGTACAGGTGCAGCCAGAATGTGCAGGTGCAGCCAGAACGCACAGGTGCAGCTAACCTGTACAGGTGTAGCCAACATGTACAAGAGCTGCCACTACTTACAAGTGCAAGTTGCATGTACAGGTGCAGCCAGCATGTACAGGTACAACCAGTAGGTAGAGGGGCAGCCAACATGTACAGGTGTACAGGTAATCTCAGAAGACGACTGTGCTTTCTGTCAAAGCATTTTAGAGTCAGACTTGAGAGCCTGCTGCTGAGCTGATAGCAGCCGGACTGTAGAGCAACAAACTCGGGCTACTGACCTCGGACCTGCTGCTCGAGGCTGAGGATGACGGCGACGGCCTGGTGCAGGATGAGCAGCTTGGTCTGCGGTTTGTCGCTCTTCAGGTGAAGCTGCACCATGCGGCCCAGCTCTTTGAAGGCCTCGTTGATGTCCCGCACACGGAGGCGCTCTCGCGCGTTATTCGCCATCCTCCTCTCGCGCTCTCGCTCGATCTTCTGCTCCGGGGTCAGGTCCTCGTCGTCGTTGTTGCTGTATGTGTCAGTGTGCAAAGTGAAAGAGTGAGGGCGGGTTTTCAGAACGTGCAGATTCCAGAAAGATTCCAGAGAGCTGGGATTTCTGGTACCCTGATACCCAGGGGCTGCCCCGCTGTAGTGGTGCAGGCTGAAGCCCGGCTGCAGTGTCGGAATGATGACGGAGATTACAGCGCTCATTTAAACAGAGCTTTAAACTGCTCTAAGGGCGGGACCACCTGCACCCTCAGCAGAACGCGGGCCACAGATCGGTTCCACTATGTCCAATAATGTCTCTGTGTTGCTATCTGGACTCTTGCTAGACTGTTTGTCTCTGTGTCCAATCACTGAGCATATCTCCTTATGGTCTATACCGGATTTACACAAGGGCTGTCATAGTTGATATGTATTTCCCTGTTTGACCCTTTGACCCAGCTGCAGCATGCTGGTCATTTCTATGATAGAGCTCAGTCTCCATGTAGCCACAGCTTATTTATAGAATTTGACTTATAAATATATTTTTGACAAATTATAAAATAACAATATTTTTTAAATATACAAATAATATATATAATAATATTTTTTCCAGTTTTTTTCTGCTAATTAAGTATACATTTGCACATGAATGGCATATTTAGACTGTGTAAATATAGGTTCATATTGGACATGTTTCACTTACAGTCATTGTAAGTGGTCAAACGTTAGGCTGCACAAGAGCATTCAATCAACTTTACATTGGAAACCACAATTACCAACATCTCTTAACCACAGCAGTACACAAACAGATGAACATGACAACAGCGCTAAGGAAGTTTGGCTGGATGGGTCGGATGGGTCCTTCCAGGTGAAAGCCTATAAACTCCGGATGCAAGTATGGAGTTTATCCTGGAGGCAGTTTTGGGAATCTGGACGGGCCCTACACTGATGTGTGAGAGACAGCTAAAGCCTGGCTCAAGACCAGGTGCTTGTGTGCGTGCGTGTGTGTGTGTGTATGTGTATATCTGTGTATATGTGTATGTGTGTCTGTGCGTGTGTATCTGTGTGTGTATGTATGTGTGTGTGTGTGTGGGTGTGTGTGTGTATGTATGTGTGTGTGTGTGTGTGTGTGTGTGTGTGTGTGTGCGTGTGTGTATGTATATCTGTACATGTGTGTATGTGTCTGTGAGTGTGTGTATGTGTGTATATCTGTGTGTGGTGTGTGTGTGCGCGTGTATGTGTGTGTGTGTATATCTGTGTGTGTGTGTACATTGTAAAATTCCCTGGAATTTGAGGTTTTCCGGTCGGATTAATGTCGATGTCTGTATTTAGCTGTCTCCCAGCACACCGGTCACTTCATCAAAATCCGGTGAAGGAGTTGAATGAAGCGAGCGTCAGCTAAACAGTTTACCTAGATCTCGACCTCTCTATAGCTTTCAGATCCTTGCCGTCCACGTCCTCCTTCTTGGCGTCCAGCGACTTGGAGTCCTGCAGGTTCTCATCGCCTTCGTCCTCCGATTTAATATCCGAGCTGACCGACGAAGTGCTCTGACCCTGCAGACCACCGGAGAGCGCTGTGGAGCAGACAGGAGGAGGGGAAGTATTAATTCATCAATCAAATCAAATTTATTTACATAGCGCTTTTTACAACTGATGTCTCAAAGCAACTTTACAGAAATGTAATAATAATAATAATAATAATAATAATAATAATAATAATAATAATAATAATAATAAATACAGTCAGTCATTTACACAGTCACAAGTCTCTCTGTCCAGTCATTGCTCTGTCTGTCTGTCCAATCATGACTCTCTTTATGTCCAGTCATAGCTCGTCTGTTCATCTCTATTCTGTCTCTCTGTCCAGTCATGGCTCTGTCTCATTATCCATTTATGGCTCTGCCTTACTGTCCAGTCACAACTGTGTCTCTCCGTCTCTCTGTACAACAGAGGGAGAGGAGTTTGGAAGAGAGTCAGAGCATGAAAAAGGGACTAAAGAAATTGAAGGAGAGGAAAAACAGAAAGAGAGGAAGCGTGAGAGGAGTAGGTGGGCTAGTTTGGTTGGTTTGTGATGGCTGGCCTGAGCTGATATGAGATGAGGTGGAGGAGAAGAAGAGGCGGGAAACAAAAGAGTGATTTGGGGCACGAGACTCTCGAAACTCTCTCTTGCTCGCTCTCTCGTTCTGTTTCTCTGTCTCTCTCTCTCTCTCTCTCTCTCTCTCTCTCTCTCTCTCCCTCTCTCTCTCTCTCTCTCTCCCTCTCTCTCTCTCTCTATCCGCCCACACTGAGGCTGTAATTGATTTGTGTTCCCCGGGTCGTGCCGGTTTGGGCGGTTTGATCCGGTTAGGTCTGGCAACTTTTGACCAGCACTGTTTCGCGTCCCACGACTTTCCCTACCACCAAGAAACTGTCAAAGAGGCAAAATTCCTAACTCGTGATGAGAACAGGATGACCGTCACACACAAGCACACTCACATTAGCCTTCCACACGAAGAAGACGGCCAACATACATATACAACAACATCTCTCTCCCCTTTACTCTATCTATCTATCTATCTATCTATCTATCTATCTATCTATCTATCTAACAATAATTTATGTCCCAAATAAAAAATAAACTGTAAGTGACCACCAGTAGCCCACCTAGAAAACACGTAGGAAAATGTCCCGCCAAACAGCCTCTATAACCCCAAAAGCCTCTATAACCCATACAGCCTCTATAACCCAAACAGCCTCTTTAACCCCAAAAGCCTCTATAACCCATACAGCCTCTATAACCCAACCCATACAGCCCAAAAAGCCTCTATAACCCCAAAAGCCTCTATAACCCATACAGCCTCTATAACCCATACAGCCTCTATAACCCCAAAAGCCTCTATAACACATACAGCCTCTATAACCCATACAGCCCAGCCTCTATAACCCAAACAGCCTGTATAACCCATAGAGCCCAAACAGCCTCTATAACACATACAGCCCAAACAGCCTCTATAACCCATACGGCCCAAACAGCCTCTATAACCCATACAGCCCAAACAGCCTCTATAACCCATACAGCCCAGCCTCTATAACCCATACAGCCCAAACAGCCTCTATAACCCATACAGCCCAAACAGCCTCTATAACCTATACAGCCCAAATAGCCTCTATAGCCATATGGCCCAAACAGCCTCTAGAACCCATACGGCCCAAACAGCCTCTATAGCCATTCAGCCCAAAGAGCCTCTATAACCCATACAGCCCAAACAGCCTCTAGAACCCATACGGCCCAAACAGCCTCTATACCCATACAGACCAAACAGCCTCTATAGCCATATGGCCCATCCAGCCTCTAGAACCCATACAGCCCAGACAGCCTCTAGAACCTATACAGCCCAAACAGCCTCTAGAACCCATCCAGCCTCTAGAACCCATATGGCCCAAACAACTTCTAGAACCCATCCAGCCTCTAGAACCCACATAGCCCAAACAGCCTCTACAACCCATTCAGCCCAAACAGCCTCTATAGTCCATACATAGTAGCAGGTCAGAACGTATTGAAGCGGTTCTCTCTCCCCCACCCCTTCTCTCTCTCTCTCTCCCTCTCTCCCTCTCTCTCTCTCTGTGTAGAGCTCTCTATAAGCACATTAAGTCGTACTCCAGCACTAAGCCTGCAGTAATGCAGTGGAGAAACTGAAGCTGAACGGCGCTCCATAAGCCTCCTATCATTGTTCTGCGAACGTTTACTCAATTTGCTTTCCTCCTCCCACACACACACTCACACACACACACACACACACACACACACACACTCACCGCACCTGCTCTGAGTACGAGTCATTTAGAAACATTTAGAAACAACGAACGTGAAGATGACAAGCAAGGTACCCTTTCCAATTACTCAGGTCTCTGTAATGCATTATAAGGCTTCATAGCACAGACATACAATACATAAACACGCATGTCTGGATTTTTCAGGAACACTTTCAATGATTTAGGGATTCATAATGCATTATAAGTGCATTCATAAAGATTTATAAAGCATTTATAATGTCTTATAAACCCTTTGTTATTGTACATAAATGACATTCATAATCACACACACACAAAGTCATCTAACGCTATACATTACTGTATATAGATATTAACGCATTGTCACTTTGTACTATGAGACTTTATAAAAAGTTTATGTGCACTACTATGATCATTTCTGTACAGTTACAAAGGCTTATGTCAGGTATTAGGAAGCATTATGTCTCTAGGCAAAAAGGAAATTTAGAAAGCTAGAAATTAAAAATATATAGCGCATATGAAATTCTAAATGCTTTATAGATCTTTATGAATGCTCTTATAATGCGTTATAGAAACCAGATCCATAGAAAGAGTTATCACAACTAACACTGAAGTACATAACACAGACGGAACACATCAGCCAATCCAGACCATGAAGCAGCCTAAGCCAAACTGGCACATCCTATCCTCTGTCCTATCCTACCTCGGATGGCTTTATGCAGGACGCACAGGCCTGGTTCATCGCCCCCTGGGCACAAACATTTGGTGGGGTGCTACCTGACGACCTTGACCTTGATATTTATGATATCACAGCAGCATTGTTACACATTCGCAGCGTGCTGACGTCCGGTTTCTGCACCTCTCACTATAGGTATATTATTCTCCCCTGCTGCTGAACGCCTCCATGGCTGCTTCCCGTCTTTGCCCCGGGCCTTCGGGTCGATCTCAGCACCCTGTTGCGTGAGGACACCAAGACGCTCTGAAGGTCTGGAAGCCTTTGATGACTTTGAGAGTGGAAACAGCCACCAGACTGCACACTCAGCAGCGACTGGTTCATACTGCCCGCTGTGTTGAGCTCTGTACCAGATGCTATGCTAATGTTAGCCCAAGTGTCTAGGCTTGCTGAGGTGTTCAGGTATGGAGCACCTATACTACATGCACACACACTAACACTGCTGTGGTGAGTTTATGTGGGTAATTCATGAACAGGAACACTAACAGGAGTGGAGTCACGCTTCAGCCATAGCACCACTAGCCCCTCCATTTTGGCTACAATGCTACCTGCTAACATCTGAACTACATATTTAATTAATAATTTAATACCTGATACTTAACTACTACTCGGTTCTCTGGCTATAATGAAACTCTCACTCCAATTAAGCACAAGGCACAGACTAACGAGGGGCAGTTTACAGACTCTCCCCTGTAATTGCCTGCCCCATATATTTTTCAATAGCCAGATTACATGGCATACCCAAACTTAAAGCGGGCGCTGTTCCCACCTACTTTGGGCTAGCGTCACGGGCTGGCTCTTATTGGAAACAGTCAGGATTGTACGCATCACTGACACTTACTGAGCACACTTGTGCTTATGTGTTTATGAGACCATCAGAGCTGCTGCGGATAACGGATCATAAAACGGTTCTAGATTTCGTGCCTACAGCCACCGTGTACAGTACACTGCATCGCTGTATTGTTGGGAGATTTGATGCATGAACTGGGATGTACACACCTGGAAGTGAACGTCGGGAGTGTGCCTTCATTGCTACAGTCATGTGGACACAAGCTGCCTTCGTTACTGTTCCTTTAAGGCTTCCTGGAAGTGTCCCTTTTTACTTTTATGCCTCGTTTGAACACGGTAGCTGCTGTTTACACTGTGTGAAAGTTTCATGATGAATGGACCAACAGAAGTGGCCCAAAATCACTTGGAAAAGAGTCTGGTTCCATAGAATTACATTAAAATATATTAGGTTTTTGCCCTCTCCTGTAAAGTTTCTATTATTGGAGATATATGCTTTTCTTTGGACAGTGATGATATGTAAATGAGCTCTGTTTCAATTGGCTGTGGCTTATACTAAAGGAATCCAGTCTTTAGAATTTGAGTTAAAAATAGCTGTAGGCTAAGGAGTATGTAAATCTGTTGGGTTTTTGTGACATCACAAATACTGTGAATTTGAAGCAGGCGGTTCTGTAGGTCAGTGCTGGACCGTACGGACTGTGAGCGAGCGAAAGCTGAGACTCTGGGCCCCGGTATTCCCTCCTAGTAGAGCCTGTGGTATCTGGTAGAACTGCATGCAGTCAGGGCACTGAACTGAGAAGTATAGACGTACGTACAGAGGCAGCTGTTTGGCGAGCTGCAGAGTGGAAATCTGAAATATGGGGTTTATAACGGACCCTGAGTGGGTATATCCGTTTGTTGTTCCCTCTCTCCTCTCCTCTTACGACTCTCTGCTGCGTTTACTTTTTATTTTACAGCACTCAGCACCTCATCAAGGGCTTGGCCCGCCCACCGCTGCCCGCCCGGGTGCCAAAGACCTTGATTTTGTATTTATTTTATTATTTTTTTAAGAGCTGAGGAAGTGTCGGCGAAGGCCAAACCTCACGCTCTGCTGGCTCGCTCGTATACAGTCCTTTAAACTTCAGCAGCTTTTATACATTTCTGGTTCTTAAACATATGCACTGCGGGAGTTTCCCCCGGCTCAATTACTCTGGATTCAAAAACACTTTCGCAGAATGTTGCAGACTTGTTTCTACTTATTACTACTGATATCTGGGTGTTTATTGAGGGTGTTTATGGACTGATATCTCCTGTTCTAGCGTATAGGAGCGTTTATTGAGGGTGTGTATGGACTGATATCTCCTGTTCTAGCGTATAGGAGCGTTTATTGAGGGCGTTTATGGACTGATATCTCCTGTTCTAGCGTATAGAAGTGTTTATTGAGGGCGTTTATGGACTGATATCTCCTGTTCTAGCGTATAGGAGTGTTTATTGAGGGTGTGTATGGACTGATATCTCCTGTTCTAGCATATAGGAGCGTTTATTGAGGGCGTGTATGGACTGATATCTCCTGTTCTAGCGTATAGGAGCGTTTATTGAGGGTGTATGGGCTGATATCTCCTGTTCTAGCGTATAGGAGCGTTTATTGAGGGTGTGTATGGACTGATATCTCCTGTTCTAGCGTATAGGAGTGTTTATTGAGGGTGTTTATGGACTGATATCTCCTGTTCTAGCGTATAGGAGCGTTTATTGAGGGCGTTTATGGACTGATATCTCCTGGTCTAGCGTATAGGAGCGTTTATTGAGGGCGTTTATGGACTGATATCTCCTGGTCTAGCGTATAGGAGTGTTTATTGAGGGTGTGTATGGACTGATATCTCCTGTTCTAGCGTATAGAAGTGTTTATTGAGGGCGTTTATGGACTGATATCTCCTGTTCTAGCGTATAGGAGTGTTTATTGAGGGTGTGTATGGACTGATATCTCCTGTTCTAGCATATAGGAGCGTTTATTGAGGGCGTGTATGGACTGATATCTCCTGTTCTAGCGTATAGGAGCGTTTATTGAGGGTGTATGGGCTGATATCTCCTGTTCTAGCGTATAGGAGCGTTTATTGAGGGTGTTTATGGACTGATATCTCCTTTTCTAGCGTATAGGAGCGTTTATTGAGGGCGTTTATGGACTGATATCTCCTTTTCTAGCGTATAGGAGCGTTTATTGAGGGCGTTTATGGACTGATATCTCCTTTTCTAGCGTATAGGAGCGTTTATTGAGGGTGTATGGGCTGATATCTCCTGTTCTAGTGTATAGGAGTGTTTATTGAGGGTGTTTATGGACTGATATCTCCTGTTCTAGCGTATAGGAGCGTTTATTGAGGGCGTTTATGGACTGATATCTCCTTTTCTAGCGTATAGGAGCGTTTATTGAGGGTGTATGGGCTGATATCTCCTGTTCTAGCGTATAGGAGCGTTTATTGAGGGTGTATGGGCTGATATCTCCTGTTCTAGCGTATAGGAGTGTTTATTGAGGGTGTATGGGCTGATATCTCCTGTTCTAGCGTATAGGAGCGTTTATTGAGGGTGTATGGGCTGATATCTCCTGTTCTAGCGTATAGGAGTGTTTATTGAGGGTGTATGGGCTGATATCTCCTGTTCTAGCGTATAGGAGCGTTTATTGAGGGTGTATGGGCTGATATCTCCTGTTCTAGCGTATAGGAGTGTTTATTGAGGGTGTATGGGCTGATATCTCCTGTTCTAGCGTATAGGAGCGTTTATGGATTGATGTCTCCTGTTCTAGCATGTGGATTTGTTTATTAAATGAAAGAATGGAAGCTCTATTACAGGTAAAGAGTGACACACTGTCTCACGTTTGTACAGTATTGCATGTGACGTGTAAGTGCATGTGCACACTCACCCCTGTAAGGATCAGGCTGACTCAGCTCCGGTGACGTAGCGGATTGCACCGGCAGCTGTGGGACGGGCACCTGATTAGGAACGATGGAGTGGCCACTGCGTAGTCCAACGCTGTCCTCACGGTGACCCACCTACAGAGAGAGAGAGAGAGAGAGAGAGAGAGAGAGAGAGAGACAGAGAGTTATTAATATAAAAAAATGACCAGTCATTATAACACATATTGCAGCTTTAGATTAAATTTCTTATGGGCTAATATCTCCTGTAGTAGC
>JAMWET010003814.1:140000-145000 GCA_024036415.1 Prochilodus magdalenae | reverse complement strand
TGTGGAGTGTGGAGTGTGCGTGTGTGGTGCTTTTTTCCCTGTGTGTGTGTATCTATTATCGTGTCTGGTGGTGTGTGGTGTTCTCGTGTGTGTGTGTGTGTGTATCTCTGTGTGTGTATGTGTGTGTGTGTGTATGCGTGTGTGTGTGTATCTCTGTATGTGTGTGTGTGTGTGTGTGTGTGTATATCTCTGTGTTTGTATCGGTGTGTGTGTGTGTGTGTGTGTATCTGTGTGTGTGTGCGTGTGTATGTGTGTGTGTGTGTGTGTGTGTATGTGCGAGTGTGTGTGTGTATGTGTGTGTGTGCGTATGTGTGTGTGTATGTGTGTATCTGTGTGTGTGTGTGTGTGTGTGTGTGTGTGTGGTATCTGTGTGTGTGTGTGTGTGTGTGGTATCTATGTGTGTGTGTGGTGTGTGTGTGTGTTTGGCAGTAAGAGGTGTGTGTGGTCATGTGTGTGTGTGTGTGTGCGTGTGTATGTGTGTGTGTGTGTGTGTGTGTGTGTGTGTGTGTGTGTGTGTATGTGTGTGTGTGTGTGTGTGTGTGTGTGTGTGTGTGTGTGTGTGTATACAACTGCCACACATGAAAACAGCACTTCTTTGTTAAGCCAACTTAATATCAATCACGCCGATAATAATTGGACCCATAAACGTGCCAGGACTTTGTTCATTGAGAGCCTCACAGGCTGTAATGATACACAGATCCATTTCAGCCTGAGATCAAAACAAACTGAATATAAATAAACAACACATTGTAAGTGAGCCTGAGCAGAGCCTTCCTGTGCCGTGTGTGAGGGGGCATGCGTGTGTGATCTCGCTGGTCCGATGCCCGTATCAGAAAACCATCCGTCAAAGCTCCGCACAATACAGCAACACGTTCAGGACTCCTAAAAATAACAACAATGGAAAGCGAGACGTGGAGGAGGAAGGCGGATGCGGCGGGAAATGAAGGAGCACTTAGTTTAGGCGGAGTTTACTTTAGATTCAATGGCTGGAACCAATGGCCTTCCTGCACACAATGCACTGGTGCTGCGAACAATCGCATAGGGTCAGCGCACGGACTGACCGGTAAACAGCCGGACGCACTAAGAGAGGACGTGTGGTGGGTTGGGGGGGTGTTGGGGTATCGCTGAGTACTGCTCTTTACTGTACACTGGCCACTTTATCAGAAACACATCCCTTGTTGGTGTAGGTTGATGGAAGTAGTAAAATGCCAGGAGTTATCTACAATCCCTAACCGGGTGGAAACAGACCGGGACAGTTATGCCACAGAATGGACTTTAGAGCATCAAGGAGTGGAAGACAACTCCCCCCTAAAAAACAGCCTGGTGAGGAGTTACAGGCCATGAAGACCTTTATGATGACATATGAAGGACAGTCATGGATATGACACACGGACAGATATTGGTATTGTAATACAATCGAGCATTTGTTTTTTATTCACGATGCCAGGCATGTCACCCTTCCTGCACTGACCCAGCCTATAGTCCCTGGTCTGGCAGATTTTGGTTAAAATGAAAATTTTAGAAAAAATAAAAGAGAAAAAACGTGTGTGTGTGTGAGTGTGTGTGTGTGAGTGTGCGTGAGTGTGTGTGTGTGTTTGGGTGTGTGTGTGTGTGTGTGTGTGTGTGGGTGTGTGTGTGTGCATTTGTGTGTGTGTGTGTGGGTGTGTGTGAGTGTGTGTGTGCGTTTGTGTGTCTGTGTGTGTTTGGGTGTGTGTATGCGTTTGTGTGTGTGCATATGCGTGTTTGTGTGTGAGTGTTTGTGTGTGTGTGTGTTTGGGTGTGTATGTGTGTGTG
The DNA here is from genome assembly GCA_024036415.1 of Prochilodus magdalenae. Classification (NCBI taxonomy): domain Eukaryota; kingdom Metazoa; phylum Chordata; class Actinopteri; order Characiformes; family Prochilodontidae; genus Prochilodus; species Prochilodus magdalenae. The sequence goes on along the minus strand of JAMWET010003814.1, from coordinate 143,206 downwards.
TGTGTGTGTGTGTGTGTGCATTTGTGTGAGTGTATGTGTGTGTGTGTGTGCGTTTATGTGTGTGTGTGTGTGTGTGTGAGTGTATGTGTGTGTGTGTGTGTTTGTGTGTGTGTGTGTGTGTGTGTGAGTGTGTGTTTGTGTGTGAGCATATGCGTGTTTGTGTGTGAGCATATGCGTGTTTGTGTGTGTGTGGTTGGGAGAGAGAGTGTGTTCTGCTATCTGTCAGTTTGTCTCTCTCTTTTCCAGCTGCACCCGGATCTCCACATAGCTTTCCCATGATTTCATACATACACAGTACCACACACACACACACACACACACACACACACACACGTATACTCTGCTCCCCAGCTGTTCATCTGCTGATCTCTGGTAGACAGAAAAATTTGGAGAGGAGAGAGAGAGAGAGAGAGAGAGAGAGAGAGAGAGAGAGAGAGAGAGAGAGAGAGAGAGAGAGAGAGAGAGAGAGAGAGAGAGAGACAGACAGAGAAAACAGAAAGAAATGAAAAGAAAAGAGAGAAAACAGAAGTAAAAGGAAGGGAGGGGAAAAACGACTGAGAGAAGAAACAAGAAATGAGTAAACAAAAGAAAAACAAAAAGCAGAGAGAGAGAAAGAAAGAAGGAAGGCAGAGAGAAAATGAGAAAAGACAGAGGGGAAGAGAGAAAGAGATAGAGAGAAATAAGAAAGACTGGGAAAGAAGGAGGGAGAGACAGGAAGATGGAGACAAAGTACAGAATCAGAGAGAGAGCGAGAGAGAGAGAAAGATGAGATAGAGAGAGATACAGCAAGAGAGAGAGAAAGATAGAGAGAAAGATAGAGAGAGAGAAATAGAGATAGAGCAAGAGAGAGGTGAGAAAAGAGAAAGACTAGGAAAAAGGGAGAGACAGGAAAGGGGAATGGACAGGAAAGATGGAGATAGGGAATTACGAGAATGAAGAGAGAGAAAAGTTGGTGAGAGGGGGAAGGGAGAGGAAGGAAGAGAGAGAGAGAGAAAGGAGCATGGGGGGGGGGGGGAGAGTGTGTCAGAAGAGGAGAGGGGAGGGAGAAGAGGAGAGAGAGAGAGAGAGAGAGAGAGAGAGAGAGAGAGAGAGAGAGAGAGAGCGAGAGAGATACAGACTGTCTGTGATGTCCTCTGTGAGGTCCTATTAGCCGTGCGGTTCGGAGTTTAATGTCTCCAGTTGTTGATGGGTAATGTAAGCAGGGGAGATTAGAGGGGAGATTAGAGGAGTGCCTGCTTTCCCCCGCTGCCGTTTGACCACTCTCTCGGCACAAGCCCCCGTGTAACTGCTCCGGTAGCCTCGACCCACGCTTAAGCCCTTGAGCTGATGGAAGGCTGGCAGATAAAGAAGCTCTGTGGGCCGAGAGCTGGTGGCTAAGTCCACCGTACGACTCTGGGCTGCCTCTGGAACGGAGGACGTCACAGTCCAGTCTGAAAGACTACCAGAGCTGGTCAGGACCGGGTGAGGCCCAGCTCAGTGCTGATCCTGGATAAGGGTGTTTAAGACGCCTTTACATTATTATTCATCAATTAGTCAATTAATTAATTCACTTCCTTCAGAATAACAGCGAGACACCAACGTCCCACACAACAGTCCGAGACCACAGGTACTGTGTGGCACAGCAGAGACTATAGACCCAGCTGCTGAGCCGCGCTGGTCGGTGGTGCTCAGTGTGGCGGGTAGCTATCATGCCTGTACAAAAGATGGCCTCTGCATTATGGGGTATATATTTATATACATGTGTTATACATTGTTTACATATACGCTAAATTAAACGTCACAACTCTACAATATAAATATGGTCACGAATAAAGCTAGATGTAGATAAATATTAAAAAATTAAGTGTACAATTATTACTAGTGGTTTGTATGCTATTAAGTAAATCCTAAAAGTTATACAATTTATGAATAATAAGTGTCAAATTATAAAATCGTAATTAACAAACTATGATCAATTGTTAGGTGTTTGCAGTTCAAACCTATATATTTAAAAAACAACACAAACACCTACGCATATTAAAAAAAAACTACATTAGATAATATGGATTACTCATATATCTATAAGTATCAATGGCTAATATTTCAAATAGAATTATTAATGCATAATGTTTCTGTTTATGTTTAATGTTAGTGAATGGGAAGAGGAATTTTCCTAAAGAAGTCTGGAACGTTTCTATTGGTGCACTCATCCAGAAATTCCCATTTAACGCAAAGCACAGCTGACGTGTAGGAAAGTAAAACTGGACGAAATGCAGATGTGTGCTTCCATATGTGGACGGTGAGACAGAGCTTATTAGAAGTCGTTTATCCAGTATTAAATTATCACTGAGCTGCTGATTATTAGTGCTACCAGTTTTCCAGTACTCAGGTTTGGGGTCACGACACTTCTCGGGCAGTAGGTGGCGCACTGGGGCACAGCTAGAGTCCACAGTATGCTGGGAGAGCAGCAAGGGGAAAAGTGTGGTCACAAAGCAGGCCTCTGTATGGTCATGGTTACCACGGTGATGGGAGAAGGGTGTCTAAGGGCTGGAATAGTAAGTCTTTGTGCGTCCCAGACACACACACACACACACACACACACACACACACACTCATGCTTTAATTATGCACACCGCTTCCTGTGTTTTAGTCATGGGCGGGTGTTTCTCGGACCCCCTCTGAGTCTCTGAAGTCTCCAGTCTGACAGAACAGAGGTGCCGCAGACACTTTTGGTTTTGCTCAAACACACACACACAAACACACACAGGGGCCCGGGGCCCACCATGTAACCACAAACAGTAAGATTGTCTTTTACAGACCCAATCAGGACCACCGCTCCCCCCCTGTCAACATTTCAGTCCCAATATGTGTCTGTTTCCTCTTGTGGTTAGTTGTGACCCCCCTTCACTCTGTCTGCCTCCTTCACTCTGGAGGTGAGAAATGTTCCTCCTCCTAACTCGATCACAGTCACAGTAACTCGACTAACCCCACACCCGAACTTTCATACTCAGTATAACTCTCAGTCAAAAAAAAAAAAAAACTTTTTAAAAAGTTCAAAACAAATCATCATAACTCGACTCGTATCACAACCACAAAAAAAATGCAGAATCAGAATCCTCAGAATAAAAAATAATTCAACATAACTCAACATTTCAAACTCATAACTCAACATGACTAAACCTCACTAAAGTTCACAACTTAACATTCTCACAACTCAACATCACTCA
>JAMWET010003814.1:120000-132500 GCA_024036415.1 Prochilodus magdalenae | reverse complement strand
TAGATACCTGAGAGTTAAAGACTGACCCTAGATCAGCTTTCTAACCCAGAGAAGACTGAACTCAGTAACAGAGTGCTGCTCCCGTTCTTTCCTCTCTGTCTCTCTCTGTTTCTCTTCTCTCTCTCTCTCCCCCCTTTTCTCCTCTACTCTTTCTTTGCTCTTTCTGTTTCTCCCCCTCTGTCCTGCTCTACCTCTTTCTCACACTCTTCTCTCCTCTCTTCCTTCTATTCTTCTCCTTCTTTATCCCTCACTATTCCTGTGTTATCCTTCCATTTTTCTCTTTCTTTCTCTCTCTCTCCTGTCTTCCGCTATCCCTCCTCTCTCTCCCTATGCTTTCTCCCATTCCTCTCTCGCTCCTCCTCCCTTCCTTTCTCTCTTCGATTTTTCATCTCCCCTCATTTCTTTACTCCTAGCCCTTTCTACCTTCCCTCCCTCTTTTTCTTTCCCCTCCCTCTTTCCATCTCTTTCATCACCTTCTTTCAGGTGTATAAGTGCACACCTCTCGTTAAGGTGGCTCTCGTTAAGATGCAAACTTGTTCGCCACCAGCCGAGGAATACAGAGCCAATTAAAAAGGAGACGAGAGCGCCTTCATTCATCCCTCGTTTTTTCCCTCCGTGACCCTCCTCCCTCTCTCTCTCACTCAACCTTGCCCCCTTTTCCTCATTACGCATATTACACCTAATTAGGTTGTTTTTATTGTCCTCTTTTATGGATATGTAGGGTTTTCACGTGTACCCCCCCCCATCAGAACTCATTTGCATATGCTAATTAGCATATAATTACATCGGCATTCATGTGCAAATAGAGCCGCCGACTCAAATAAAAATACATATATATGAATATACGTATATGTGCATTAAGGGAAGGTGTAAACGTTGGCGCTGTGTTTGGAGATCAGTGTGTAATGGTGTGTATTAATAACTGTCACTCTAATTGATTAGCTTAATATCGTTAACCGTTCCGTCACCAGCACTTTGATACATGCTAATTAGGCGTCGCCGTTTTTCCCAGGCCTCTTTAGTAATAGTGCACAGTGAAATTAGTCGGGTGAAATGTGTTAGTAATTAACTCTATCAGTCGGACGCGCGGACACATGAAACGCTCCGGACGCTGCCGGAGTAAAGCGGAATTTTACAAGCTGGCGCCGGCTAACGAAGGCCCGGCATCTGCAGTTGGAGGAAGACGATAATTGGCAGCAAGGAGGGGGACGCAACAGCTGGATCTGCACAGGAGCGGCAGGGAGGGAGTTGCCGTGGGAACAGGTCGTCATGGAACCATCTTCCAGGCCCGTTGAGCAGAGTTCCGAGATTTTGGCTCCGGGTTCGGCCGCCATCTTCTTACCGCGCTAAACTGCCACACAGCTGCCTCTCTCTCTCTCTCTCTCTCTTTTCATCTCATCCCTAGTCACTTCATTCCTCCTGTCGTTTCCCTGCTTCCTCCTCCACCTCCTTTTTCTCCTTTTCTCCTCCAGTTCTTTCTCTCTTCATCTTTTTCTCATGTTGTCTCTCTCTATCTCTGATTCCTTTCTCCCTCCACGTTTTTCACTCGGTACTCCGTCACTCTCTCTTCGTCTCTGGCTTTTTCTTCTCACATACTCTCTCTCTTATTTTACTATCTATCTATCTGGCTGCCTTTGCTCTCTCTCTTGTCTCCTCTTCTCTAACTGTCTTTTTCCTTTTTCCTCTCTCCCCTCCCTTCCTTACTCACATTCTCTCTCTCTCCCTCTCTCTCTCTCTGGAGTTTTGGTAATGTGAATGCCTTTAAGGGGTCTTTTGTTCAATCATTTAGAACACAGAGGAAGCAGCACACACACACACACACACACTCACACACACTCTCACACACACACTCACTTACCTGTGAGAGAGGGCGGAGATCCCACTGGAGTGGAGGGGTTAGAGGAGAAGCTGTTGTTGGTGTGATCGGGGGAGTAGATCTGTAATGATAACACACACAGCCATGACAAATGAGCAAATACACACACACACACACACACACACACACACGCTCACACACACACATACACACGCACACACACACACTAATCTAAGCATGCATATTAATGTTAAACATCTCCGCTAAAGCCCCCTGAGGAGGCCTAATCCAGGAATTAGTGATTTACCGAGGGTGATGTGTGTCAGGAGCAGAGACTGGTCGACTGATAAGTCCACTAGTGGGTGCTGTTCTGAGCAGCTGGTGTTAAACATCATGTGGATTTTACCAGGTGCTGACATTATACTGACTCGCCCTGCTCTCCTCCGTGTGCCAGTCTTACTGCTTTGCCAGTTTAAAGGTGCCACTGAAGGTACAACCGTACTCACACGGTCATATGAGGGTCTGACATCCCGTCACCCTCAAATACAAATCCTGCCTTTCCAAGTGAGGACGGGAAAACGTCCTTCCCAAGGAACCGAATGCTCAGCGGTACATGGTTGGTGTTCACCCAGGCTGAAGTTTCTTCCTATTCGCCAGCTTATTAATCCAACGTCCCGCTCCACCTTAAATGCTGCAGCTTGTGCAGGCGCCATAATGTCCTGCGGCACCATTTAAGGTGGAATGGAAAATTTAAAAACAAGCTGGAGAACAGGAACTTCAGCTCCCACATCTTTAACCGGACCCCGTGTGTCCGAGTTTGTGTTGGTGTCCAGATGGAAAACCAGTAGCTAGGACAGGGAACGTTAGCTACTAGCATGCTAACTAGCATAGCTAACTAAATAGAATGAGGGCGGAGCTAATTTACACACAGGCTTATTTTACTTAGTCTATTTCCACACGGTGCTTCTGGGTGATCATCGGGAGCGGGGTCTCGCTGTAAACCAGCCAATCAGAGCAGAGCACATCTGGTTATAATGAGTTCACCATTAGAGATGAGACCTGAGACCATGCCTTCTATGGCATCTTTAAACACCGGTCATCACTGCTCTCTGTTTGTACGCGGACCCCCTACATCCCGCCCCTTACATCCCGCCCCTTACATCCCTCTCCAACTTCCAGGAACTGAGGTCTGTGTTATGTGCAAGTCTAAGCCCTTTCCCTCCGAACTGCTGACCTGTCTTATTTTTTAAAGAGAAATTTGATTATTTGATGACACACCAACATTAACACACCACTCTCTCTCTCTCCCTCTCTCTCTCTCTCTCTCTCACACACACACACACACACACACACTCCACACACACTACACACTTTCACAAACTAATTACCTCACTGAGCGTTCTGCCCTTCGTAAGCAAAACTAAACACACATTTAATCACCTTTCAATTACCCAGCTCTCCACAGACGCACCCCAGAGAAATGCTAACCAGCCGGAAAGCGCCGGGACAAACACAGACCGGGCCGCCTTCGCTTTACAGATCCGTCTCATAATGACATGTGAACACTAGCTGCTAATGTCAGCTAATGAGCTAAGAAGGCAAACTGATTAGCTCGGAGAGAGGAAGAAAGCGGGTACTGTAGCGTTATGTAAGGAACCCGAGATCAGAGCTGCTGGAACTACATTACCCATAATCCTCTCTGAGTTAGAGTCTCTGTATTACTGAGTATCACACAGACAGAACACAGACCGCTACTATACAGACCAGCCCGAACCCGGACGCTGTCCGTCTGTCCGTCCATCCACCCCTCTGTCTGTCTGTCTGTCTGTCTGTCTGTCTGTCTGTCTATCTGTCTATCTATCTACCCATCCATCCATCCATCCATCCATCCATCCCCCGTCTGTCTATCTGTCAGTCTGTCTGTCTGTCTATCCATCCATCCATCTATCTATCTATCCATCCCCCGTCTGTCTTTCTGTCTGTCTGTCTGTCTGTCTATCCATCCATCCATCCATCCATCCACCCGTATGTCTGTCTGTCTGTCTGTCTATCTACCTATCTACCCATCCATCTATCCATCCATCCACTCACCCACCCACCCGTCTGTCTATCTATCTGTATGTCTTTCTGTCTCTCCTCTATCCGTGTCTTCCACCTGGTCACTATGAAGGAATGCCTGTGTGGACAGAGCATCGAGTCCTGAATGCTGTTTGGCCAGCTGAGGCCTGGTCACTCACCGATGCCAAGGCTTTCCCTAAAGCGTCCCCAGTCTGCGAGCTGCTTCCTGCTCCACTCGGCGCCCGGTTAGCTGTACGACAAACACAAGAAGACAGCGTTACTGAATTCAGCCCCACTGGAGCCCGGCATTAACCTGGGCCGCAGCGCAAGGGATTAGACGGAGAAATGCTGAGAGAGAGTTTAATCCGGAATTAACCAGTTTAGGGGAAAGTAGGCAATAAGTTGGCGAGGTAGGTGAAGTGTATGCCCGGGTACTGTGCCCAAGTACAATTGTACCCCCTCCCTTTTCCCCTGCAGGCCTGCGCTCATATTGCCCTTAACATTTCCGGGCCTGAGCACGCTTCCAGGCGTTTGTGTTTGCGTCCGATGCCCTAATCCTGTATGAGGATAGCTTCCCATTCCCAGTTCCATGTTTGAATTTTCCCAGGCTACTTTTAAACGGTGCCCCCGTTACATCCTGGCACCACAGACCACAGAGAACCTTTACAGACCGGTTGGTTTGATGGGGCCGTCACATCACTTCCGTGTGCAGGTCCATGTCTGAGCACGGTTAGAGATCACACTGGACATGTACTGTGCCCGAGTCCCACACACACCACACACACCCTCACACAAAGACCACACACACAGACACCCACACCCATGCCGACAACCACATACACCACCCACACGCACAAACCCTAGTATCCTGCTCTCTGCCCTGAAGCTGAAACATGACCCCGTTCCTCCAACTCCATCTTCTCCAGCTTCTTCACCACTACACACACTACACATCTCTCTCTTCCCTCTCCATCCCTCTCTACTTCCTCTCCATCTCTCTCTCCTTCCTCTCCATCTCTCTCTCCTTCCTCTCCATCTCTCTCTCCTTCCTCTCCATCTCTCTCTCCTTCCTCTCCATCTCTCTCTCCTTCCTCTCCATCTCTCTCTCCTTCCTCTCCATCTCTCTCTCCTTCCTCTCCATCTCTCTCTCTTTCCTCTCCTTGATGCTGCATCTCTCTCAACAACATCACTACTTACACTTCTTATCCTCTCCATCTCTCTCTGGCCTATCCTCTTCTCCCTGCTGTCCTTCCGCATCCATACCTCTGTCCTTCCTTCTCAGCTCTCTCTCCTCCTTTTCCTCTCCATCTCACCCCCTGCTCTCTGTCTCCTCTCGGGCTCTCTGCTCTTTCTCTTGCCATCTATCTCCTCCCTGCCTCTCCAATCGTCATGCTCTCCATCTTTCTTATCCATATTTCTACAAACCCCATCTTTTGGCATTCAGCCTGAATCTCTCGCTTCCTGGTCTGCTGGGCTGGGAATGATCCCCCACCCACATAACATCACATCAACAGGGGGGCAATCAGACAGCGCTCTACGGAGGCGCTAGATGATTTAGATGTTGTATTATCTAATGATCAGTGGGTTGGCCAGCTATGGAGAGTGCACATGGTTGGTGTTTCTCAAATATTAGTGGCACGGATATGGAAATGAAACGATATAAGTGTTTCTATAAAGATAAAGTGGGGTCGCAGAGTGAAGTGTATACACGTGTTGGTCTCTCTGAAGTGTTGGCTATCTCTGGTTTCATGCTTCCTGCAGACTTTTACACAGAGAAGTCAGGCTAATAACGGCCGATATCAACAAGCTGACCTCCTGCTAGCGGCGTGGCTGGGGCGCGGCGCTCCGGGACTCACTTTAACCTCTATTATTCCAGCATGGGTCAGCCGTTCCAAAAGCCCCAAGAAAACAAACACATAAAACACAGTGCAAACAGCGCGCAGAGGCCTAAACTAGCACTACAACAGATGTTCAGCAATCGTCCTTTAGAAATAATAAACACTTACACACGGCCGTAACACCCACAGCAGCACACATATTCCCGAGAGAGGACACTCAAACACAGCACACACACTCATAGCAGCACAGGTCCACACATCACTCATCACACAGCATCACGGACCACACACAACTACACACTACATCACAACACACACATTCACACACTACCACACGACACTCACACTAGTACTACATCGTAACATATTTTTGCCACACAAGGACTCGACATACCACACACACTCCGATATACACACATACACACACACACGACGCTCCCCCACACACTACACACACACAGCGTCAGTCCACAACACATAGCACGGACACACTGCACAACAGTACACACGCATACAGCACAAGTTATACTAAATATAACGCGCAGTGCGAACACACTCACACGCTAATACATCAGCACAGCACGCGACAACTTCATACACACACACACACTCAGCACAACACTCATCGAAAAACCTACACACACATCTATAAACACACACTGCACTATACTTCCACACAACACACATACTACACAACTCCCATACACAGAGTAACACTGGACACACATGTGGGGCAGTCACACACTCACTATGCATCACAACATCTACACCCACGAGCCGCCGTCGTCCCAGCACACCAATACACACACACACACTCATACAGCTAGACACTCACATTATACATACGACACAAACACACTCACAACGCGCATGAGCATAACACTCATACTACACACCACACATACTAGCACACAACGCACAACCACCCACAGCAACCAAAACACACAACCCAATACCAAACACACACTCACATTATCCCACACCATACTCGCCACAGGCCCACGCGCACACCGCCACACACACACACACACGGACACAACATGTCACTCACATATCACACACGCATTCAGCGCTCTCACACTAGACACACACACAGCACACATCGTAATGCCATATACACACATCACACACACTCTACCCTCCCCCCACATAGGCACACGAGCACTACACACACACATCAATCACATTAACACTCATTTACACATAAAGCAGGGCGATAGCACGCACACTTTACAGCAGCACAGCAGACGAGTCATCCTCCCCTTAGGCGCCCGCAGCTCACTCTCTCCCCGCCCCTTGCATCGCCGGTTCCCCTATGTCAAATTGTGGTATCATACCAACTAATCGCATATATCACACCCACCCCCACCCTTTACATTACCCTCCCACACCACACACACACACTTAATATACGACAGCTACATAAAAAGGACGACACTTCCTGACGTACACACGTCTGATACACACAGCATTATACACACTTACACAGGCACTCACTGATACACACATCACTACTACTACTTGATCACTCACATAACAGCACACAATTACCAGCAACCACATGCATCAGTTCTCAGCATACACAGCACACATGCGACACATGGCACATTACACCAGCACACACAGCACACTCACACAGACATCACACAAGCACGCAGCTAGACACACACATTATATCATCATCATCTCACAAGTAGAGAAGAACGGCATCACACGCAACACTACTCCATATCAAAGCCACTCACTGTGCAGAATTACACATATCACACAGCACGACTCAGCACAGATACTATACAAAAAAACTACACACTACGCTACACACGGATAGCATGCAAGCAGACGACTACAGCTAGATAGAGCGGTACGCATCACATGCGCTCGTTAACAAGAACTACACACATAGCTAGAAAACCAGTATCACACAGAACCAACACACACATTGTCATGTGCATCGACACACACCACCGACCACACACTACTCACACACGCGACAGCAAGGGGCCTGTTTCACATTGTGGGATTATTTATTTAGAGGAACTGGATGGGGCTTGCAGCATATGGAGGCATGTCTGATGTCTGAGGGGAAAAAAGACGGGAAGATCCGGATAAAAAAGTCAGATCTAAATCCTGAAGGGGCTTCAGCTTCATGTTCATCACAAGTTCTTCAGTGGCGCGGCGAATGAGAGCTATGTTTAGGGCCTAAACATGGAGATTTTCCGCGCATCGATCTCTATTCCAAGAGTGCTTGCTGTCTGAAGAGAGCTCTATGGACTGGTAGATAGGTGGTTGGTTTATCGAGTTGTGGTGGGAGTATTGGGAACGCGCGATGTTGCTTCTCATGTCTAGAGACACTCTATATATGACCGCTTTATTGAGCTATCTAGAGCGGACCTATATTTAAACGTTTTTATTTTTATAATGGCTTTTTTGCGCTCTATTGGGTGGTTTGTTGCTTTCGCACCTAGTTGGCTTTCTGAGTGTGTATGGATACTGTTGATGATGAAAATCTGGGAAACCTGGAGAATGACTAAGTCTTCTGTGGGGGACTATTTGATCCTCAAAGCGTCTCCTGTCATGAACAATGTATCCGCTCGGCACTCCAATGTTAATTGTAGAGTTTAAGGGTCTGAGGATGCTTCTGCCAGTCACACTATCTATCATAACAGGCGTCTCCAGACATCATGGGCAGACAGCGTATTCATTGAGCACGACGCTCATGTAGGAACTTCCTGTGAGGGAGCTTTTAGCAGGGACGTCTGGTTACCTTTACCACCACTTGGACCAGTCCTCTCGTGAGGAGACTCTCTTTTAAAAAAGACCCTGTGAAATTGTAACAGCCCCCCAAAATAATTGAAACTGACCATTAGAGGCCACTAGGATCCAGCAGAACACTTTTAGATCCATCTGATGATCTCAGGCCACCTATTAAACCATTAGGATCCTACACACCGTGGTATTAGCCAACCAGTAAAAGCCTGAACACATTAGAAACCCACGAGGAGCCAGCAGAAACGCGTTTCTCAGCAGGGCTTATTTCACTCAGCATGTTTTGTAGGCTATGCTCATGTGCACGCCGAGATCATCCAGCCGATCTTATCTGATCTAACCTGATGAGATCTTATCTGAGCACGCTATCTCTCAGGCGGCTCGGGGTGACGGGACTGTATTAGGAGGCTGAACAGAGAGCTAAATCTAACCCGCAGCAGAGGGGCAAGAGCAATGGCTTAGCCGGATATCGAGCTAAAGATCTAAGCTCCACTGGATCTGGAAAAATAAGGAACCACGTTTAGCTACACGTCTCTTTCTCTCTAGCAGCTGAAGCTGATCTGAATCTAAATCTGATCTGTGCCAGTACAAACAACATACAACATGATATACTGCGAGAACCCAAAGTGGATTAAAGGGCTGAAGTGCACCCCAATTTACCCCCGCTAGCCCAAATATAGCTCCTCAACCAAGGCAAGTACAGTGTAAGCTTATACCGAAGCTATTAGCTATTAGCATGGTGCTACCCGCATACCCCACATACTAGCCTCAGCCCGTGGTGAGTGGTTGAGTAGTCTCTAATAGACTCACTCATGTGGAGGCTGTAGGACTCACTGGTATTTAGAAATATGGACTTAAGTCAGTCTTTGTTAGCATTTAGATAAAAACAGAGTGCTAATATGAGAATAGCTGTTTAATCTGAATATCAAATTCACTTCCGAACATTCAAACGGAATTCTGCTGGTGTTGTGGCTCCAGCGAAGACCATGACTAGTGAAGACGCTAGCAAAGCTCACCCATAACGCTGTCCGTGCCGTTCGTGGTGGCCGTGCAGGAGGCGGTGCTGTAGTGATTCGTCCCGCTGTTGCGATGGAACGTGGACATCGGTGGAAGACTGGGGTTGATTTCCGCAGAGGAATGCGACGGGTAACTCTGAAAAGACATGGAATTGCAGGAATTGCACAAAGCTGTATGGACTGATGTTTCCAATTCATGTGTTCAGGAGTGTTGGTGGAGGTAAAGTGTGGACTAGTATTTCCTATTCTGTCATATATGAGTGTTTATTAAGATTGGTTATTGGCTAATTTCTCGTATAACAATAAAACATGGAAAGTGGTGTATAACCTTAACGCATGGCTAAACAGGTTAGCGTTTTCTGAAATGGTTAATGTGGGTCTCAACAAAACTGTAATGGGTTTATCTTACGGCTGGTGACGTATGAGCTCAGTGTAAAATTCCTACTACAGCCTCCATGCTGGTTTACAGTAAATCCTGTGTAATAAACGTATTATAGATGTGTAATAGACATGAGCAATGATGTAAAAATCAGGAGTAGACTCACGAGTCTCTCGTGTGGGTGCAGGCCACAGTAGCTGCTGCTCTGGGGGCCGTGTGAGGAATTTCCCAGCATGCCACTGTAGCCGGGCTGGTTCATGCCACTGGAGGAGCTCCATGGGTCTGTACTGTGGTGGCCGTCTGAGGGGGTGAACGAGAGAAGCGATACGTACATCAGGACACTGTTATATGACTGTAATAGATGATGATGTGTGACTATATGGTGGGTGTCAGTACAGTACAAACCTGGCATAAAGAAAGAGCTGGGGAAGCTGCCGCTGGGTGCTTTCGAGGACGGGTACCCGGGCGAGTCCCGGTTATAATCGGCAGTGCTGGCAGGCGGCGCATACACCTGCAAAACACAGACACAAAACCCTCAGGATCAGGGAACGTACTCTGCAGAATGTACTGGTCAGGATCAGGGACCACACATCCCAAAACCTGAAATTCAGGATCAGAGAGTCAGAACCAGGAACGGCATATCCCAAGGAAATCCCTGAATGCAATGGTCAAGCCTACTACACTACATATCCCAGAATTCAACAGTCAGGACGTCTTTTAAAATATTCCAGATTGTAATGGACAGGACCAGGGGACTACATATCCCAGAATCCAACATTAAATACCAAGGACTACATTTTCCAGAATGCACTGGACAGAACTAGAGACAACATGGCCAAGAAAGAAAGACTACACTCCTTAGAAGCTATCCCAGAATGCAGTGGTCAGAACCAAAAACTACATATCCCAAACTGCAACAGTCATGACCAAAGACTACACACCCAAGAGATGTCCCAGAATGCATCTCCAAAAACACACCAATCAGAATAATACACCGGATTTCAACAGCCTGGATGGTGGAATACATATACAGGAATGCACATCCTTGAGTACAACGGGGAGTACTAGAGACTGCATATCCCAGAATGCAACATTCAGAACCAGAGAGCACATGAACTCAGGATAAGGGATGACCAATCCCAGAAAAATCCATCCATCAGCTTCAAAGCTTTACATACATTAGCACTGCCTCTTCCTTCCATGTTATGGCACGCAACATGTTAGCACAGTGTTAGCAAGCAGCTAATGAAAACTACCCTGTTTGGGACTATAGCTACTGTTAGCTTTGTTAGCATTATTAAGCAAAGCTAGTCAAATATGGTCTACGGCAACAGGACACTATTCCAGCTCTGTTCATCAAAGCTTCATCCACCTCTTATTCTCACGACTTGGCAAGTGCAGGACAACCAACCCAAGGCTACAGCAGCTCAGCGTTTGAGGGCGGTGATACACTCCTATAACATTTTGGAGAAGAAGTGAGCTTGGAAAAAGCGGAAACTCAAGAGCAACACTAGGAAAAATGCGGAAGCCCATTGGGAGGCAACACAGGTCCGGAGACTTCATTTCCCACAGAGCATTTCTGACATTCCGATGGAGAACGAGAGGCTTCCTCGGCCGGGGGTCCAGGTGGCGGCCTGTGTGGACATTCCATGTTCTGTCCGAGTCTGTGTGGGACGGCCTGGCGGCCCGACCAGAGTGTTTCCTGTCTTCCACCCAATGAACTTTGAGAGCACTGCGCCAGTGCCCCTCCCCTCACCCCAACTGAGGCCAGAAGGATAAGCAGCTTAGTAAACGAATGAATGAACAATGGGGAATGAACGCCATGCATCTGTTAAGGCTATGACAGCCGCAGTCACGGCGATCACGCTAGCCGCTCATGCGGTGCATCGTACTGAGAGGGCATACGGGCTCGTACTCACATCTAAAAGGCTGCTGAAGCACTTCCAGAGTTAACACTACGCCTCCAGCCGTGATAGGGGTTAACAGAGGGCGCTGAGGGACGGAGGAGTACGCTCAACTCAAACACAGCTGGGCTCCTTCACTTTCCCACCAAACACCTTACACACCCCCACACCAATGTCTGTGAATTACATCAGGTTTGGAATACAGGGGATACCACAGGAGAGAGAGAGGGGGCGGAGTTTAGTCCTGCTCATAAAACCAGTTATGAGGATGTTGACTGACCCACGGCACACACACGTACCAACATCTGCCTCCTGAACACAAACCAGACGGCAGAAAGAGACAGAAATGAGAAACTCGCGTTCAGTCAAACTCGCGTTCAGTTTCTCCTAGAACTCAGCTCAGTCACGTTCCACTTCTCCACAGCATCACGTGACGCTGAGGTCTGGAACCATCAGCATAACAGCATCCAGTACTGGCCCGCAGATTCAGCCCCGCTGTCCAAAGTCGTTTAACTGAGGAACTGCATGGTCCTGTCACCCAGGGGTCTCGCGCAGGCCTGCAGCAACCCTTAACACAGCCCACGTGCTTTACGGCACCGACCGGCTCTCAGGACGGGCTGGGTTACCGGTGGATTGGATACTTGGTCGGCTGATGCCAACCACAAAGGGACAGGGCAAAAACCTCATCTGGAGGTCGGGCATGTTGGGCATGGTGACCTCAAC
>JAMWET010003814.1:105000-112500 GCA_024036415.1 Prochilodus magdalenae | reverse complement strand
AGCTTTTAATTGACCATGGCTTCGATAAAACCAGGCCTCGTAGCCAGAAAACACTGGCGTGTGCGTGCGTGTGTGTGTACGGGAAACTGAAAGAGACATGTTTAAGGAATGCTAACGCTGCTAACACATGCTAACGCTCACAGGGAAGTAAACAATTAATGCATCTGCGAATCTGAAGGACACAGCAGGGATGAGCCAGGAATTAATAGCTCGTCAAAAGCTGCTGCAAAGTGGAGAGTGTGGAGGGAACTAGGGTTAGCATGCTCGCTACCATGCTACAGTCCTCTGACGCAAGTGTTTTCCAGTTTCCTTGGGCTGTCTGGCATTGATGCACCGGTTCAGACCACTTTCCACAGACTTCCCTGTCCCAGACACGGACAAGTCCTGGAGTAATCGGCTAATCAGAACCAGGGAAATAAACTTTGCTAACTTGTTAAAGTTGTATCGCAGTGGAAAAATAAGGCTTTGCTGTTTAACAAGTTAGCATCAGCTTGTTTTCTGGTTTTGATTAGCCAAACTTTCCACCGCCTTCCCAGGTTTCAGACGCAGAACGTCTGGCTAATGGAAACCAGGAGATGAGCTTTTGATCTTAAATGTGTAGCAAAGCCCTTTTTCAATTGCCAAACGTACAATGCAGCCCAGAGGAAGATGGCTCCTGAGGTTTGGTTCCTCTCAGGGTTCCTCCTTCTTGCGCTTGGAGAGCTTCTCTGTTTGAGTCTTGGTTCCTGTACGGGTAGATCCTCATGCTCCTGTAGAGATTCTCATTTTAAGCTTTGAATCCTCTCAGTGGTTCTTCCTGTTACTCTTAGAGAGCTTCTCCTTTTGAGTCTTGGTTCCTGTAAGGGTAGATCCTCATACTCCTGGAGAGTTCCTCATTTTGAGTCTTGAATCCTCTCTGAGGTTCTTCCTGTTACTCTTAGAAAGCTTCTCCTTTCCAGGCTTGGTTCCCTTTCAGGGTTCTTCCTCTTGGAGAGCTTCTCCTTTTGAGTCTTGGATCCTATTCTCCTGGAAAGTTCCTCATTTTGATCCCTAATTCCTCTCTGTGGTTCTTCCTCTTGCTCTTAGAGAGCTTCTCCTTTTGAGTCTTGGTTCCTGTAAGCAGACATCCTCATACTCCTGGAGAGTTCTGTATTCTGAGTCTTGATTCCTCTCAGTGGTTCTTCCTGTTCATCTTAGAGAGCTTCTCCTTTTGAGTCTTGGTTCCTTTTCAGGGTTCTACCTAATGGAGAGCTTCTTCTTTTGAGTCTTGGTTCCTGTGAGGGTAGATCCTCATACTCCTGAAGAGTTCCTCATTTTGAGTCTTGATTCCTCTCTGAGGTTCTTCCTCTTGCTCTTAGAGAGCTTCTCCTTTCCAGGCTTGGTTTCCCTTTCAGGGTTCTACCTCTTGGAGAGCTTCTCCTTTTGAGTCTTGGTTCCTGTATGCAGACATCCTCATACTCCTGTAGAGATTCTCATTTTGATCATTGATTCCTCTGTATGGTTCTTTCTGGTGCTCTTGGAGAACTCCTTTTGAGTCTTGGTTCCTGTTAGGGTAGATCCTCATCCTCCTGGAGAGTTCCTTATTTTGAACCTTGGTTCCTCTCAGTGGTTCTTCATCATGGTCCTAGGAAGTTTCCTCGTTTGAGTCTTATGCCGTTAGAGCAAAGGTGTACAGTCCGGGTCCTGAGGATCTACTTCCGTGGAGAATTCCGATCCAACACACCTGGATCTAATGTTCAGATGCTCGTGAAGGCCTCCATTACCTGGATCAGGTGTATTAAAGAAGGGGCGGAGCTAAAATCTGCCCTAGGATCCCTCTCCACGGTTCTTCCTCGTGCTCCTGGGAGACTGTTTACTTTGGAGCATTAGTTTAACTGTTTAGCAAACTCGCTGGTGTTGGTGGTATATGGCCCAACCGTGCAAGAGTGTGCACACGAGTGCGGATGTGTGCGTTGCTACGGCAACGGCCATAGGAACTCTGGGTAGCGGCAGAGCTCATCGGGTTTAACAGGTCTGCAGCACAGATGGTGCTGAGAAAAAAAAAAAAGTGCTGCTTTACCAAGCCTTTAAAGAATCGACGCTGCCTGCTTTCTTCCTCTCCCCTCTCTCGCGCTCACTCTTCATCCCTCCATCCATCCCTCCCTCGCCTTTTCTCCTCCCCCTCCATCCCTTGCTTTCTTTTGTCTTTGTTCGCCGCCTTGGTGAAGTGCCAGGTAAGCAAAGTGCTTCTCTGTGCGTTTCTTAGGAGAAAACAGGAGGCGACGAGGAGACACACACACACCCGCACCCGCACACACACCCGCACACACACCCGCACACACACACACACACACACACACGAGTCTAACCCAGGGCCAGGCACGTTAAGCCACAACTCAGCGACTGCTGCCACCTCTGGGAGAAAATAACTGAGCGTGCATGTAAGACATTGTCTCAAATCTCTCTGTCTTCCCTTTCAGATCAGAAACCGGATTACCAGCTGAGCTCTACGACACCTCCTCTTTCCTTTCATTCTTTTATTCTCTCCGTCCTGCATGTGTCGGAAAACAGATCCTTGCTGTCACCATTGTTCTTATAACAGATTTATCCTGTGGTCGATTATGACTGCGCTGCTGGTGGCGCCCCCTAGCGACACGTGAAAGAAAAGAAAGACACAATCCAGAGGCTTTTGAAAGGAACGCACCGCCGCCAGCGTTTCTGACATCGTTACAGGAAGAACAACACAACCCTGAGCTGGAGCCGTCTTTGCGGTGGCCGTTATGTGCGCTGTCTCAAAGCAGGATAAGGACAAAAGACCGAAGACAAAACAAAGACATTGTGTGGATATAACCGGGAACCGGGTATAATCAACTCTTAAGGTCACGCTTCATTATGAATTCTGACAGACTGTAATACACTACAGGAAGTGTAGGGGGCGATACAACCCACACGCTCATTCTGACAGACTGTAATACACTACAGGAAGTGTAGGGGGCGATACGACCCACACGGTCATTCTGACAGACTGTAATACACTACAGGAAGTGTAGGGGGCGATACAACCCACACGCTCATTCTGACAGACTGTAATACACTACAGGAAGTGTAGGGGGCGATACAACCCACACGCTCATTCTGACAGACTGTAATACACTACAGGAAGTGTAGGGGGCGTTGTGACCCACATGGTCATTCTGACAGATTGTAATACACTACAGGAAGCGTAGGGGGCGATACGACCCACATGGTCATTCTGACAGACTGTAATACACTACAGAAAGTGTAGGGGGCGATACGACCCACACGGTCATTCTGACAGACTGTAATACGCTACAGGAACTGTAGGGGCGATACGACCCACACGCTCATTCTGACAGACTGTAATACACTACAGGAAGTGTAGGGGGCGATACTGTTCATTTAAAAAGTGCTTGTTTTGTCATCCATCTCAGCTCGTCTAGCTGCTTTGACCTAAAGCCTGTTGAAATCCACCTCTTAGATCCAGAGCCCCCACACACAGACGTACATTACCATGAGGAGAGATTGCTTAAGCTGTGATATGGTGCTGTGAATGTGTGTGAGGGAGAGAGAGAGAGAGAGAGGGAGAGAGAGAGAGGGAGAGATCTGGGGTGGTTATGATTGCCAGGCTCCGTATGTGGTCCGTAGCGGGAGGTGTTATTGATCTTTCTGACGGCTGGAAATCTCCACTGGGCCTGGAGAACATAGTCAATTTCCCTCTCGCGGAAAACGCCGCCGCCTCCAGCAGCCTCCAGCCGCCTCCAGCCGCCTCCCATTCCTCCGCACTCATTTCAATGCGAGAGCGAGAGGCGGAGAGAGACTCTGCCCATCTCTCTCTCTCTGTATGAAAATGGTCTGTCCTGGCCCCATCGCTCTGCACACTAATGCATTCATAATGGTTCCTCAAAGCGTGCAGACGGACAGGGAATACATCTCAGGCCCAAGCCAAAGAAGGAAGACCACGGAACCTCCATCTTCATTACTCCATCTCTACCGCCGTCTACATCTCTATCTCCATTCCGTTTCCGTCTTCATCTCCACCTCCATGTATATCTCCAATTTATCTGTATCTTAAAGTCTGTTTCCTATTACCTGTTACCTTTCCACCTCCATCTCCATCTCCACTTCATCCGCACCTTCACCTCCATCTCTGTCACCTTTCCCAATTCACCCCTATCCACGTCTCCATCTTCACCTCTCTCCCTATCTCTGTTACCTTTCTATCTCCACCTTCATTTATATCTCCATTACGTTTGTATCTTCACCTCCACCTCCACCTGTCTAACTTCACCTCCAGCTACATCTCCTTTTGACTGCATCTTCACCTCCCTTTATATACACTTTCACCTCCATCTCCAGATCATTTCATTCAACAGGTAGAAAGCTCTATTTCTCCATCTTCATCTCCATCTTCACCTCCACCTCCACCTCCTAATCATTTCATTATTTGAACGAATTTCTACCCACATCTTTAATGAATCTCCATATCCATCCCCAACTAACATCTAAATACCTGGCCCCAGATTTGCCTCCATCCTAATCTCCACCTACTTCTCTATCAGCACTGTCAATTCCATCTCCGAATCGTTTCATCATTTCATCAAAAGCAGATATCCCAGACTCAATTTCCAACTCCACGTTCATCTCAATCTCCACCCCTATGTCCATCTTTTCACATCCAGCATTCCCTCCATCTCTGTCCCCATCTCCCACAATGTCCATCTCCATCTCAACAACATCTCCATCGTCATCAGCTCCTTTCCTTTAATAAGAGGTTTATCTTTATCTTTTTGAGGTAACTCAAAAAATCAGACTTTTCTATGGAGATCGGATATAAGAAATCTGTGCACAAGGAGAAAGGACAATGAGAAAAAGAGAACAGGAACTCCCCAAACCTGGAGTTTAAAAATGGGGCTCCTAGCAACCACCCGGAAGACCTGGTAGACCACCCAAGGTAGACTAAATACTGATGATGCTGATGGGTGGTGCAGAACTGCATGTGTCCGATGACTCCTCAGTCGCAGTACTGGTACCCAGCTATTGCTGAGCTTCAGGCACTCCTGCTGGATCGAAGCGCTCCGTCCAACTGCCAGCGTGCAAAACCACATGCAAGGACAGGCACACACGCACTCGTTCACACGTCCCACTCCTTTCTCTAATTCTCCATTCCCTCATCGTTTGGGAAACGGACGAGAGATAGAAACGGTAAAATAAACGGGATGAAAGAAAAGCGGATGCAAAACAGCAAAGGAAAAAATCCCCCTTTCCTGGGGTGAGGAGGTAATTCTCCGTTCTGTCAGATCAGACAGCGCGTAATATCTGCGAAGGAGTCGGCAGAGGCAGAAAGAGAGAGCGGGGGAAAAACAAGGAGTGCATTAGAGGAGAGGGCGGTAATTAGAGGATAAGGAAGCAGGTATATTTCCAGGTGACAGATCTTTTGCCGCAGCCTTTTTTATTATTCCCTCTGCCTTTCAGGTGCGCGCATTTTGGCAAGTGCGCCCGCTCGCCTCTCCTCCTCTGGTTTAATCTAATTACTGCCATATGTCTGAGGCTGCCACACTCACTTACCATCCGCTCGCTTTACCCGCACACGTGGGCACGCACCGGCCATCGTCCGTACCAACTCCAACAGAGAAATGAAAAAGGTGCACTGTTTATATCTATATATCTATATATCTATATATAACATCCCACATACACTCCTCCACAACTTTCTGTGAGGGAGCTTTTAGAGGTGGACGTCTGGTTACCTTCACCACCACAGTGAACAACTCACACACACTCACACACACACACACACACTCACACACACACACACACTCTCACACACACACACGCACACTGTCTTTAATGCTCTCTGCTATTTTAATACGATACATTATATACAATAAAGACTAAACATTATAAACTGGAAAAATAAATCTGAAAATATTCCAGGATTTTTATAGGACCCTGTAATTTTCAAATTTCAAATTTCAAACTCCTTTATTAAGATTAGATTACCCGTTCTAAATTATGAGACTATAAATTACTAGATAATTCTAGATACGAATTTTATTATCCATTTCATTCTGGATGTTTTTAATATTCATCATATTAGAATTTAGAAAATTGAATCTGGATATTAATTTCATTTAAACTATATTCAGAACATTAACTGCATTAGAACTTTCCCGAGGTTAATTTAATTTTAGATATATTTATAGATAGATATTAGATATTACACCTTCATGCTGGGTATTAATTATTAGAGTTTCTGCAGGTTAATACATTAACTTATTTGATTAGAATTTCATTCTGGTTATTAATTTTATTATGACTTTGTTTAGGATGTATTTTCTGTATTACTATTTATTACATTTTTATTCAGAATTTTATTTTACTGTAACTTGATTTCATTATTTTGTACTTTTATTTTTTTAAATGTTAATTTTAGTACAGTACCTTTTTTATATTCATTTGGTTAGAATTACACTACTGTCATTATTAAGGTTAATTTTATTTTATCTTTATTCAGGATATTAAATGTTATTTAACCAAACTTCTGAAAGTTATAGTATTTCTGTTTGAGATTGGCAGGTCATACAAACGGAGTCCATGTTCAAACGTAAAATGGGCTGCTGAGTGTGTATATATGTGTGTGTGTGGGTGCGTGTGTGTGTCTGTGTGTGTGAGTGTATACATGTGTGTGTCTGTGTATGTGTGTGTGTGTGTGTCAGTGTGTGTGTGTGCGTGTGTCTGTATGTGTATGTGTGTGTGTGTCTGTGTGTGTGTATACGTGTGTGTGTGTGTGTGTATGTGTGTGTGTATACATGTGTGTGTATGTGTGTGTGTCAGTGTGTGTGTGTGTGTGTATGTGTGTGTGTGTAGGTGCGTGTGTGGGTGCGTGTGTGGGTGCGTGTGTGACCCACAGGAAGTGCTCAGAGAGAAATAGGTGGCAAGATGGCTGCAGTCCAAGCCCATCACCATGGTGATATTCTGAAGGCCCTTTCACAGGGCAGATGGGGATCCTGTAATCCAATTGGTCGGAACGGCTAACGAGGTGGTCACATGGCCAAAAAAACGCGCAATGACACCCACTGATTGGCTGGGGCACGGCTTGTTATGCATCCGGCAGCAGATGCAGGGCGGTGATGATGTCACAGAGAGGACACTAGCCATTAACGTGATATCTAGTTAAAGAGAACCTCAACAAACATCCACTAACACTGTACGCTCAACCCTGTCCATGCACCCTAACACTGACCAACAGGGCGGGAAGGTCACCAACCCAACAAGCATCAGTCCAGGAGTCTGATCATCAGCATCAGGACCTGACCTCACTAATGCTCAATCAAATCTTCACAGCAGTGTTCCACCATCTAGTATCTGACCCTACTACTAGTCAATCATATCCTCACAGCAATGTTCCAACATCTAGTATCTGACCCTACTACTATTCATTCAAATCCTCACAGCAATGTTCCACCAGCTAGTATCTGAGCTCAGTCCCAGAGGGGAGGAGGCTGTCACTGCAGCAGATGC
>JAMWET010003814.1:92500-102500 GCA_024036415.1 Prochilodus magdalenae | reverse complement strand
TATTTTTTTAATTTAATTTTATTTACAATTTTTATTTTATTCTATTTTATTTTATTACATTTTATTTTGTGCTTTTATTTAATTTAATTTAATTTTATTTTATTTTAGACAACTTTGACATTCCATTAAAAATCTTTTTAACCCTTTCAGCGCACTAACTCTTGGGCACCAATAAATTAGATGGCTACTTATGCTAAGGCTTCAATTATGCATTGAGTACGTAACTATACGTGCTGTTGATGGAAGTATGAAGAAAGACCCTCCATAACCGCGTGATAAAAGGCATTAATGTGCATCACTGTAGTTTAAGGCCTCTTACCTCAATAAAAGCTCAATACAATTAGAACAGTTTGTCTGTATTTTGGAGAAGCCCTGGGTGTTAGCGTTGGATGCTTTCTGTGCACAGTACAGTTATAAATATGAAAAATCAAAAAGCGAACAAGAAAAACAAAAAAGAATCTATTTAATTTATTTAATAATGTTGGAGTATCAGAATTAGCATTGTTCCATGCAGGGCGGTTAACGGGCGTATGCTTAGGAATGTGACTGAGGCAGCAGTGACCTATGGCAGTTACTGACCATGATAATATGAATACAGTCTGCTATAACATACCTATAACATGATTAGAATCAGAGTACTGAGTACATGGTTAGTATATGAGTGTACTCTCATCATGAGTACATGGAGGTATTCTCAAAATGGTGGGCACTAGCTTCACCCGTTTACTGCTCTGTAGGATTTTCCCTGGATACAAACACCCCGGAGATGGAGAACAGCGCCGTTCACCTTTCCCTGCCATCACAAAACCTAAAACGGGAAGTCAGGTGAACATTTAAAGCAGGCAGGTTACAAAACGACTCAACCCGCCAACCGCAGCAGTAGACCACCGAACTCCAAGACCCCCGACACCAGGAGGATCAGAGCTCGGTTCCCTGGACTGCTCCCAGACTCAAAACCAGCCTGACCCAATGTACTGAGCTCGCAGAGCACGCGATCTGGATGAGAAACATCCCTACAGCTTGCACATGTTCTCCGGGAGGACATCCACAGAGGCTCAGTCTTAAACGTTGGTTGCACATCTCTCATTCAAAGACGTTGAGGTCTGGACCCGCCAACTCATCACAGCGTGTGAACGTCCAAACGTCCAGATAAGCCTTCGCTGTTGGCTCTGGATCTGGATCCATTCCAGCTGGAGCTATAAGGAGCGGTTCAGACCATCACACCAGAGCCCTCGACGTGGGTCTAGTTCTATAGGATGAGGGGGAGTTGGCGAACCCTCTCTCTAACGTAGGTTTATTAAACTTCAGAGATGACTTCAAAGATACAGAGCTGTGAGACATGAGCCCTAAAATCACAGCCCATCTGGTTATTATGTTCGCATGATGGGGAACGTCAGCTTGGGAGGTGAATATGAATGGTACTGTTTGTCGAAATGCGACATTAGCGTCCGGGCTTACAAGGCAGCTGCAACACACACGCACGCGCACACACGCGCACGCACACCGCTGGCAGGCTGAGTGGAACACAATCCCGTTACCACAGTCTTTGTGGAGCTGTTGTCGTCGCCTGTGTTGTTTTTGCTGTTTTCTAGAAAGCTCACCACTCTTACAAATCACACTCGCAAACTCCGCCAGCCCGCGCACGAGTGTGCATGAGAGCGCGAGAGAGAGCGCGAGAGAGAGGGAATGGCCAGACTCGACTGCCAACAACCCAACCGTATATCGCTCCTCATACAGAAGCCAAAGCTGCAGCGTGCACACGATCCACAAGGGTTCGGCACAAACGCAACCC
Source organism: Prochilodus magdalenae (assembly GCA_024036415.1). Taxonomy (NCBI): domain Eukaryota; kingdom Metazoa; phylum Chordata; class Actinopteri; order Characiformes; family Prochilodontidae; genus Prochilodus; species Prochilodus magdalenae. Next base: position 100,708 of record JAMWET010003814.1, on the reverse strand, counting down.
CGTCAACTTATACATCCTTCCCTTCAGCTCAACAGCATTTACGTACGATCGCTGTCCCAAAAACCTACAGCTCTCCTACAACAATAACTACAACTCCAATACACAATTAAAAAAATTAAAAAACATAAATAAATAAATAAAAAAAAACAAGGTGCTGTTAAAATGTCCAAGAGCACGGTTCATTTATTCGATTCTCAGTCAAAACAGCCGCTGAGGACAAGTTATTCCTTCTCCGGGGCTGGAAAATTACATGGAGGCCTCAATAACTAAGCCTAATATCAAACATTCCGGAGTTTATTTATTCAATCTGTGGAATTTCCGAATCATAAGAGCTGCAATTTCTTCATTATAGTCTACGACACCAACAGAATCAACTTAAACTGTAAACGGGGAAAGTCAACCTCATGAAACAGAGCCTGTGAGCTCACCAGAGAGATGTGTCAGATCAGCCGGAGTCAACCAAACCAGCGTGTGTGGTGACATCACAACCACAGCACCACAACCACATAGACGTGGATGTTCGGAGTCCTGAGCTCAATTACAGAAATAGACTCATCACCAGAAGAAGAGTCACACCGAGAACGAGTCAACCCACAGGAAAGAAACTCGGTGGGCGGGTCTGACGTCGTCGCTTCACGCTCGACCGCACATGTGACGTAAGTGAGGACGGGTCTTATCTCTGTACCTGACTGACCCAACACCACCATTACAGACCTCCAGCGAGCAGTGGTGTCCTCCATCAGTCATCCTGTTAGTGCAGCACCATCGGCAGACGGCTGCACCACGCAGGACTACATGCACACAGACCGTTACCACGACTGTCCTTAACACCACGTCACCGTCACCAAAGACTGCAGTGGTGTCGTACCAGACTGTCATGGAGTGACTCAGAATGGCAGCGGGTCATCTTCAGTGACGAGTCCCGCTTTAGTCTTGGTGGAGACGCCCAACGAGTCCGTGTGTGGAGGCACCGTGGTCACCGTCACACATCCAGAAGGCCTGGTGTCACTCCACCTCCACCCCTACCGCACCATCTGCAGGAACTGTGTGAGGATGTTCAAGCTGCATGGGATGGATTATCACAGGACTCCATCAGGAACCTCTACAGCTCCATACCGAGACGTCTGGCGTGTTGGGTTAGCGAACACGGCGGCCCGACGCCATACTGAGAGACAGACTTCTGTATGTGTAGCTCAATAAATATTGATCATATCAGCCTAAATTTATCATCAGTTATTGATCCTGGTCACCTTTACCTTCCTTCCCAACAGCACCGGCACTCCCACACCTCCTTCTGGGAGCAGCTACTCTGTTGATGATGAGTGTGTATGTATTTGCAACACAGGTGCAAACAAATGAAAGTAAACATATGACTGCATGCTGCTCGGCCTCAGATCCCAGCAGTCTAACAAAACACCTACTCTGTCATCGTTGCTTCTGGATGACACAGACATTACTCAGACTTGTGAGCTCTGCAGAAAGTAAACTAATCACACCAACATCAAAAACCTCGAGGAACTAGACCGAAAAAGAGGAGGGAGGAAAGAAGAACACACACGGCCCCGTATAAAGTTAATTGGTATTAGGACGCAGGGCCTCGGGCTCCGAGTCTAGCGGCTTCCTCATTTCATGTGTAGGAAGCGTAATGATGAACATATGGATATAACTCCACTTCAGCCGGCCAATCACAACCGCCTTTATTTGGCGCAGGCTGTAATAATAAAAAGCTACCAGATCAAAGCCGTGATCGCTCCAGCTATTTTTTTTTTTTCATCTTCAACTTTCAGCCGTCTCCTCCGCCCCCGCTACGCTATTTCTGGCCTTTTCCGACATCCTGGTTCCTTACAACATCCTGGGTATCGATACATCGGCGGCCCGAGCGCTGACCTACTTCAGCAGCTAGACCGGCCCTGGGATGGGGTGACCCACTTGACCCCATGTCACGTAAAAGCCAAAACGACCCAAATGACCTGGAACACCCGCTTCTTATGTGCATTCATTTCAATGAGGATTTTAAAGGAGGTCCAATTCTGATACCTGACCTTTTTTTTTTATATTTAATATTTTAAAATAATATTAATAGTAATATTTCACAGACTGATTAGCAGTCCATACAAGCTGCTCTGCACACACACACACACACACACACACAGTGCACTCTGTGTCCAGTTCTCGAGTCAGAAATAGGCTGCTGCATGTGTGACCCACAGGAAGTTCTGTAACATCGCCATCTCACTGCCTGATTAGCCACTAACAGCCCCAAACCCCCCGCCTCCTCCTCCTGTGGAATATATAATCACTGCTGATGGAACAAAGTCCTGTATCTGAATGTGTGATTGTGAATTATAGATTTCAAAATGAGAACTTATCAGGAGAGTAAGCAAAAAGAACAGACTCTGCTTTATAATGTAAGTCAATGGAACCAAACGTCTTTGTAAGTAATACAGGGTCATTTTGATTTGGTCCATAGCTTACACCGACTAGAAAGGGCAACACATATTTCACATATTTCTCATATTTCACACACATTATTTTTTTTTTTTGTATATTTTGTAATATTTATATATATATATATATATATATATATATATATATATATATATATATATATTTTTTTTTTTTACATATAAATATTTTCATATTAATCTTTAATCTTATTAATCATATTAATATTCATATTAAGATTCATATTAATATTTTCATTTATATATATAAAATAATATATAATGAGGTTTTACACATACACAAATATCAGTGCTATATCGTGTAACATGATTCAGTTCATTTTGGAATCGATTCAGTGAATCATAAAACCTGCAGCCATAATTTGACTCAGTTTAAATCCGTGTAATTTGTTTGCTAAAATAAAGTATAATTTAAAAATATGAATGTACAACCGAAGGAGATATTGTACAGAACCATCACACTGAGAATCTGATTTCCGGCTCTAACATTCCGAAATCATCGCAGCCGAATTTCCGCCCCCATACCGGAGTGTTTTCCGGCTCAGACATGTGTGTGGAGTAAACCGGTGATGGTCCAGTGGGTGCAGAGCAGATCACCTGATTATATAAAGTGATATTTCTCTGCTGTAATAATATTATGGGCTACGGCGTGTGGAATATTCCGGACGGCCGGGGAGAGCTTTGTGTTTTGTTGTGGAAGAGGATGACCACTTTATCGGGCTTTCGGCATAATTTGCGCGTGCAGGAGCAGCATATGTGTGGAGGCTGGAGGCGGTGACCTATTTCAATAGGATTTACTCACAGCCTAACAAAGCCACTCTTTCAGGACACCGGCATGTCACTGATGGCATCTACGGCAAAGGAAGGGGGGATGAGAGTGATAGAGGGAACTGAGGGATCGATAGAATATGTGAATGATAGAGAGGAAGAAAAGGAAAGGAATAGAGAGGATGGCCATGAGGGGTTCATTAGAAATGGGAAGCGAAGGAGTGGAGAGACACAAAGACAGACTGATACAGAACGAGGGATACACACAGCATGAGAGAAAAGGAAAAAAGGTGAAACTGAACAATAAAGGAGGAAAGAAGAAAGAATGAGAAAAGGGAAAGGAGGGATAGGAAGACTCAAAGAGAAATACAGAGAAACCAAAAATAAACGCAGGAGGAAAAAAAGACAGAAACAGATGGAGAGAGAAATGAAAGAGAGCAGGAAAGAAAAGAAGTAGAGATGAAATGGGGTCAGAGTGAGAGAGAAAGGGGAGAAAAATATAAAGATAGAGAAAATAGAGAAATAAAGACATACAGAGGGAGAGAAAAGAGAGAAAGAGAAACTGAACAATAAAAAACAGGGAGATAAAGAGAGAGAAATAAAGGAAGGAAAGAGAGGCACCCAGAGAAAGAGAGGGAGACCGTGAGTTATCCGTTCCCCTGCTGAAAGTTTGATCAGGCTGGCATGGGAACCGACACACACACACACACACACACACTCACACACTCACACACTCACTCACACACACACACACACGCACACACACACACACACACACACACACACACACACACACACACACACACTCACACACACACACACACACACACACGCAGCTGCTCCTGCACATCACGTTTCGGCTCACACATGTGTGAGGGAGGATGGAGGGAAAATATAATACCGCTGGGAAGCCCACTGAACGCTCAATTTGCACAAAACCGCAGCGAAGTTCCTTCATTACCCAACAGCGGAGCGCTGCACCCGAGCCTGCACACCACTTCCTAACCCGGCTTCACCTGCAGCCGGGAAAGAAGAGGCATTCTCCGGAGCAACACAACGAAATCCCATCAACGAATTAAGAGCATGTAGTTACCGGGAGCTGGATCGCTCCTCCACCGCCAGACGTGTCCCTCCCTATAAGAGCGTTCCTGTGGAATGTGTTCGGATGAAGCTTTACTGGATATCAGATTGGGAAATTTGTTTTGTCTTAATACTACTGATGAAACAATCCGGGACAGGAATTTTGAATTATGAGCTATAAATGATATACGATAATATTTACCTGGAATGAACAATAAACAGTTCAGACACACACAGATAAATTGGCACCCATAAATACTCGGGTGGGATTCCTGTACGTCATATTGTGAGATTTTTAGGTCCACAGTCGTCTGTTTGTGCAATTTGTGGAATTCCTTCGGAAAAATGAGGAATTATTAGAAAAAAATGGAAATTTTACCAATTCTATAAACTGTCCAAAACTACTGTTAAGAAATAAATAGGCAATAATTAGTAATATTTAATATTTATATTTATTACAGTTAGAAAATGTTGAAGGTATAATTAAATATTAGAATTATTATTTTTGATTATTTATAATAAGAACCATAGTAACTCTATAGAATTATTTAGTGCATGTATGTATTAGTAATTATTAAATCCATAGCTCTCAATTTTGATCCTAAAATTAAAGAGTAGTTAAATTAAACTGCTGTAAAATTAAATTAAATTAAACCGAATTAACCGAATTAACCGAATTCTATCTTCTCTAATTTTAAAATACGCATCTCGGTTTCTTTGCAGCTCCGCAAACTTCGGAAGGTAGCGAGGTTTGGCTGAGAGTTTTTGCGAGGGCCAGATAATTAAAACTTGCGGAATATTCAAACGGCCTCTTAGCATAACAATGCGGAGCGGGGACGGCCCGGTTTGCGTGGGTGTTTGTGGGGCGGCCTTTTGTTTTTGAGGTGCCCCCTCTCTTTTGTTGATTCATTAGGCCGGCCTGCTGCTTCTCTCTCTCTCTTTCTGACTCCCTCTCTATTTTGTCCTCCTCCTCTTCTTCCAGCAAGTCCTGCTCCAATTCTGCGTCGCTGTAAATCCCGGGAATCAGGCCACTTTCGTCCCAACGAGCTCCACGTATGCACACGTGTCCTGAGCTTGATGTTCGCTCACCGATCCCAGTTTTTCGGGTTAGCCGCAACACCGTCCCCTGTGTGTGTGTGTGTGTTTTAAACTCCCGAAATGCAGAGTATAAACAATCACAGCAAGATGCTTGGCACCGGATCAAGAAGAACACAATGCGCCCGTCCAGCCTGGCACAACGGCCCACGTATCATAAACACAGGGCCTCCGCACAAAGAGGCTACTGTGCTTATTAAAGGGGCATGGGGATGCCCGTCTGTGTGCGTGAAGAGAAATCTCACGCCCGTTCATTCGAGGGCACAGGAGAACAAGAAGAGAAAGACACCCCAGACCAGGCCTTCTGGCCACAGGGCGGGAAAAGTCTGACCGCGTTATGCCGCGACCAGAATTCCCGGGAAAAAGGTAAATGACTTTCTTCTTCTGTTTATTTACATAAAGCCGGCACCGTGTAAAGTTACTAAGGAGCCGAGAAATCAGCTGCTACATCATATCCGTCATGAAAATGCACCTGCTCCGGAAATCTAAATTCTAACGAGCCGGAAAACTGAATTTGCTTCGGGGCGCCGCATAGTCCAAACGGCATTCTATAAAACTGAAACCAACCCAGAAAAATAAAAACTAAAAACGGAAGGACAGAAACAGCAGGATTCTGGTGTTTATGGAGAGGAAATATATCCCACATGATGTGTGCTTGTAAAAAGGGTAAGGACGAACGTATCGGCGGCTCCGTTTTTGGCACAGGTTGCTTTCGGAATGTGCTACAGAGAAGGCCATTGGCCCAGAGGGTGAACCCTGATGACCTCCCATCCGACGGGAACTAAACGAGGGACAGAGGGGTATATATAGAGAGAGACAGAAGCATTCGGAAAAGTCGGAACTTACAATAATTAGGAAGAACCTAAACAATAAACCTATTCACCACTCTCGCGCACGCTCTCTCGCGCACTCTCTCTCTCGCGCGCTCTCTCTCCTGCCCCGCTGTCACTCCTCTCAGGGCCTTTTTGACGCGTTACAGGTACGAAAGTAATGAAAGGAGCAGTCTGTCTTTCCCGAGTCACACACTCCGAACACAAACATGTTTAATCACTTCACACTTTCCCATTAAACCACAATTCCATAATTCACAAATATTTCTTTTTTTTTTCTTGTTTGTTTTTTCCCCCCAATGCAAACGTCAAACGCACTCCGATTTTTTTCCCTCTCCTTTCAGAAACGACAACCAGCTGATTCGCTCCTAAATTGCGGCTCAATTAAATTAAGCCGTTCCTGCGGCTCCGGCTATATTTTCATTACGACCCATTTGAGATAATTGAAAAGAAGTGAATCCGTGCTAACAGCATTACAATGTTAACAGCTGCAGAATACGCCGCAGATTACGACTGTCAGACCGAGCGACTCTCTCACACACACGCACCCGCACACGCATGCACGCCGCACACTTTTCAACAAGAAGCTGTTCGTACCAAACACCTCAAAGTCAGCCGTGACCTTTTCAGAGACGGAACTTCAGGTTTTTCCCTGGTTCGGGAAATTCAAACAAATCCGCATGCAGATAAACAAACACCCCGAGCCCAGATTAATCAGCTGTCACCTAGGCTACGCAGTGCTCTTACCGCTTTGCCGTTGTAGTAATACATCAAAGAGCCGCCGCTCACGCCGGGGATGGTGTAAGCGCAGTACATCTCTCCTTTTCCTCCGTTTTGCTTTTTTTCCTCTTCTTTTTCCACCTTCTTTTTTTCCCCCCTTTCTCCCCCGCTCTCCCGCTCTCACTCGCGCAGCAACAACTTTTTCAGCTCAAACTCAGCGCGTCCCCCCCGTGTGTTTTTTTTTCCTCCTTCACGACAATTCCTTCAGTCGCATTTTCCCATATGGCCCGGGCCCGAGCGCGGCGAATATGCAAACGAGGGAGAAACCATTTCTGACGTTGGAAAACCGGAGGGGAGGGGCGGAGCCAACCCCTCCCTCCATCCCTCCCTCTATCCCTCCCTCCCTCTCTCTCTCTTTCTCTCCCGCTTGCTCGCACGCACATCTTCCAACGCACACAGACCCCTCTATGCACACACACACACACACACACACACACGCACACACACACACACACACACACATGTACACACACACACACTTTTTCCCTTCCGTGGCAAATCTGGAAAAGATCCCCCGCGCTGAACTCCGGCGGCTCCTTGAAAGAGGAGCGAATATTGGCTTCTTTTTTTCCACGGCTCTTTATTACTCGCTGGAACTACACGCCGTCTTTCAACTCGCGCTTTTCAAGTCCCGCAATCTCGCTTCACACACAGCGGACCCTGGGCACACCTCCACCACCATAAACCCCTCTTACTGCTCTCCACACACACACACACACACACACACACACACACACACACACACACATCTATACATGTATATATCTGTATGTGTGTGTGTGTGTGTGTGTGTGTGTACACACGTCTGATACACTGATACCTCCACACCACCTGCCCTTTACACGGTGACAAAATGACTAGAACAGAAAAGACACATGTACACACACATCTAAATAAACTGGGATCAAATCTAATTCATTAACTTCCATTACAGTGTTTCACCTCCTCTCTCCTCTCTCCTCTCTCGTGTCTCCTCTCTCCTCTCTCCTCTCTCCCACATCAGGTCCATAATTTTGTCCAAACAATCTTAATTTTTAGTTATCTTTTTTTTCAATTTGAAATCTGTGTCATAATGTTTATATAACCCAATATTTGGAAGCAGATAAATATTATACAATATAATATAAATAATATAGAATATAGATGTACTCAACCGTGTACATATATCCTAATTATTGGTTATTGTAGTT
>JAMWET010003814.1:82500-87500 GCA_024036415.1 Prochilodus magdalenae | reverse complement strand
AGAAAGAGTTAATCTGCGCAGGCAAGAGTAATTAAGTACGGCATTAGCGCTGCTGAATAGGGAGTGATTTAGAGGAGGCTTCCGTTCCGTTTCAGGGGGCTTTTTTTTTACGCCCTTCTTACAGACCGGACCCCCAGACCCCGGGGTCCCACACGGCCCGACGGCCGAGGGTCAAAAGATCCCGGAAGATAAAGAGAATCTAAAAACACGGAAAACAAAACAAAATGGCATTCATCAAGCCTGCGCCGCCGCAGATCCTGACAAACATTAAACACAGTAAGCAGGCAATTATGTATGCATGATTTAATCGGCAACTAATTAATATGCAAATGTATTCATATGTTAGTTACTAAATTAAAAATGCAAAGCAGCCCTTATGGTGAATCTGTGACTTTTTTTTTTCTTTTGCACAAACATGACGAATAAAAGCGAGGGAGAAAAGAAAAACAGTCCAAGAAAACTTCGCCAAAGTATCGCAACCTGTTGCGGCTGCGAGCGTTTAGCGCTTAGCGCAGGTTAGCATTTATTTAGCATCTCCGTCTGTGGGCTTCTCGGGGCCCGGTTCTGAACAGCCGCTTGAATTAGGCCTCGCTACGAGACGGCTGGAACATCTGAGGACCCGTTCCGGGGGAAGTCGAGGCTACAAAGCCCCGTGTTCGGCGTTCGCCGCGGGTGTTGGTGCTAGGTGTCAGCGGCAGACGCTAGCGCCACGCTAATGCCCGCTATCTGATTAGCTTCAGGTGGATCAAAACCCCGGCTTTGTTTCTGGAGGGCGGCCGGCGTGCGGCTCGCTCAATAGCGACTGCGCCCCCGCTACCTGACCGCTGTGAAGGATTGTGGGAAATGAATAGAGGGGTCAGGGAGGGGATAAAAGGAGGCCTGCCCTCTCAGCTCAGAGGACCCCTCCAGACGCCGAGGGGGGCCGACCGGCACACACACACACGTTCGGGAGTGAGCGCTCAGCTAACTGGGTGGGCAATTAACCTCCACTATCACACAGCCATAAGACCTGATCCTCTCCTCCTTCCTTTCATCTCTCCTTCTTTCAGTTTCTCCTCACTTCCTGTCCTCTCTATTCCTCTCTCTCCTCTCTCTCTTCTGCTGCTTCTCTTTCTTTTTCTCTTCATGTCTTTCTCTCCACCACTCTGTCTATATTCGTTTATCTCTCTCTCATTCTGGTTTTCCTTCCTTTCCTCTCATGCTTTTCTCTTTCTCCTGTTTCTCTTTCCTTTCTATCTTTCTATCTCTAGCTTAATTTCTTTTCTCTCTCTTTTTATTCTTTTTAGCTATTACTGGTTCTCTTTCTTTTTTCCTTCAGTTTGTTTTCCTTCTATTATTCCCTCTCTCCCTCGCTCCCACATTCCTTTCTTTCTTTCATCTCTATTTCTTTCTTGCATCCCATCTTTATTCTTCTTTCAAATTTGATTCTCCTTTTAACCTCTCTCTTTCTGTCTTCCCTCGCTCTCTCATTCCTTTATATCTTTTTCTTTTTCCTATCCTTCTCTCTCTCTCTCTCTCTCTCTCTCTCTCTCTCTCTCTCTCTCTCTCTCTCTCTCTCTCGAGCAGATCTCACCCAATGAAAAGGTTTCATAATTCATCCTGGCTAGAAAGAGACGCGCGTCACGCCAAACATCTATTGCTCTCTCAGCCTCTTTCTCCTTTTCCTTCCTCCCTCTCTCTCTCTCTCTCTTTCTCTCTCTCTCAGAACTCTGGGGTGAAGAGTTTGGTCCTGGCCGCATGACGCTCTGTGTAAATCAGGGTCTCTGGATGCGCGTGCTCGCACACTCGCTCACTCTCTCGCTCGCCCGTTCGCTCGCTCACTCATGGAATGAATACAGCACTGAAAGAGAGACACTTTGATGGACATCAGTGCTCACACCGCCAACCCCAGCCCCATCCACTCATCTCAAACACTTCTCCCTCTCTCTCTCTCTCTCTCTCTCTCTCTCTCTCTCTCTCTCTCTCTCTCTCTCTCTCACTCTCTCTCTCTCTCTGGTGCCAGAGTACTGACCCTGACTCCTGCTAGCTCTCCTCTGCATCGCCGCTCTCGCTCTGCCCAGACGGCACACAGAACAAACAACCAAACAGGAAACACAGCCGGCGCTTCAGCCGCTCATCACTGCCAGTCTCAGACAACCCTCGGGCACACGGTCACCAGTCTGACTACAGTCACAGCCCTATACACCTTTACAGGTGAACACCCTCCTCAGACCTGCACTGAAGCTCAGCTGATCTTCCCTCAGACAGTCCAGTCACCCGCTCATGTTCCATGACGTACATATGACAGGACAGCTCTGAGGAACTCTGTCTCTGTTCAGAAACGCACTCATACGGTGTTACAGCATGCTGATGTCCGGAGTGAGCCTGTAGAATGGCACGAGTGACCGAAGATACCAGTGGTGGTGGACGCTGTTGCCTCTGTGTGCGGAGCTCAGTTGGCCTCTTTGGGCCATTTCAGACGGAGCTCCAGTGTACCGTGTGCGCTTGTTGGTGCGTATGGAGAAGCGTTAGGTGTTCACATCAGACTGCAGATCATTAAAGATGCAACAGAGCTCACGGGAAGAAAGATGGGATTCAGGAAATCTGGAAAACAGGAATTCTAGCGCTCTATATGAAAGTCTGCTATATGTAACTTTACACATCAGATAAAATTACTAAAAATATGATTTAAAAATAAAAAGCTTTTAGATTTAAATGTGTGGAATTACATATAAAAACACAGGAGATATTAAAATCTATATATATAATATAAATATAAATATATAGTGTTATGTAGTAAGTAAAATGGAATTTACTAACTTTAAGTAATGTAAATTTACATGATAAAAACCAAAAGAAAAATATAAAAGTTAAAAAATAAATTCACAATTACTCCAATAAACTTATTCATTTTATTTTTTGGTTAATCCAAAAATGTTTTTCCCCAAAACTGTTGAATAAGAAAAATATGAATATAGTAAAATCTTTATATATATATATATATATAAATTTAAAACGCAGTTGAATTTATTAAAATGTTAAAGTAGAGTTATACATCTGTAATTTCTTTTTTTTAAATTTAAATAATTTTAAAATTATCAGTTAAATATATTTACGTATATTTAGATTTTTAATTTTATTTATTATTTATTTATATTTAATATAAAATAACATTTCTATATTATTAAGTGTGATATTTATGTATTACATAGTGAAGGCTCCTGTGAATTGTTCTGTATGATACACAGCCACACACCAACCCACACACACCCACACACACACACACCCACCCACACACACCCACACACACACACTCACACAGGTTCATAAATTTGGGGTGAATGTGTTTCAGCATGTCGTATATCCACATAGAACGAGCTCCGGAGCGCTCCTCCACGTCTCCGCAGCACATGTGCTGTAACATGCAGGAGGCCATCATCCCCTCGCTGCTCTCTCCTCTCTGTCTGTGTCAGTCTCTGCTTTCTGGACCCCCAGCGTCTCCCTGCTAACGTCCGAAACCAAACCGGCCGGCGCGTGACCTGCTGATTAGATTAGCAGAGCTCTCTCAAAATGGCAGCCACAGGAGAGGAGGAGGAGGAGGAGGAGGAGGAGGAGGAAATGAGTGCTAGGATGGAGAGACGGACCAGAAAGATGGAAGAAGAAGGAACAGAGGGAGGAACGCTGGAAAGACAGAGGGCAGTCCGCTATAGTTCAAAGACTGATTTCTCTCTCTCCTCCTCTCTCTCTCTCTGTTTCTCACTCTTTCTTTCTCTTTCTCTATGTCGCTCTCTCCGTCTCTCCCTCTCTCTCTGATTCTGTGTAAGAGACGTGTGGTGACCAGACATTTCCCCAACAGGAGAAACTCTGTCCACTGCCAATGACCCAACATGCCCGCGGTCAGTGCGAGTCTGCTCTTCAGCAGGAGAACGAAACAGAACTCTACTCATTCTTCATAGCCCTTTATAAACCCTTTATAAACCCTTTATAAACCCTTTATAAAGCCATTTTGTGTGTACCAGCTCATAACCCTGGCTCTAAACCCTTTATAACATTAAATTAAACTTGATAAACTTTTCGAAACACCTTAACTGTTTATAAACTCCTCATTGATAAACTCTACCTTTATAAACTGTTTATAAGCTCCTCTTTGTAAACTCCTGTTTATAAACCTGTTATTAATCTCAGGGACGCAACTTTAAATCCAGTTGTCCTGCTCGGAGCTTAGCCTGACTGTATCTAGTGCAGTGCTGAAGTGAGTCTGTGATGATGTGGCTGAGAGAACCTGTGAGAGAACCGTTCCGCGTTCTCCAGCGGCCGCGGGGATCCGGACAGCTGCACAGCCGTTTCTCATCTTTTCATTTTCAGTTTTTAGATTTAGGTAAAAAGAAAAAGATCAACCAATTCACCGCCCTGCCGCACCACCACACACGACCGCCCACTCTTTTAAGTCCTCATTTTAAACCATTATAACAGCTTTATAAACCTGTACCTCCTTTATAAACCATTATACCACCTTTATAAACCCGTACCTCCTTTATAAACCATTATACCACCTTTATAAACACATACCTCTTTTATAAACCATTATAACAGCTTTATAAACACATACCTCCTTTATAAACCTGTACCTCCTTTATAAACCATTATACCACCTTTATAAACCCGTACCTCCTTTATAAACCATTATACCACCTTTATAAACCCGTACCTCCTTTATAAACCATTATACCACCTTTATAAACCCGTACCTCCTTTATAAACCATTGTACCTCCTTTATAAACCCGTACCTCCTTTATAAACCATTATACCACCTTTATAAACCCGTACCTCCTTTATAAACCCGTACCTCCTTTATAAACCATTATACCACCTTTATAAACCCGTACCTCCTTTATAAACCCGTACCTCCTTTATAAACCCGTACCTCCTTTATAAAAAAACATGGACCACCACATAAAAAACCCGTACCTCCCTTTATAAACCATTTAACCACCTTTACTCCGTTTACCACCTTTATAAA
>JAMWET010003814.1:72500-77500 GCA_024036415.1 Prochilodus magdalenae | reverse complement strand
TGTGTATGTGTGTGTGTGTGTGTATAGTGTGTGTGTATGTGTATAGTGTGTGTGTATGTGTGAGTGTGTGTGTGTGTATGTGTGTGTATGTGTGTGTGTGTGTGTGTGTGTATAGTGTGTGTGTATGTGTGTGTGTGTGTGTGTATAGTGTGTGTGTGTGTAGTGTGTGTGTGTGTGTGTGTGTATAGTGTGTGTGTGTGTGTGTGTATGTGTCTGTGTGTGTGTGTGTGTGTGTGTATAGTGTGTGTGTAGTGTGTATAGTGTGTGTGTATGTGTGAGTGTGTGTGTGTGTATGTGTGTGTATGTGTGTGTGTGTGTGTGTGTGTATAGTGTGTGTGTATGTGTGTGTGTGTGTGTGTATAGTGTGTGTGTATGTGTATAGTGTGTGTGTGTGTCTGTGTATGACTAGCTAAATAAAAGTCCCACCAGTGACAATGTCAAGTTTGATATTCTGAGATAAATACAGGCTTTCACTCAGAAATCAAAACCACTTTCGGTCCATTTAGTCAAGGATATCTGTCCCCGGCAGTCAGAGAGAGAGGGAGACAGTGAAGGACAAAAGATGGAGAGAATAACACTCAGTCTTTATCACGCCCATCAAACTCGGGATTGCCTCGCTTGCAGCGTGAACTCCTTCATGGGCGTTTTTCGCCCACAGTGCCGAAACCTGATAAACAAAAAATAAATAAATAAAAGTAAAAAAATAAAAAGTCAGGAGAAAATCCATTTCCAGGACGAAGCCCGCTCACTCGGCGCCTAATGCCAACTAATTTCCTTTTGATTAGCGCATTATTCCAAGGTTTCTCTCTGGTGACGGCGTAATTGTAGCCTAAGTAAATTAACTTCGTAAACACTTCGCCTTACAATAACGTGGTTTTGTTTTAGGTGGTGGCAGGATCGGTCTCTGGGGGTCAATTAGGGGTCATGGCTCCATAAGTTAGGAACCTCTTCCAAGATATTAATCACGAGAACAGTGATTTTCCCGTCCTGTCATACAGTCAGATCAGAATGTGTGCATAATATTGAGCTATAATCGCTAATGATGAAGGAGGTAAGACCTGGGAGCAGCAACAGTGATATAATTCAAGCCTTACAGAGAGTATAAACTTACAGATACAGGCGTATGGATTTATGTAGTGTGAAAATATCAGCAAAAAAATAAAATGTGTGGAATCCCCCCAAAGAACTGGGGTACAGCAACATGTAATAATAAATAAATAAATAGATAGATAGATAAATAAGTAAATAATTGTTAAATTAAGACGTGTGCATTTTTGTATCTGCAATAATTATTTCAATGTCTTATATGTTTTGTAGCTTTTATAACAAGTTCATATTTAAACAGGACCTTCAATGTTACCATGTCACCAGTTCTTGTGTTTTGTGAGGCTTTTATTAATTTTTGTAATTAATTTTTATTTATTTTTATTAAAACCTTTATTAATATTCGGTATTTTTAAAAACGTATATATCATATATTAGTTTACAAGCATCTAAACAAGTATGAACCAGTTTTTGGATTTTTGCAGCTGTATGTGCAGATTTGAAATTTGTCCATGAAACTGAAGGTTGAACCTTTTTTTAAAATAAAACATCAGAATTATAATAATAACATGTTTTATTGGTTATATGGTTTTAATGCAGTCACATGACTCGATAAACTGAACTAGATTCAGTGAAACAAATTTAAATGTACAAACGGTGTCTTTTTGGTCACATGTTCATGACCATGAAGGTCACTTGGGGTCTTATTGCTGCCAAACCCGGCCCACTCCTGGCACAGCAGAATAAAAGTCCTTTGTTGTCGACTGAGCCGCATGATGGGCACCATTCTTTGCTATGTTTTTCAACATGTTGTGATTTTTAAAGGTTTTAACACAAAAATCAAAGCAAAATATTTGAAGCTAGAATTTTATGTAACCACATTATAATTTTAAATCCTTTAAACACATTTAAATCAGCCATTAAAGCTTAATTTATTTAAATGTTTCAACTTTAAGAGACATGCAGTGCATAGTATTCTAATCCAAGAAAATTTATTTAAATTAATAAAGAAAAATAGAAGTGGACTTTTTCCAAATTTCAGTGCCGAAGAACAAAACTTCATATCTCCAAAATGGAAAATTTACAAGAGAGGGCAAAGATAGCTTATCTTTTAATGGAATATAAAGAACCAGATTTTTTAAAGTTAAGAACATTAACTTTACAACAATTCCAAGAGTTCAATCTTCATTCCAAATTTCCAAAATTCCACTCTTTAAATATAAAATTTTTAGCAAGCTTTAAAGAGCAAAAAAAAAAAACAATGGAGGTGAAATTGTGTTTCAACAGCAGCAATATATATGTATATATATATACTTCTAATAATATTTTAAATTCAGTAAAACTTCTAAAATAATACCTGCAGCTGTAAAGTCATATCTGCCTCTGCTGACTGACACTACAGACATGGTGGACCGGTTTATCATCCTCATTTATAACCTTCATATATAAAAGATTTTAATTCCAACCTCAATTCCATCAAATACATACTATAAATTCCATGTCAATTATACATCACATATTACCCATAATTCATCAGGTAGCATGATGGAAAAATTCTCAATCAAAATTACACTTATCGAGCACAATAGTGCAAACTACAAGCCAAAATACGAGCCACAGGCTCAGCCACTACGCCGCAGCTGTAACAGTAGCAAGGCCTGAAGATGATGACGTCCCCTCAGCGAGACAGAGAGAGGACGACATCCTACACCTGCATACAGTAACATCCAGCCATGGAGGAATGCCAGGAGTAAGATAAGCACACACACACAGTCAGCCCACAACATGGCAACCCGACACGTTAGCGCTAACGACAGAAACATCTCGGCGCTTAAGGAGCACAATGGAACATATTGGATCTCTATCCCGAGCTTTCCAACGGCTCCTTTTATTTTCAGCACAGTGTCAAAACACCTGCCACGCGCTCGGACCGCCAACTCGCTCCATAACTCGATCCACATGTCCACCTCTCTCTGAACCGCGCAGTAAAGTCTTAATACAGAGAGCAGAGCTGCGCACTGACAGGCTGTGGCACTGTGGGTATATATATATATACCATAACGGGGCCATAACTCCTCCTCCAGTGCGGTAAAGGACTTATAGTATTACTCAGGTCCATCTTAACGCTTCACAGGTAACACCTTCACAGGTAACACCGCTCACACCATCATCAGTAACACAACAGTACTTACTCAAAACGGCCCCACGGCCGGACCAGCAGTCCCGTTATCAGCAGGACAAAGGTCACACCAATGACAACAAGCTTCATATATCCAGACATAAACATATATAATATTAATAATAAATATATAAGAGCAGAACAGAAACCCAAATTACTTTTAGTCCGTTTAGGATATCAGATCTCCACAATGTGAGGACATTGCATTTATATTAATAAATGAAAAAATAAATAAATAATAAATAAATGAATGAATGAATGAATGAATGAATAAAATAAAATAAAATAAAATAAAATAAAATAAAATAAAATAAAATAAATAAATGAGTGAATAACGGTGCCATCTCTTGCATGCATATATGCCCTATATAAAACTTATGTGCTACATATATATATATATATATATATATATATATATATAAATGAAATTTGTATATCGTTGCTGTCCAAAGAAAAACATATATCTCCATTTTTGTTGAGTTTTACTTTTATGCCTCATTGGATCACATGAGCTAATGTTTACACTGTGTGGAAATGTCATGAAGAATGGACCGACAGAACTGGGCCAGAACTGTTGGAAAGACGTCTGGTTCCATTGACCTCCATTCGAATTAAATCCGGTTTTTGGTCTCTCCTGTAAAGTTGCCATTTTGAAGATACCTGTTTTGTTTGGACACCGACGATACATATATATTAACATTCACCGTCTCAGAAACCACATGAGCAAACTCTCATCACCTCATAGCTACTGTAAACATGACTGGCTCAATAGATTGTCCATGGAGCTATCCTTTTAAAACCTCATCACTTTATTATTTATTTAGATTTATTTATTTATTCATTTAACTGAAGGACAATGCTTCGCACAGCCCAGACGGCGACCTGCAGAGCAAAGCGGCACAGGCACACAGAACGGCCATGAGGAGCCATACATTCAGCCATCGTTAGCGGCACATTAGGCAGGTCCACACACACACACACACACTCACACACACACACACACACACACACGCTCACACACACGCTCACACACACGCTCACACACACGCTCACACACACGCTCACACACACACACTCACACACACACACACACGGTCAGAGGCAGCAGTCAGCCTCTTGACCTTTAATAGCTTCCAAAGGATTATACAGTTCAGCATCCCAGGGTATCTCCTCTTAAACGTTAAAGGGCCCATAGCGTGGAAACCCGAATCTTCCACACACGGTAACTACACATCAACCACGGCCTATTCAGAATTCACAGCTTTTGTGATGTCACAAAAACCCAACATATTTAGAGCCAGTCAGCCCATTCAGTGTGTAGAGGTTTAGCCCCGCCCTTTCATGCTGGAGTCATCAGAAGCATTTCTGCTTATATAACCAAACAGCACCACACCGAACAGAACCGAACCAAACCCGTGTATGAGCCCAGAGAACACACAGCACATCGCAGCCCATACAGAAGGACATGTTCACAACATCAGTCATCAGTCTACATCCGCCTGAAAGGCTCAGTACAAAGCCAGCCTGTTCAGTCGTGTGATAACGGGAGGTTGGAGAACGAGCAGGTGAAATGGAACTACGGCTGATCAGACACAAATCTAGAGAAGGAGAGAAACTGATGCTTATTTTTATTATTACTATTATTATCATTATTATTATTATTAATATAAGGGCTGCTCTACCATCGCAGTGCCCTTGGGAGGCGGTGGAAATGAGTTTAAATAAGAATAAACTGCAGAAATCTGCTCTAATTTCTGTTTCTAAATTACCTACAGAT
>JAMWET010003814.1:67500-70000 GCA_024036415.1 Prochilodus magdalenae | reverse complement strand
ATTTCAACATAAACAGATCAATAGAAAAAAAAATCCAAAATGATCTGGAATAAGATGAAAATAAAAAATAGAAAAATAGAACTATATTACAGAGTAACTTTGTGTGTATGTGAATATACTGTACAGAAAAGAAAATTTAAAATTTCACTTCGAATTTAATTTAAATTTTAATTACGAAATCACAGCAGTTTCAGTTAAAAGCAGAATTTGGCAATTTAGCCAGTTCCCCATTCGAGCTCACATGAACTCCTCCAGTCAGTTGTGCAAAAGCCTCAGATCAAATCCATCACGTCTGAGCACGAGCCCCAGTGACGGAGATAAACACCTGACCTCCTTTAAATCTGAATAGTGGCCTAAGGAGCCACAGAGGAGGGGAGTATATTCCTCATGTTGGGGCGGGGGGGATAAATATCCAAATATCCATCAAATACGTTGATGATGATGATGATGATGATGATGATGATGAGGAGGACTGAGTGCTCACCCATAGAGTCGCTGTGCAGCGGTCTCCGGCGGGGGTTGCTGCCGTAATGCTGGTAGTACTGTGAGCCCGGCTTGGTTGGAGAAACTGTCCCGGGACTGACCATTCCCATCTCTCCTCCCATGAGGCCCGGCTGCAGAAAACATACAAAGGTTTTGTGTTTATGGTCCTGCACACTTTATAGCAGCCTGATATACAACAAAAAACAAAATCACATTTTTTAAAACCAATAACAAAAAGAGATTTATCATATTAGAGCAGACACACAGAAGCATTTCTGCAGGAGTGCAATTTGGAGTCTCAGCTGCATCATCAGATTGAAGTATTTCATTAAGCAGATATTAGTAATTATTAATTAGTAATAAAATAATAATAATAATAATAATAATAATAACACCAGCTAAAAAAATATTTGGAAATCTAGCGGTGTTTCAGGACTGGAATAAAACGCTTTGGTGTCAGACCACAATCTGAACAGTTTGGGTGCAAGCTGTGTGGTTGGAAATTGAATTCCATTCGAATGGAATTGTCATTCCTGTTTCCACAAATGGGACAAACCGGAAAATTCTTTACCAATCAGAGAAATCTGATATCCTAGCAGCGAAAACGCAGCCATATCACATCAGGCATATCACTATCGTTGTGTGACAAGTGTGCGTATCACATGCCGTAACAACCACCAACCCCCACCCACCAGCACCACCCTGCATCTGTGAAAGCACACTTACCCTGAGCAAGCCCATCTTCTCATTAACCTAGCTACACTCTGTCCTTTCAGGGACGAGCCGCTACCTGCGCTTACGACTCATTCCTACCAAAGTCACCAAAACGGAGTAACAGATAACGGAATGCCGCTCCAGCCGGGCCGCGCCGCGCCGTTCGGACGATCGGGAAAGACAGGCGGAGGCAAAGAGAGAAAGGAAAAATGTGAGTGTGAGACAAAACTTCCTTCCCAGACCACCTCCCTCCCTCGGCCCCCCGACCACGGCTTAAAAAAACTTTCCCGAGTTAACTTGCCGGACCGAGCGTGGGCTAATTAGTGTAGTTGATCAAGTAGAGAAAAGTGTTTGGGGTCTGATCTGAATTCCAATCACTGGGAGTTCTCACAACAGACTTAGCAACGCTCCGCTAGCCCGCCATTCACATGCAAAGCGGCCTAAATAGGCCAATTACGGACCGTCCCGTCCTGTCCCGCCGGCTGAGGGGTGGGTCGATGGGGGGGCTGCCGCCTTTCACATGTTAAAACAAAAGAGGCCTTGTCTTAAATTCTTAAATAAAGTCACTTCCCCCCTCTCTCCATCAACACCCCCACCACCACCGTCCTCCCAGCCACCCTCCTATCCCAGACTTGTAGCTGGGCCCGGGCAAGGGGCATCAGAAGATGCAGTGTGTTGCTGGGGGGTGTGTTGGGGATGCGGGGGGGTGGGGTTTGGTTCAGCCGGGGTGAAGGGACTTCTGCTAAAACAAAAGTGTCTCATTGTCTCCAGGACGGTTTCTCAAGCTCTGCGTTGTCGTGGCAACTAAGGAGAAAAATAAAACAACAAACAAAAACTAAGGGAAAGGCTTTCCATAGCCGGCTAGGGAATTTTAGGAGCTGTAGGTTGTTCTCTGGATTTCCTATCCGAGAATTTCAGTGTGTTTATTAAAATAACGTTCTAATATTCCATCACAGCCGATCAGCCGATTCCACCCTTCCAAAACCGACGCGAGACGGTAGCGCAAACCCTGCTCCCACTCGCTGTAGCCGCCCCTACAGCCACTCAAGCCTAAAGGTGCTGCAACATCAGCGTCGGCAGCGGCAACAGCGGACCCTGTGCCCAATTTCTGAGCCGGCTGGCACCGGTACCCAGCTGGCACGCTGGAGAAAATATTAACAAAGATAAATGAGGAACACCTGAAACGACGAGGAGCCGGGAAGAGACGCCCCGCGAAGGATTAGCGTTCTGCTAACGTTAATAACGGAGGGGAGTGGGTGTGTGGGGGGGGAGAGCGGGTGCCTGCCTGGGCACCGAATGGTGA
>JAMWET010003814.1:50000-60000 GCA_024036415.1 Prochilodus magdalenae | reverse complement strand
AGTGTGTGTGTGTGTGAGTGTGTGTGTAAGAGTGTGTGTGTAAGAGCCCTCACACAGATTCTTTGGCTCCTGTCACCTTGCGGAATGTTAGCAGAGGAAGAAGAGCTGGAAGAGAGGGATCGGCAGGTGAAAAGAGGAGCTTGAGCCTTTAGGCACGTCTTCACACACACACCCACACACACACACACACACACACGGGCCTTTTTACAGCAGCGCTCTTAACAAGGGGCAATTAACACGTTAACATGCAACAGGGAGACGAAGGCTCCGAAAGACAAGCAGCCAAATGGAGGAGAGGAGCGATAAGCCTCTCATATCAAATCACCACCAGCGTAAGAATGAAAGAAAGGAAGACAGGAAAGAAGGAGAAGGAGGGGGAGTGGAAGGAGTGCGAGAGTGTGAATTGCCTCTTTTTCGCAGCCAAAAATAACCCGGTAAACATCTCGAGTCGAACTCCACAGCACAAACACCAAAATATGAAGTCTTAATCGCGGACCGTTTACGGAGAAGAGCTCACAGGAGCGCAGGAAACCAAAGCAAAGACTCCGAGCTGGATCTCAAGAGTTCTTCTGGAACTTCATTCAGGTACGCAATCCGAGACTTTACCACATCCATGCTGCCGCAGAAGAGGGATCCAAAAGAGTTCTGTGATCATGAGTTCACATATCAAAATGTAAATATAATTGTTGGGCAGGAAGTAAATAGAGTTATTCCTTAAGGAATTTTAGGGACTTGTGTCGCCTGCCTGAAACACACATCAGGCCAAAGTCTCAAACCGTCTCATACGTCAGGCGCAAAGTCATATTTAATTCCTGTATTAACGGTGACACCGAATGGAAGACGAGGTCACTGAATAAGGAGAGTGGAGTACATGGAGCTGACATCGTCTGGAACCTCAAACACAGACCCTGCATCTCCAAACCAGGACGGGAAGGCAAGTCCTATTCATTCATACAACAGACATTCTCACAAAGCAGCTTTACAGAGAACCCGGTTCTAAGCCCCTAAAGAGTGGTAAGGAGAAACTCCCTCAGAGCAAGAGGAGGGAACCCATCCTCTTCAGGTCGACCCCGGATAGAACAAACACAGAGAGGGAGGAGTTTATAAATACGGGCAATGAATAGGAGGAGTGTTGAGTGTTTTAGAAGGAGTGTTGAGTGTTTCAGGAGAAGTGTTTAGGATAAGTGTTGAATGCTTTAGGAGTGTTGAGTGTTTTAGAAAGAGTGTTGAGTGTTTCAGTAGTAGTGTTGAGTGTTTAAGAGAAGTGTTGAGTGTTTTAGGAGGAGTGTTGAGTGTTTCAGGAGAAGTGTTGAGTGTTTAGGAGGAGTGTTGAGTGTTTCAGAAGGAGTTTTGAGTGTTTCAGGAGACATATTGAGTGTTTAGGAGTGTTGAGTGCTTTAGGAGGAGTGTGGAATGTTTTAGGAGGAGTGTTGACTGTTTTAGAAAGAGTGTTGAGTGTTTAGGAGGAGTGTTGAGTGTTTTAGAAGGAGGGTTGACTGTTTAAGGAGAAGTGTTGAGTGTTTTAGGAGACATATTGAGTGTTTAGGAGTGTTGAGTGCTTTAGGAGGAGTGTGGAATGTTTTAGGAGGAGTGTTGACTGTTTTAGAAAGAGTGTTGAGTGTTTTAGGAAAAGTGTTGAGTGTTTTAGAAGGAGCGTTGACTGTTTAAGGAGAAGTGTTGAGTATTTTAGGACGAGTGTTGAGTGTTTAGGATAAGTGTTGAATGCTTTAGGAGTGTTGAGTGTTTTAGAAAGAGGGTTGACTGCTTATGGAGAAGTGTTGAGTATTTTAGGAGGAGTGTGGAGTGTTTAGGATAAGTGTTGAGTGTTTAGGATAAGTGTTGAGTATTTAGGAGGAGTGTTGAATGCTTTATAAGTGTTGAGTGTTTAGGAGAAGTGTTCAGTTTTTAGGAGGAGTGTTGAGTGTTTAGGATAAGTGTTGAGTGTTTAGGATAAGTGTTGAGTGTTTAGGAGGAGTGTTGAATGCTTTAGGAGTGTTGAGCGTTTTAGAAGGAGTGTTGAGTGTTTAGGAGAAGCACTGAGCATCGTTCACCCTGACTAAGGTCACATGCCTTCTATGTAGACGCTGTGGAGAACGCTTCTTCTACGGCTCCTTTAACTGTCTATGAGGGAGCTTCTAGAGGTGGACGTCTGGTTCCATTCACCACCACTGTCAGCAGTTCTGGCTCTCTAGTACAGGGGTCTCACTGCACCCCACCCTGAAGACCTGCCTCCATCTGATCCAAGTAAAAGAGATTGATGTGGCATGTAAACACTGCTGGAGTTTCAGTATGTAGCGCTCGCTGTCCAGTCCATCTGCTGCACACGCCGAGCCTAAGCGGCTGTTCTGAATCCACCGCTGTCGTGAAACGAACGGGTTTACATGTACGCCTGCGTAATCTGGCCACAGCGGCCTAGCGACACCCACCTACCGTACTGATGCTGCAAAGAGTGCTCAGACCCAGACAGCTTTCCTAAAATCAGACAGCCAATCAGAACAGAGCTCATTTACATATTTCAGTGTAGCTCTGACTCTGTGACATAAAACACACTTCCGCAACCAGTAAACGGGAAAAATCAGATTTGAGTCTTGAAAAAAGGGAACAGCTGGTTTTGTTCTTGGATGTGTTTGTATCTGTGTGTATCTGTGTGTTTGTATGTCTGTGTATACGTACACATGTGGTTGTGTGTGTCTGTGCGCCTTTGTGTCAATAGATGTTTGTCTCTGTGTGCATATGTGTTAATGTATGTGTGTGTGTGTGTGTGTGTGTGTGTGTGTGTGTACCGTGTCGCAGGATGTTGTGAGTGTTTCTTGGTTGGTCAGTTCAATGTGCTGCTCATAGTCCTAACCCTGTCTAGCAATCTGATCCCTCTCAGAACACACACACTCACACACACACACACACACACACACACACACACACACACACTCACAGACACCCCCCCCACATACACACACATTCCGAGGATGTTTCCACATCAGGCTAAATGCTAATGCTTTAAGCACTTGCAGAAGATGTTTCCATTCCAGCACTGCTCTCCAGCTGCAAAACACCCCAGCCACAAAATCTTCCCACATAGTTACACAGAGATACTGATTTACACCGTCCACTCAGAACACAACGCCACAGAATCATGTAGCCAAAAATAATCACCCCTACCTTTACACTACACCCCCTAACCCCCCTAAATCAACCTTCCAATAACAGCGTCTGATCATTCTGACCAAACTCAGACCACACACGCAACTGTGATAGCATGGACGTCCCAGCCGAGGCTGAAGAAGACGTCTGAGGAAGCAGGGAAATGAGAATGACATAGCACAAGACTTGGTGAGAGCTGGTGAGAGCCGTCACGGCGAAGGGCGTTTCCTGGATGCCTATCAGGCTGCATGCACAGAGGTAAATTGATCTCGGCAAGGTCAGTCAGACTTCGTCCATCCCACCAAATAAAGTTTAACACCTAGAAACGAGCAGTGTGTGCACACGAAGGGGTGATGGATTCTGTACCAACAGCTCATCTCCAAAGGCTCGAGGAGAGCTGGTCCTGTAAAGCCTGATTTGTATTTATGACCATAGTGAAAAATAAAGTACACTCCGCACCTGTAGGGGGACCCCAAGAGCGAATATACCAAATCCCACATAATGCTGCCGTAAAAACGCAGCGCTACTTCCAGCATAACCGTGTGGCTCAGTGTTCCTTAAGCCCACATGTTCGGAGGAGCTTTTGTCACTACAATGATAAATATGGTGATATTACACAGAACAAGATTATGAATAATGAACATTTATAATAATAATCCACTAATAATTTATCATATCAGTTCCTCCGCAATCTTATTCTCCTGGAGCATATTAACACAAAGGACCACCTGATACCCCCCCATGTGTGTGTGTGTGTGTGTGTGTGTGTGTGATCCCTAATATCTCCACTGAATCAACACACACCACCCTACACCATATATACCAGTATAGAGAAAGAGAGAGAGAGAGAGAGACAGAGAAAACCCCCTAACCCCTACATTTACACTAAACCCCCTAACCCCTACATTTACACTAAACCCCCTAACCCCCACATTTACACTAAACCCCTAACCCCTACATTTACACTAAACCCCCTAACCCCTACATTTACACTAAACCCCCTAACCCCTACATTTACACTAAACCCCCTAACCCCCACATTTACACTAAACCCCCTAACCCCTACATTTACACTAAACCCCCTAACCCCTACATTTACACTAAACCCCCTAACCCCTACATTTACACTAAACCCCCTAACCTCTACATTTACACTAAACCCCCTAACCCCTACATTTACACTAAACCCCTAACCCCTACATTTACACTAAACCCCCTAACCCCTACATTTACACTAAACCCCCTAACCCCTACATTTACACTAAACCCCCTAACCCCTACATTTACACTAAACCCCCTAACCCCTACATTTACACTAAACCCCTAACCCCTACATTTACACTAAACCCCCTAACCCCTACATTTACACTAAACCCCCTAACCCCCACATTTACACTAAACCCCCTAACCACTACATTTACACTAAACCCCCTAACCCCTACATTTACACTAAACCCCCTAACTCCTACATCTACACTAAACCCCCTAACCCCTACATTTACACTAAACCCCCTAACCCCTACATTTACACTAAACCCCCTAACTCCTACATCTACACTAAACCCCTTACCCCTACATTTACACTAAACCCCTAACCCCTACATTTACACTAAACCCCCTAACCCCTACATTTACACTAAACCCCCTAACACCTACATTTACACTAAACCCCCTAACCCCTACATTTACACTAAACCCCTAACCCCTACATTTACACTAAACCCCCTAACCCCTACATTTACACTAAACCCCCTAACCCCTACACTTACACTAAACCCCCTAACACCTACATTTACACTAAACCCCCTAACCCCTACATTTACACTAAACCCCTAACCCCTACATTTACACTAAACCCCCTAACCCCTACATTTACACTAAACCCCCTAACCCCTACATTTACACTAAACCCCCTAACACCTACATTTACACTAAACCCCCTAACCCCTACATTTACACTAAACCCCTAACCCCTACATTTACACTAAACCCCTAACCCCTACATCTACACTAAACCCCCTAACCCCTACATTTACACTAAACCCCCTAACCCCTACATTTACACTAAACCCCTAACCCCTACATTCACACTAAACCCCTAACGCTTACATTTACACTAAACCCCTACCCCCTACATCTACACTAAACCCCCTAACCCCTACATTTACACTAAACCCCTAACCCCTACATCTACACTAAACCCTAACCCCTACATTTACACTAAACCCTAACCCCTACATTTACACTTAACCCCCTAACCCCTACATTTACACTAAACCCCCTAACCCCCCTAAATTAATGTGAGTGTGTGTGTGTTCAGACCTGAGGTGTGACCTCAGCAGCAGTTCAGAAGACACACGGTGGACAGAGATCTGAGACGGGTCGACCACAGAAGGCTCTGTGACGTATAATTCCCGTATTTGGCAGAGAGGGCGTTTTTGTGGATTAGCTCTTGCTGGTCTTCCCTGCTGCCCTCAAGACCCCCACACACACCAAGGTTCAGCTCTGCTGCCTCAGGGGTCTCTGTGTGTGCGCGGTGTGTAGGGTCTGTCCTCCTGCTGCTAATCCCAAAGTTACCCATAACCCAACAGCGCCCTGAGCTCCAAGCCCCCATCGTTTCCAGTCCACCCTGCTGGAAGGATGCTCTAAAGGTCACACAGAGGTCACGTCATCACTAGTTGCCTAGGCCAAGGGCAGCAGCCAAAGGTGTCGGAGCCAAAGGTGGCAGCTTTTCAACCTTGGCTGAATCTTACACACCGCTTTAGCTGGAGACACAGAAGCTACCCCTTAAAATAGCGCACCCCTTCACACATCCGGGTCATTCCGAACTGTATATACGCAGATTAGCCCGCTAGCCATTCTGCCGACCTGTGGAACCTCCAATATCTCTACATGGATCTACCTCACCTCAAAGATCGGATGTTGAAAATCTCCAGTTTCCTGAAGGCTATAATGAAAAGTCATGTGTGGATGTAGAGGGAGCAAAACCAGCTATAAGCCTGTGAAGCAGGCAGGTATTCCGGTTTCTGCAGAATTCCAAAGCTCCAAATTCCTCAGGCTTCACGGAATCACGCTACAGGTGACCATCCCAGCAAGGTCGCCTAAGGTGCCCCTAGGATTCTCTGAAGGTTAGCAATGCAATCCTGATCTGTGGAGTAAGAATTTCTAAAGTTGCTTGTGGTGAAGCATTCCCTAATCCCGGGATTCATAAAGACCCCTGCCAGCCCCCACCACCACCCTGGCACCGTGCTATGGAGCAATGGAACTGCATTCTCTGGAGTAATGACGCTCCATCCAGCACCTTCAAGACAGAAGCGATCATCCGACATCACCAACTGACCTCAGACCTACTGCTTTTGTGGCTGAATGCAATCAAATCCTCACAGCAATGTGCCAACATCTAGTGTACATCCTAGCAGAGGCTGTGAATCTTCTTATATCTCCCTACGGATGAGCACCAGCGGGGTGGAGCTATGAGGGAGGGGTTTCTAATAAAGTGTCAGGAATCTCTCTCTCTCTCTCTCATGCACCTTTAGTACGCAGCCTGGCTCCAGCCGCTCTGACGGGGCGACTCATCATGCTTGGACACATGAGAGATTTGGCAGGATCCCAAATCGGCGGAAAAGGCCAAAGCCGGAGCTCCGCCAGGTGCACAGGGACGATTTCATTATTCATCGGAATGCTGGAATAATGCATCTTCTGCCCAGTTCACTTCCAGCAGGACTCCTGGTTAGAAAACAAACCCGGAGCAATAAAAGACAACCCGGAATTTTAGATTCATTTCAGAGGGAAGACGAGGCGTTTTTCCGAATGACGCCTTTATGAATGGGAGCACTGACCGAGATCTGAACAAGCAATAAACCGTGGATAATAAAAAGATTCCCAAAGCCGTGAGGTTGGGATGAGGGTCTTCTCTCCCGGGGCAAAAAGTCCAAGTGGATGTGATTTAAGCCTGTTGAGTTTATCTGCTGCTCCCTTCCGGATTCCAGGGCATTTTTTTCTGGACTGCCACTTCCGTGTCAATCACAGGCGCGGCGCAGTTACAGGCGTGCGCTCCTGATGGCTCTGTCTTCGGCGGCAGCTTGTCAGAAAAAGATTAATTTCAAAGCCGGCTAATTTTTCACGAGTGACATCACCCTAATTGACCCCTCTTTCAGCACCCCCTCAAAACACCTTCCTGGATTTGAATGACTATAGCCTCCACCTGCATAGTGAAACTAGGAAACAAGGGTCTTCTGTAAAAACAAAGATCAACAAAGATCACTTCAATTACATATCCAAAAAGGTAACTTCACAGAAAGGATGTAGAGGCTAGGGTGTAGTGTAAATGTAGGGGTTTAGTGTAAATGTAGGGGTTAGGGGGTTTAGTGTAAATGTAGGGGTTAGGGGTTTAGTGTAATTGTTGGGTTTGGGGTTTTGTGTAATTGTTGGGGTTTGGGGGTTTTGTGTAAATGTAGGGGTTAGGGGGTTTAGTGTAAATGTAGGGGTTAGGGGGTTTAGTGTAAATGTAGGGGTTAGGGGGTTTAGTGTAAATGTAGGGGTTAGGGGGTTTAGTGTAAATATAGGGGTTAGGGGTTTAGTGTTCAAATGTAGGGTTAGGGGGTTTAGTGTAAATGGGTTAGGGGGTTAAGTTGTAGGGGGGGTTTAGTGTAAATGTAGGGGTTAGGGTTTAGTGTAACTGTCGGGGTTGGGGGGTTTAGTGTAAATGTAGGGGTTAGGGGGTTTAGTGTAAATGTAGAGGTTAGGGTTTAGTGTAAATGTAGGAGTTAGGGGTTTAGTGTAAATGTAGGGTTGGGGGGTTTAGTGTAAATGTAGGGGTTAGGGGGTTTAGTGTAAATGTAGGGGTTAGGGGGTTTAGTGTACATGTAGGGGTTGGGGGGTTTAGTGTAAATGTAGGGGTTAGGGGGTTTAGTGTAAACGTAGGGGTTAGGGGTTTAGTGTAAATGTAGGGGTTAGGGGTTTAGTGTGAATGTAGGGTTAGGGGGTTTAGTGTAAATGTAGGGGTTGGGGGGTTTAGTGTAAATGTAGGGGTTAGGGGGTTTAGTGTAAATGTAGGGGTTAGGGGTTTAGTGTAAATGTAGGGGTTAGGGGGTTTAGTGTAAAAGTAGGGGTTAGGGGGTTTAGTGTAAATGTAGGGGTTGGGGGGTTTAGTGTAAACGTAGGGGTTAGGGGGTTTAGTGTAAATGTAGGGGTTAGGGGTTTAGTGTAAATGTAGGGGTTAGGGGGTTTAGTGTAAATGTAGAGGTTAGGGGGTTTAGTGTAAATGTAGGGGTTAGGGGGTTTAGTGTAAATGTAGGGGTTGGGGGGTTTAGTGTAAATGTAGGGGTTAGGGGTTTAGTGTAAATGTAGGGGTTAGGGGTTTAGTGTAAATGTAGGGGTTAGGGGTTTAGTGTAAATGTAGGGGTTAGGGGGTTTAGTGTAAATGTAGGGGTTAGGGGGTTTAGTGTAAATGTAGGGGTTAGGGGGTTTAGTGTAAATGTAGGGGTTAGGGGGTTTAGTGTAAATGTAGGGGTTTGGGGGGTTTAGTGTAAATGTAGGGGTTAGGGGGTTTAGTGTAAATGTAGGGGTTAGGGGTTTAGTGTAAATGTAGGGGATAGGGTTTAGTGTAATGGTAGGGGTTAGGATGTAGTGTAAATGTAGGGGTTAGGGGTTTAGTGTAAATGTAGGGGTTAGGGTTTAGTGTAATGGTAGGGGTTAGGGGGTTTAGTGTAAATGTAGGGGTTAGGGGGGTTTAGTGTTAACGTAGGGGTTAGGGTTTATTGGGAGTCAATGGAACCAGAATGCCTTCTGTAAATCTGGATTATTTCTGTTGTTTTGTTGACCTTGAATTTTTAACACGATGCCAAGTTTAACTGGACTTCTTAAAAGAGCTCCAGGTTTTAGGCTGCGGTCCCAGACAAGATTCTGACACGGACAGATAAGATAAAAGTCCCACCACCTGAAACATTCCGCGATTCCCTGCCAACTTCACACTTTTTGTCCTGCTAGTTATCTAGCTCTTCAAGGCCAAACACCGAATGCCTGTCAGCAGCCACTTCGATCTGAAGGTCAAGGTGTTTGGTAGGTGCGCAGTTGGATTTTAAGACATGCAAATAAATGTAGAATATATAATTCATCCGAGTTTTAAATCACAGTGCAAGAGCAATTATTATCCAGCTAAGATTCTCCTCCTAAGCTGCCCGGAATTCCACCTGGCGTTCCGGCCGTCCTGTGTTGGCTGACTACTCCAGCATTGACTGACTGCAAACTCGCTGCAGCAGCACTGACCCCGGATTCAACAGCAACAACACGCTTGGTGTAAGTTTGGTGGATCTTCCACCCAGTGAGATGAGATCTTACTCCTCCTCTCCTCCTCTCCTCCTCAGAGAAATAAGTAATGATTTCCTTTTCCCCAGTCCATTGGGAAAGCGGGCAACATTCCGGAATTACAAATATGTAGCAGCACACTGTAAAGGTTTTCAGGAGTAAGTATCCCGGGCACAGTGCAGCTGCTCAGCTTTGAAGGTCCAGTTGGGTCAACCAACTAGCTACAGCGCCACCTTGAGGCAGGCCAGTGCTGCAGTTGTAGCTTGTTAGGAATATCAAAGACGGATTGGTAGGTGATGCAGATCCACCCCCGCTCCCACAAGGAAATTAAATTTTGGGACATTCAGGGTAATACATGAAGGGTAACAGGGAGGTTCCAGATATCCCAGAACTCCCGGTATTTCCCATCTCACCCTGTGCCTTGATTCTCAATTCAACTTCACAAGAAGTGGATCTACTTTTCGAGGGAAGGGCAGGAATTTGGGAATCTACATTTTTCTTCTGCCACATGTATAGACATTTCGTCTGCTGTCTAAACCCCCAGTGAACCTCC
>JAMWET010003814.1:27500-42500 GCA_024036415.1 Prochilodus magdalenae | reverse complement strand
TTTCTAAAATGTAATAAAAATAAAATCTGTATTTATTTATTTAATCATACTCTTTATGTCACAATGGTGCGCTATCACATTCCAATATAAGCTACCTAAACAAATAACCACCATCTCAGTCCTCAGCAGGGCCTACAGTACATCTCTGATGCACACCGACTCCCTCTTAATGATTCGCACTGAATAATCTGCTTACCATTTTTGTTGGCTAATATAAAATCACTGCATGGTCCATTATTATCTACTCAGCTGCGGAGCTTATTTTAAAACTGCCTTTCTGTAATAATACAAATTCCCTCTGGTGTTTGGCTTTCACTCGACATGCGCCGCTAAAATCACCAGTCATGCTATTCCTCTGACTCACACTCAAGTTCCCCGACTAAGAGGGCGTCCTCAGGACAGGAATGACAACCTCTTATTAAATAAAGGTCCCTGTTACCCGCGAATAACGGAGTTAGTCACAGGGCGCAGGCTGCTAGCGCGGGTACAGCGGCCAGGCTTTGATGCGCAGTGGAGACGTGGAGATGTGAAGATCTAGGCTCTTTTTTTCTCTGCTTTGTTTTTAGATGAATCAGATCATCATGAGAATTCACTGCAGCTTTGGTCAGCGCATATTTTCCCGGATGTTGTTATTTTCTGGCGGTTTGAGAATGAAGTTATTCTCAAGAAAGAGCAAAGACAAACAACAGCAAACATAAAAACGCGCACGGCAGTCTTTGTGTCCAGCTGCGGATCATCTCTGTCATTAGTACGTGTTACTCTCTCCGCGGATATAATGCATTCCCCCGGCGGAAAGTGCTGACACGGAGAAAGCAGAAGTTGCGTTTCTGCTTGTTTCGGTCCTCCAGATCATTGCGCTAATAAATCGTGTTGACAAAATGAAGATTATTTTGGCTTTATCACATTTATCCACACGTGTACGGCTTGTTCCCGGTCCTGTTACGCCAGGGGGGAATAAAAGGGACCCCGGCTCCGTTTGCTGACAGAAATAAAAAGGAATGTGTGGTTAAAAAAAAGAAGAAGAAAGAGAGAACCCGAATTTGGGCTGAAATCAGGCTGGATGGTCTTTTAGAGAGGTAATTACGGCCTGGAGGGGGCCGGGATGAACCCTGCTTTTTACGCCAAGCTGCGATCGAGGAGGCAGAATTAACGCACAAATGGCACCTTATCGGTCCCGCGGAAGGTGCCGCTCATAATCGTCTTTCAGACGAGCTTAGCGCGAATAACACGCACACCGACACGCGTACGCCAGGCACAAACACGCACACCTCACCCCGCCACAACTTCCACAGTGCCAGACTTTTCAAGTGGGGGGAGGGAGAGGAAGAGTCAGAGAGAGAGGAAGAGAGGTGCACGAGATACAGTACGTCACATCCAACAAGACCAACATGTCAGTACATGGAGGAACATATATCATATACCATATATCATATATATATCTAGATAAATAGAATACAGAATAATCAGAATCTGTTCCACACAAAGAATAGAATAGAATAGAATAGAATAGAATAGAATAGAACAGAATAGAATAGAATAGAATTATTTATTTCTCACTGTGCTTGCATACAATATATATAGTTCAGATATGCACATATATATGCACTGAAAGTGAGAACGGGAATAAACTCTACAGTGACAACATAAATATAAATATAAATATATATACGTTATACATAAGTTATGAATGCAAGAAGTAAATGTGTAAAATATGTAGAATGTACAAGCTGACTGTATACAGAGGTGGGATTACAGTATGGATAATACATACAGCTTTAGGTGACTGTATATAAATGTGCATAATGAACAGTATTAAACAGGCCAGCATCAATAGGACATGTAGTCATGACAGCCTATTAATTCAAACAAATTTACCATGACATCATATCACATAGGATAACTTGTAAAATGCACTTTATATATATATATATATATATAGTACCTTCTTAAATAACTATGTAACAATAATTGGTACTGTGCATGTATCCTGTGTATTATATTACATGTATATCATCGCTGTCCAAAGAAAAAACACGTATCTCTATTTTTACGTTCACACACATATATATATATATATGTATATTTAGAAAATTAGAATCTGTTCCACACGTATTACATATGTCAGCATGTGTCACGTAATCATGACAGCATATGATACATAAAATATTTTAACATTACGTCATAACATGTACGATATTATGTAATATGCACTTATATACATATATAGTACCTTGTTATGTATGTAACAGTAATTGGTACTTTGCTTGTATGGTGCATATATCCTGTGTATTATATTACATGTACAGTATATCATCACTGTCCAAAGAAAACCCATCTCTCTATTTTTATGGATGTTGACTTTTATGAATCAGCTGAACCCGGAGCTGTTGTTTACACTGTTGGAGAATCTCAGGATGAACGGACCGACAGACATGGCCCAAACCTGATGGTAGAAAGTCTGGTTCCATTCACTTACACTACAGTTAAATGGGGTTTTTGCCCTCTGCTGTTAAGTTGCTGTTTTGGAGCTATGATGTGTGCACGCTGTCGTATACAAAAGTTTCAGCACCCCTGCATAAGTGACATGTACGCCCTGACGTACTAAGGGTAAATAAGTTTCATAGCCTTTACAGAACCACAAACTAACAAACCGTGCACTAAAACGGAGTCACTATTGGTACCGGCTTCTGTAGAGACGGTGGGGCGTACGTACACTACTCTGAGTCTCATCAATTCCCAGATTAGTCCTGGGAAGGTACAAAAACCAACACACACACTCACACAGCATTCAGTCACTCAGCTCCAGAAAGCCTAACGACGAGCAGAAACCCGTCAACACAGAAGGCCTCGCCGCATCAACGCGAAAGCGGCGCAAGAGAGGGGCGAGTGGGCGGGAGAATAACACAATCACACATCACTACATCAAATTACCCTTCAATTTATAAGATCAAAAGGAAGCTGGTGAAGTCCTTCTTACAACATTGGACATATTCTCTCCTCTGACAGGCACATTAAAGCCGCATCTCTACCAAAACCGCAACCATCTGCCATTCATTAATGCTTTCTAATAATATATACCATCATTCAGAAATAAGAGCAGGGTACGCAGGTGAGGCTGGAGGCTGCGCTGGAGTAACGACGTGGGCTTTATAAGCGGGCTGGTGGTGTAAAACAAGAACACTTCCATTCCTGTAAACGGCAACAACGATGAGTTCATCTGCACATCATAACTGATCCTAACTGAAACTACAGAAATAAAATAAAATAAATAAATAAAATAAAAAAGACTACGACCTGTCAGAAAAGGTATTTAACAAAAAGGTATTTAATAAAAAGGTATTTAATGAAAAAGTATTTAATAAAGTCCTGTGATCTAATATCCACCATTGTGACCACTGTTATGTTTTACTGGAGTGTCTGGTCTACTCTGGAACTGTGGTTCTGTTATCCGAGTGAGCGCGTGTTAAAAAGCCCGGTCTGTTTGGGAACTAAGCGGAGTCGTCCGTGGCTGTCGGCCTCCAAATGAACAGCCGTGAGTAAGAAAGCCTCCTGACGGCGAACGGCGAGCCGTGTTTTGTTCTCCTGGTCTCGAGGAGAAAACAAATATGGAACGGCTCCAAGTTGCCCCGATGGCGCGGGTGCGGGCGCGCTCCCCTTTTTAATCCTGCTTAATATTTGATGCCTCGTCCAGGCTCGGGAACGTGCGGCGTGTTGCCTCGGGGAGCGAGTCCTCAGGTCACAGAGCACTATACACTATGCACTATACACGCTGACCCTTCAGTCAGACGCACGACACTGACATCGCACACACACACACACACACACACACACACACACACATATATACACACACACACACACACACACACAGACACACACACACACACACACATATATAAACACACACACACACACACATATATACACACACATATATATATATATATATATATATATATATATATATGTGTGTGTGTGTGTGTGTCTGTGTGAGTGTGTGTATGTATTTGTGTGTGTGTGTGTGTGTCTGTGTGAGTGTGTGTATGTATTTGTGTGTGTGTGTGTGTGTGTGTGTGTATATATGTGTGTGTGTGTGTGTGTGTGTATATATGTGTGTGTGTGTGTGTGTGTGTGTGAGTGTATGTATTTGTGTGTGTGTATGTATTTGTGTGTGTGTGTATGTGTGTGAGTGTGTGTGTTTATATATGTGTGTGTGTGTGTGTGTGTGTGTGTGTGTATATATGTGTGTGTGTGTGTGTGTGTGTGTGTGTGTGTGTGTGTGTTTGTGTGTATATATATGTAATGTATATAATTTTAAAGTGTAGAATGAGTTTGCTGTTTCTGTTGTTATGCATTTTGTAATAACACATGCCAGTACGTTTGAGCACTCTCTCACTCCGGGCCTGCAGACGCCCCAAATCAGACGGCCACAGGAGGAGAAAGCCGGCTGGACGCAGGTGCGTCTGTCAGCCAGCCAAAACAGCCGGGCCGAAGGAAGGAATTCGGCTACGCTGGATAACAGCGTGTTCAACACTGTCGGAGCTTCTGCCAAACAACCGTCAAATATCCGCACCCACAGTCGTTATCACCGCGGCTCATATCATTATTTAGAGCTTACGTAGACGCCTACTGTAACACCGCACACTGTCTGAACCTCGGTACCCAGCATTTAAAGGTGCTTACAGCGGACCAGAAAACAGTTTATAAACAGCATATAAAGTGTTTATAGACAGTATATAACGGTGTTAATAAACAGTGTATAAAAGTGTTTATAGACAGTATATAACGGTGTTAATAAACAGTGTATAAAAGTGTTTATAGACAGTATATAACGGTGTTAATAAACAGTGTATAAAAGTGTTTATAGACAGTATATAACGGTGTTAATAAACAGTGTATAAAAGTGTTTATAGACAGTATATAAAAGCTTATATAAAAGTGTTTATAGACAGTATATAACGGTGTTAATGAACAGTGTATAAAAGTGTTTATAGACAGTATATAACGGTGTTAATAAACAGTGTATAAAAGTGTTTATAGACAGTATATAACGGTGTTAATAAACAGTGTATAAAAGTGTTTATAGACAGTATAAAAAAGAGCTTATATAAAAGTGTTTATAAACAGTATATAACGGTGTTAATAAACAGTGTATAAAAGTGTTTATAGAAAGTATATAAAAGAGCTTATAGACCGTATATAAAAGTATTTATAGTAGTACATATAAGACTTTATAGACAGTATATAAATGTGCTTATAGACAGTATATGAAAAGGTGTTTATAAACAGGATATAAAATAGCTTATAGATTGTATATAAAAGTGTTTATAGTAATACATAAAAGGTACTTATAGACGGCATATGAAAATGCTTATAGACAGTGTATAAAAAGGTGTTTATAGATAGTATATAAAAGAGTTTATAAACCCTATATAAAAGTGTTAATAAACTGTGTATAAAAGTACTTACAGATAGATATAAAAAGGTGTTTATAGACAGGATATAAAAGAGCTTATAAACCATATATAAAAGTGTTTATAGTAGTATATAAAGAGTTTATAGACAGTATATAAATGTGCTTATGGACAGTATACAAAAAACTGTATATAGACAGTATATAAAAGTGTTTATACTAGTATATAAAGGTGTTTATAGACAGTATATAAAAGAGTTTATAGACATAAGTATATTATATAAGTATAGTATTTTTGGTCATATTAAAAGTTAAACTGCTGTGTTTATATATAATATCAGAAACAATGTAAATAGGGTTTAGGAATGAAGTGTATGCATCCTGCTAATTAAAACGCCTCACATACGCACAGGTAGCGTGTTCACGCTAATCACTAATTAACAACAAATATCAAAGAAGAAACAATCAATTAAATAAATCAGCGCGAGAAAGTTGTCGCCGGCATCCGGAAAAGTTCTGCAGCAAAAACTTGTTGAAAAATAAATAAGCGGGGGGCGTACGTGGGTGGGTGGCTCAGACGTCTTAAGTGGTGACTGATTAAAAAATAACAGCCATGTCACACTCGGTCCTTTGAAAGCCTTCGCATCACAGGAAAGCGACCTTAGGCTCTGCCGCAGAGAGACGGCAGCACGAGCAGGTGCGGTGGGCGAGTGTGCGGTACGCAGGGAGAGACGGAGCGAGAGAGAGAGAGAGAGAGAGAGAGAGAGAGAGAGAGAGAGAGAGAGAGAGAGAGAGGGAGAGGGGGAAAGTATTTACACATGGTATAACACTGCTGGATCTATTCCTATACATACAGTCCCCTGGTACGTTCAGACGCACCGCGCTCACCACCACGCACGTCCCGGTCGTTTGTGTCGAGCTCCATCCCAGGATGCCGTTTCTGATATTTCGGCCTCTAAAAGCCCTAGCTGCAGTTTCAATCCGGATTGCCGGATAATCCCACTGTAAATACATTAGCCAGGCTGTTTTTGCGCCACGTGATCCAGCAGTTTAAGACCACTTCTGGCAGACCCCCCCGCCCCCTAATTTTTTCAGGCCATCAAATACGGGCCTTAGTCGGCCTGGTTCGAGGAAGTTCCGGCGAGGAGGTTCGAGGAAAAGGCTAGGTAGCGCTCTCTCTCCTCTTTCCCCCCCCTTCGCGGAAGACGAGCCAAAAAGCGCGTTGGCAACTCCCGGCTGAGCGATGGAAGTGAACTTGGCATGCAGGCAGCCTGAGAGAGGCCCTGATTGGTCAAGGTCGTGGTGTGGAGGGGGGGATGGAGGGAAGGAGATGGGGGGGGGTTGGCGGCTGGGCGTATCGCTGTGTTCCCGTGCCAAGTTCAGATTTAAAGACGCGGGCACGGAGAGGGGTGCTTTATTTATTTATTTATTTATTATTTATTTGTTTGGGTTTTTTGTACGTTAAAAAAGCAGAGACCCTGTTAGCTCCTGCTCTTATCGGGGGGGAGCTTTAAAGAGCTCTCCTCTCCATTATCGGGTCCAAAAACCGGCTAATCCGGGGACGCCGTTTTTGGGCTGGGGAAAGGTTTTTCCGCTCCCGCTCCTAAAGCGCGGAAAGGAGACCTGTCACCGAGCGCGCCGCCTGCACGGGTGCAAATATAGCCCAATGAAAAGCAGGAAAGGTGTTCGAGCAGGGTGGCAAAAGCGAAGGGTTAAAAAGAGCTGGCATCTGTGTGCTTTCGGGGGCTGCTGGTGGTGGTGGTGGTGGCGGTGGATGGGAGGGGGGGGGCATGCGTACAGCACAGACATGAATCATTCTTCGTAATACAACGGTTTCCATGACATCAACGGGCAACCTTCCAGAAACTCCGACCAAGTCTGAGAGGTGCTGGAGGAGAAAGACGGCGTGGAAAGAGACAGGGAGGGACGAGGAAGCGTTAGAAGGACCGTCCTCCTCCGGAAAAACAAAAAACGGCGCATCGCAAATGAATTTGGCGCATCGGCCGAGAAACGACGTGCACACCGGCGCCGAATCTCCGGAAGGGGAACAATCGCATAAATCAGAACGTCAAATAAACGGAATGCCCAGACGGGCGTGTTGTTCCTCTTTCCCTTCTTGTAGTTGGAGGTGATGTACGTTTCTCTTCCCTCTTCCCTCGGAAAAGCTATTGATAGGCAATAGACGGGCCGACGAATTAAAATTCAGCGGAGGAGCTTGGAGAGCTGTGTACTTGTTAAGTTCTTTTGAATGCGCTTGATTACATTCTAGGCAGGCGTCCCGATGCAAAACAGCCCCCATTATCCAACCCACTCCCACCACACACACACACGCGCGCGCGCACACCCTCCATCCCGTCTGCAAATCAATAAAAAAGAAAAACAACAAACAACAGCGCCGCACACACCCGCACCCGGAAAACCACTAATCGGACAGTGTACCTTCATTAGGAACACGGCGCGTGTGCGCGTTCGGTGGCAGGCGAACACACGAACGCTTAAACACGCACAAAGGGAGGAGAGCACCTGAGTTTCCTCTCCATCGCTGGGCGGTGTTCGGGGTTCGAGCGCGCTCGCTAATTTGGCACGCTCGCTCAGACGGGAAATTAACCCCGTCGGCCGCCGCGGGTTTTGGCGCTGGCTGCGAACGAGGGGGGGGGGGAGAAAAAAGAAAAGTTGGCGTTGGGGAGATGA
Organism: Prochilodus magdalenae; assembly: GCA_024036415.1. Taxonomy (NCBI): domain Eukaryota; kingdom Metazoa; phylum Chordata; class Actinopteri; order Characiformes; family Prochilodontidae; genus Prochilodus; species Prochilodus magdalenae. Next base: position 34,396 of record JAMWET010003814.1, on the reverse strand, counting down.
AACGGCTGGGAAAGAAAGTTGGAACGGGGCTCACGCGCTTCCACGCGCACTGATAGCTGCGTCTGAGCGCGTGCGTTTGTTCGAGAGAGGGGGAAACGCTGAAATGCGGCAGCCGCCGCAGCCCTTTTTTCCTGGCACGGTGACAGCGCGCTCGGTGCCAAGCCCCTATGGCTAGAAGTACTAAAAGACGCATAAGGATGGCATTAGAGCTCAAATCGTCTCCTCTCATTCACCCGCCGCCGCCTGCCAGAGCAGGATTCGCCTGCGTTTTTGGCTCGCAGGCGCCCCTTTCTTCCCCTCCCGCCTTACGGTGTCCGCGCGGCTACTGATCGCCTCCACCTGAATTACCCCGCAAACCCCTTCGCCCCGCTCGCTGACTTCCCTCCGCTCCCTTTGTTTTCCCCTCTTTTCTTTGTCTCTGTTTTTATGGCGTAAACCTGAGACAAAGGCGCGCCTTGGTTTGTCATGCTTTGATTTCCCGTGTTCTCTTTTGTGTTGTGACGGATTTTGAAGCGCGATCGACAATACCTGACGCGCACAATGCGCTTGGGTGAGACGCGGACGCCGAGTCTAAAACCCCAAAACAGGCACACAATGCTCTCCATTGTGCTCCGCGAGAGGCAAAAAACAACACGGGAGAAAGGAGGAAACAACGGCGCGGGCGACTTACACGCCGAAATCCCGAAAAACAAACACAAAGAAAGCAGACAGAAGGCATTAGAACAGCACACGCTCTTTAGCTGGAGAGCGAGCACAAAGGAGGCAGCGCCATGCCGAACACGCGCGCGCTCCTGTTGCCCACCTGCATCTATCCGCGCCCGATTCCCTCACCCGTCTTCGCGCTCTCGTTTTTCCAGGTTGCGTTTGCCCGTTTCTACCTCTCCCTTCTCGTTCACCCGTTTTTGCTCGTCTCTTTCGGTTCACCCAGTTTTGCCTGGTCACACTTTCGTTCGCTAACCTCCTGCGTCTGTCGGCCCGTTTTTATTCACTCGTTTTTAATGACCTTTTGTTTTTGTTTATCTGTTTATGTTTACTGTTTTTTACTTGTGCATTACATTCACCTGTGTTTGATCACCTGCTCGCTGAACTTTGGTAAACTGATTTTGTTCACCTGCTTTTGTTTGACCTATTTTTGCTCACTTTTTGTTTTCACCTGTTTCCGTTTTCCCAGTTTTGTTTAAGTGTTTCTGTTTGGCTGTTCTGCTCACCTGTCTTTATTTGTTTATTGTTGGTTTACTCGGTTCTGTTGCTGCTTTTTGTTCACCTGGTTTTGTTTTCTGTTGTTTTTTGTTTACCTGGTTTTGTTTGCTGCTGTTTTTGTTTACCTGGTTTTGTTTTCTGTTGTTTTTTGTTTACCTGGTTTTGTTTGCTGTTGTTTTTTGTTTACCTGGTTTTGTTAGCTGCTGTTTTTGTTCACCTGGTTTTGTTTGCTGCTGTTTTTGTTCACCTGGTTTTGTTTGCTGTTGTTTTTGTTTACCTGGTTTTGTTTGCAGCTGTTTTTGTTTACCTGGTTTTGTTTGCTGTTGTTTTTGTTTACCTGGTTTTGTTTGCTGCTGTTTTTGTTCACCTGGTTTTGTTTGCTGCTGTTTTTGTTTACCTGGTTTTGTTTGCTGCTGTTTTTGTTTACCTGGTTTTGTTTGCTGTTGTTTTTGTTTACCTGGTTTTGTTTGCTGTTGTTTTTGTTTACCTGGTTTTGTTTGCTGCTGTTTTTGTTCACCTGGTTTTGTTAGCTGTTGTTTTTGTTTACCTGGTTTTGTTTGCTGCTGTTTTTGTTCACCTGGTTTTGTTTGCTGTTGTTTTTGTTTACCTGGTTTTGTTAGCTGCTGTTTTTGTTTACCTGGTTTTGTTTTCTGTTGTTTTTGTTTACCTGGTTTTGTTTGCTGCTGTTTTTGTTCACCTGGTTTTGTTTGCTTGTTTTTGTTATACACAGACAGACATACATACACAAAGAGACACATATAAACAGAGAGAGACACATATACACAGAAAGACACGGCGTGACATCATGTTTGAGTATATCACTGAGCTGTCGATATGCATGTGCTGTCGATATGCGTGTGCCCTCTGTACGCGTGTGCCGTCTGTACGCGTGTGCTCCCTGTACGCGTGTGCCGCCTGTACGCGTGTGCTGTCTGTACGCGTGTGCCGTCTGTACGCGTGTGCCGCCTGTACGCGTGTGCCGCCTGTACGCGTGTGCCGCCTGTACGCGTGTGCTGTCGGTACGTCTGTGCCGTCTGTACGCGTGTGCCGCCTGTACGCGTGTGCCGCCTGTACGCATGTGCCGTCTGTAAGCGTGTGCCGTCTGTACGTGTGTGCTGTAATTACTGATGCCATTCTTTCCTGCATCCACAAAAGCCTTTCAGATCCTGGAGTCCCTCTGCTACAATGCTCGATCCTCTTCTTGTCTTCTAAAGGTCTGAAACCATCATGTTTGTCATCATCTGTAACGGAAGATGAAGCTTAGAGCGTACAGACGCTATCTGTCTTTAATCCGTCACCGAGTGGGCGAGAAAGTTCACGCATGTGTATGTGACTGTGCTTTCTATAGGCTTCAAGTAATTACTGACTGTCTCACCAGCAAAAAACTACTGAGCTTAATCACGTCAAACTAGAAACCCACTGCACCCAAACCTAGCACCAAGTACACAGTCTGTGGGGACTGATAAGAACTCTAGATCACAAAACTAACTAAGCCTATAGCATTTTATATATATAATAATTATATAGATTAATATAATGTATATATATATATATATATATATATATATATATATATATATATATAGAGTCTGTTCAGTAAATCCATTCAGAGAAGGCCTGAACGCCGTGGTCTGTGGAAGGATGAATAATCCTGGTGTAGATATGAAACTAAAGAGGGAGAAGGGAGGAGAGACAGGTGTAGTCAGTCTACAGGCCAAACTAAATTAACACTGCTTAGCCGTGTTAGTCTGTCCACAGCCTTCTTACAGGTATAGGAGTCTATAAGCAGCCCTAATAAACACTAACCTAATAATATAAATAAAAAATAACCTAAAATAGAATATATTAATATATCGCCAGCCTCAATCAATGTACATTCCAGTGGGAGACAGTCCTTAAACCATCTAAATTAGGACCAGAATACGAGGAAATAGTCCATCAATTAACATTACACCAGAGCATGGGATATTAGTCCAGAACCTACCTTTATTAATAATCTACCTTAATTAATGAAATAACCTTAATAACGACTGGAATATGAGGTTTTAGTCAATAAACTATATCAATCAATGTTACCTTTCACCAGAATTTGTTATATTTGTCCATAAGCTATCTCAGTAGAGACTAGAGTAGGAGATACAGTTTTAATAGAGTGGAGCATATGACATGACATTAGTCTATTAACAATATCAATAAACATTTGGAAAGGAGATATTAGTCAATTAACAATCTCAATAAAGATTAGAATAGGAGATATTAGTCAAGTAAGAATCTCTATAAAGATTAGAATAAGAGATCATAGTTAATTAACAATCTCAATAAAGATTAGAATAGGAGATATTAGTCTATCAACAGTCTTAATAAATATTAGAATAGGAGATATTAGTCTATTAGCAATCTCAATAAAGATTAGAATAGGAGATATTAGTCAATTAACAATCTTAAAACAGATTAGAATAGGAGATATTAGTTAATGAACAATCTCAATAAAGATTAGAATAGGAGATATTAGTCTATCAACAGTCTTAATAAATATTAGAATAGGAGATATTAGTCTATTAACAATCTCAATAAATATTAGAATAGGAGATATTAGCCAATAAATAGTCTCAATAGAGAGTATAATATGGAAAACGATCCCTTTCTCAATTTCAAAACAGAGTAGGAAAGGAGATATTAGTCCATAATAATCTAAATATAGATTAAATGGGGGATATTAGTTTGTTATCTCAATAAAGACAAAAATATGAGGTATTAATCCATAAACAACCACCAAAAACACTAGAAAAGGGAGACCGTACTCCATTACTAATCTCAGTACAGATCAGGATCTTGGATATTAGTCTATAAACAACCATATCCAGTTTAATTAAAATGACTTGTAGGAGAAACGGCATCTCTCTGACTCAGACGCAGCAATGTTCGCCACACGATGGGGATTTCTGCTAGTGTGAAATGTTTACGGTAAGCGCATACAGAGCATGTGCAGATATGTTTTTGTTCTTTGTTACGCGACGCATGAAAAACCACACATAAATGACGCCAATTCTGAGAAAGAGAAAGTCTCGAGAGTAGAACCGAGCCCGTCTTTCCAGCAACTTTATAGCACTGGGCAGGGAATCACACTTCAGCACCGAGGAGGTCCAAACGTGGGTGAACCGCCGAAAACTGGGTTCTCTAATTATTCACAGCGAGCGCTCAACTTCAAATCGTCATAAAAAATAATGTTATGTTAACGACACCCCAGATTTCACCCAAATAATAAGAGCAGCTGTGCTGGAACAAACTCCTACACTTCGGTTTCGTGATCGTACATCACAGGCAGAAGCGGGGAGAGGAGCCCAAAGCCTGCTGAAGTCTGAGGTCTTTCGCATGATGCTAAATTATGCACATAGGCTTCCAGTACAGTTAGCGGCATTAGCCTTGTGGCTAACTTTAGACATCAAGTGGTCTACTGATTTATAGCGATCGGGTAACGCACTCGGAAGGGTTTCTAATTTTACGGAAGTTCAGGAATTCTGTAAAAGGAATAGGTACACTACATGGCCAAAAGTATGTGGACACATGGCCATCACATACCTGTATGAGCTTGTTTAGACATCCCATTACAAAACCATGGATGTTAACATGGAACCTCCCTCCCTCCACCTTTGCGTCTGAAGGAATCTCCACTATTCTGGGAATGCTGTCCGAAATTTTGAGCGTGTGCCTTCAGTCTAAAAAGTATTTGTGACATCAGACACTGATGCTGGACATGAAGGCCCGGCTCACAATCGACATTCCAGTTTGTTTCTGGAAGTGCTCAGCGGGGTCAAGGAGGTCGAGGCTCTGTGGAGGCCACCGGAGATCCTCCACACCAAACTCTTCGGTCCATGTCTTTATGGAACTGGCATTGTGTGCAGGAACAAGGTCGTGCTGGAACAGGAAATGTTTTTCTCCAGACTCCTGCCATAAAGATGGAGGCATATAACTGTGTGCTGTAGCATTAACCTCACCACTCACTGGAACTGAGGAGCCCAGGTACTACTTACTGTTGGTACTAAGCATTCCGGTAGGGAGTGTTCTCCTGGCACTCACCAACCCGAGTCATCCATCAGACTGTCAGATAGCGAACTGTGATCCATCACTCCAGAGAACACGGTTCCACTGCTCCAGAGCCCAGTGGTGGAGCTTTACACCCCTCCAGCCGACACTTGGCATTGCACATAGTGATCTTAGGCTTGTGTGCAGCTGCTTAGCCATGAAACCCCGTATCATGAAGCTCTGGATGCACCGTTCTTGTGCTGCTGTTGCCTCCAGAGGCAGTTTTGCAACACCACTCCTGGGAATGCGTGGTCTACTGCTTCGTGGCGGAGCTGTTGCTGCTCCCAGACCCACAGGTATGCGTATGGGCATAAAGTGCATAAGAGGAAAACTGCTGAAATATGACTACAGCTTGATTAATAACAAAGCTTCCCACCGCCGCATACACGGTGTTTCCTGCGTCCAGGCAAACAAATCTCAGTTTCACAAATCCCTGCCTCGTTTCTAAACACGAGATGGTGTATTTGGACGAGCTTCATCAGGGAGTCAAATCAACACGACCTGAAGCGTGTAAATAACCGGATGGAAGCGCACTCGGAAAGAGACCGGGAGATGATTGTGGAAGGTGAGAACATGTGAGAGAGAGAGAGGGAGGGAGTGAGCGAGAGAGGAATCGGCTGGCTAGCTGCACATCTGCTGAGGCTGCCTCGGCTGTCCAGCACCTGTTTGAGAGAACGTTAAAAACCTGAGAGGCAAAAATGAGACGGAGGCAATTACTGGAACAGCTTCAGAGGAGCGAGCTGGCAGCCAAGCACCCGCCACGCACTCTATCCCTCCATCACTGTCACACACACACGCAAAAAGCCGAGGCCACTCACACACACACACACACACTCTACACACACACTCTCTACACACACACACTCTCTACACACATCCTTGCAATTAATAGCTACTTCCGATTGCAGAACTACTGAGAGAGAGAGAGAGACAGAGAGGACGGGGAACATGTGGACTGTAGGGCTTCAATGTTCAACTGATGTTCATTTAAATAATAGGTGCTGATACTTGTTGTTGATGTATCGACCATTGTGACATACTGTAATACACTACAGGAAGTGTAGGGGGCGATACGACCCACACGGTCATTCTGACAGACTGTAATACACTACAGGAAGTGTAGGGGGCGATATGACCCACACGCTCATTCTGACAGACTGTAATACACTACAGGAAGTGTAGGGGGCGATACGACCCACATGGTCGTTCTGACAGACTGTAATACACTACAGGAAGTGTAGGGGGCGATATGACCCACACGGCTGTTCTGACAGACTGTAATACACTACAGGAAGTGTAGGGGGCGATACGACCCACACGCTCATTCTGACAGACTGTAATACACTACAGGAAGTGTAGGGGGCGATACGACCCACACGGCTGTTCTGACAGACTGTAATACACTACAGGAAGTGTAGTGTGTGTAGGGATGTGTGTGTAGGAATGTGTGTTTGTAGGGATGTGTGTGCGTTTGTGTAGGGATGTGTGTGCATGTGTGTAGGGATGTGTGTGTACAGATGTGTTTGTGTGTGTGTAGGGATGTGTGTGTGTGTGTGTGAGTGTGTGTGAGTGTGTAGGGATGTGTGTGTGTGTGTGTGTGTGTGTGTGTGTGA
>JAMWET010003814.1:7500-22500 GCA_024036415.1 Prochilodus magdalenae | reverse complement strand
ACGCTTCGAGCAAAAATCTGCTTCCAGGACAATCCATTACAGCTGACAAGTTAAATGTTCCATGGTAGACCATATGGCACAGGAGCCGCGGCCGGCGGAGCAGGAGAGGAGCTCGGCAAATGCATCACAATTAAGGTGTTTGGCTGCAGTTCGGATGGCGTCTCTATCCCAGCTTGCTCTCCCCTTTAAAGGAAGAGTTCCGCTGGAATTTACATATTTTTCCCTCATGCCGTAGATCCGCTCAGGCATGTCTGGAGTCTGAGGTTTGCTTCCTTAGCTATAGCACTGGAGCTACTTGGTAAATGTAGCTAACAAACAGAGGAAGCTTATTAGCTTGGTGCTAACTGCATGCTTAAATAATCATACCTGCCTCACTTATCAAGGTGTTAGTCAGACTCAGATAGCAGCTAACAAGTGGGAGGAGTCTGTTATCATGCCGCAGACTCTCGACAAGCACAAACCCAGACTCTGACTGTTCATAGAGAAACAGTGTCAGAAATACCAACGCAAGACCTTCTGAGATTACTACACCTCCACAATTCCAGTATGCTACACCCACTTCCAATATTACACACTACACCCACTTCCAATATTACACACTACACCCACTTCCAATATTACACTACACCCACTTCCAATATTCAACTAGAACCACTTCCAGTATCACGCTACACCCACTTCCAATATTACACACTACACCCACTTCCAATATTACACTACACCCACTTCCAATATTACACTACACCCACTTCCAATATTACACACTACACCCACTTCCAATATTCCACTACACCCACTTCCAATATTACACACTACACCCAAATCCAATCGTTCACGCTACAACTACTAGAAGTTCCAATACTACAACCCACTTCCACACACCCACTTCCAATATTACACACTACACCCAAATCCAATATTCAACTAGAACTACTTCCAATATTCAACTAGAACTACTTCCAATATTCCACTACACCCACTTCCAATATTACGCTACACCCACTTCCAAAATCACACTACACCCACTTCCAATATTACACACTACACCCACTTCCAATATTCCACTACACCCACTTCCAATATTACACTACACCCACTTCCAATATTCAACTACACCCACTTCCAATATTACACACTACACCCACTTCCAATATTCCACTACACCCACTTCCAATATTACACACTACACCCAAATCCAATATTCAACTAGAACTACTAGAAGTTCCAATATTACACTACACCCACTTCCGATATTACACTACACCCACTTCCAATATTCCACTACACCCACTTCCAATATTACACTACACCCACTTCCAATATTCCACTACACCCACTTCCAATATTCCACTACACCCACTTCCAATATTACACACTACACCCAAATCCAATATTCAACTAGAACTACTAGAAGTTCCAATATTGCACTACACCCACTTCCAATATTACGCTACACCCACTTCCAATATTACACTACACCCACTTCCAATATTCCACTACACCCACTTCCAATATTACACTACACCCACTTCCAATATTCCACTACACCCACTTCCAATATTACACTACACCCTCTTCCAATATCACGCTACAATAATAAAACACGCTATTTAAAACTTGACACCGTAAGCTACTGTAATATACACAAATCTCCATAATTTATTTCACATGTAATGCAATAATATTACAATATGTAATTAAAGGTGAAGTTGTTTTAAATCACCTTCTACTAGCTGTTATATATTGTATTTTTATTTACCAGCTACTGACTGACTATGCCTCGTAGCTCCATTGGCCTCGTAGCGCCGGTACTAAAATGAAAACTGTGTGCTTCAGATGTGGACTGATTGGCTACGTTGGACTGATTTTTATTTTTTGCCAAACTCCTATTTTAATCTGAAGCTAACGAGAGCACAGATCCAGCATCTGTGTGTGTAGGCTTAACTGGGCTTGCACAGCAAAAGCTCATACAGATAGCAGATTACAGTAGGGGTCAGGCAAAGCTGACATCCTTGAGGCTGAATCATAGGCATTTAAAGAGATATCAGGCAAGGCTTAAAGAGAGAGCCCAGACAGAGTAGGCTATATAGGTCACTTTATTATAAGCCCTATATTTCTCAGTGTTTTGATTGTGTTGGCTTTTCTGTCAGTAAAATTACCCCTCAAATTCAGTACACTTTAACAAAAGCACTTAATAAACACGACAATAGCAGATATTAGTCCGTAAATAATCTAATTAAATGCTAAGCGCTAGGAATTCTTAGTCTTCAAATAACCTATTAGTACATAAACAACCTCAATGAATCCTCCTATGCCTAGTAAGCACATATTAGTCCATAAGCATATTAGCCCATAAGCTATGCCAACAAACAAGCCGAAATGCTACGCTAGGAGATATTAGCCCATAAATAACCCTAATAAACACTGGTATACACTAGAATAGGAGATATTAGTCCATAAACAACCTCAATAAACACTCTTATACACTAAACAAGAGATATTAGTCAAACACAACCTAAAAAAACTCCAAACCGTGTCAAATTTGCTACTAGTCCTTAAACTAAATAAATGCCTCTATACATTAGAATAACCCTAATTTAACCCTAGGAAATATCAGCTCATAGGCACCCCAAATAATCACCGCCATACATTAAAATAAGAACTATTAACCCACTAACCGGGACTAGGAGATATTAGTCCATAAACAACCTCAATAAACACTCTTATACACTAGACTAGGAGATATTAGTCCATAAACAACCTCAATAAACACTCTTATACACTAGACTAGGAGATATTAGCCAATACACAACCTCAATAAACACTCTTATACACTAGACTAGGAGATATTAGCCAATACACAACCTCAATAAACACTTGTATACACTAGACTAGGATATATTGGAGAATACACAACCTCAATAAACACTCTTATACACTAGACTAGGAGATATTAGAGAATACACAACCTCAATAAACACTCTTATACACTAGACTAGGAGATATTAGAGAATACACAACCTCAATAAACACTCTTATACACTAGACTAGGAGATATTAGCCCATAAACAACCTCAATAAACACTTGTATACACTAGACTAGGAGATATTAGAGAATACACAACCTCAATAAACACTCTTTTACACTAGACTAGGAGATATTAGAGAATACACAACCTCAATAAACACTCTTTTACACTAGACTAGGAGATATTAGAGAATACACAACCTCAATAAACACTTGTATACACTAGACTAGGAGATATTGGAGAATACACAACCTCAATAAACACTCTTATACACTAGACTAGGAGATATTAGAGAATACACAACCTCAATAAACACTCTTATACACTAGACTAGGAGATATTAGAGAATACACAACCTCAATAAACACCCTTATACACTAGACTAGGAGATATTAGAGAATACACAACCTCAATAAACACTCATACACTAGACTAGGAGATATTAGCCAATACACAACCTCAATAAACACTCTTATACACTAGACTAGGAGATATTAGAGAATACACAACCTCAATAAACCTTCTTATACACTAGACTAGGAGATATTAGCCCATAAGGAACCTCAATAATAGATTCTGAATAAGTTTCTACTTCATCTTGTATGATCTACATTAGTCTAATAGCTTTGGTGTCAGACAGCTAACCTGTGTTGTCAGACAAGCAGGCAGGTATTTAATTTTTTGGCGGAACCATGACGTTAATGTAACACGCCATACGAGAGAGCGGAGCTGCACGAAGCCATTTCAATATCAATGCTCTCACCTAATCATATAATAGCAGGGTGGTCCGGCAAAATACAATCGCCCACCATGGCAGAAGACGGCGCACAAAGTGTGTGTGTATGGGGAGTGTGCGGGGCGCGTGTGTGTGGTGATTAAAAAAATCCATTTCTTACACCCTTGTTTACCTCGGCTGATGACAGCGCCGACGCCGCTCGCTGAATAAATTCCTCTACAGTAATTCTATTATAACAGAGCCATAATTCGATAATAATAACTCTGTCATATCAGCGTAATTCACAAGACGGCTATTCAAAGAAGGAAGAGAGAGAGGGAGAGCGAAAGAGAGAGCGCGGGAGAGAATTACATAACTACACATTGCCTAACCAGCTTCATCTCCTCTCTTTGTGATTACTGTCATTTTGCTGCACTGTTTAAATGCAATTACATAATTACCTAATTAGATACACTGTAATAACAATGTAATAACAATGTAATAAATGATATTTACAGTTCTACTTCTTTGGACAGGCTCAGGTCCGCACCTCTGACCTCAACAAATGGAAAAATTTAAAGAATATTACTCCCTTATGAAAAACAGATTGGCACACGCCTCTAATTTGAATTATGATAATTTATTAAACCCAAAGATCAGAGGTCATTAGGAGACATCTGTTGATGTTTTCAGATCTGAAGAAAGAGTGGAGCTTGATGTTCACTTGTCTCTCAAAGATGAGAGCTGTAAGTGCTGTGGATCTGAGGGGACAGTGTTGGTGGTCTACCTGCCCTATTGGTCAGTTTTAGAAACTCCTTTGATGTTTTCCTTCCTTATGCAGGTGTATCTACACTTAATCGGCTCAGAAACCTCTCCTGATAGAAGGATGTATTTATACTTTTGGAATTTGAACGCTTCATCAAATCTTAAATGAAAGATGTCCTCCTTAGTGTCGGTGGTCTACCAGATGCCCATTTCAGGACCCTCATTAACTTGGCCACTGTATTCCCCCCCCTCTGGGAATCTCCGACGCCACCTTGAGGGCCATTCCAATACTGTGTATTCACTCGGAACGGTAATTTGTTGCCATAAAGTTTGATTGAAGTTAAATACGCTCCAATTTTTGGGTTTAATGTACATGGGCTTTCTTTAACAGCTCATGTTGGTCTTCAGAACTCACCAAACGGACCAGTGAGCAGAGCTGCTAAACACACGCACGGTTAGGAGTCACTCCATGACGGCCTGGCACGACACCACTGCAGCCTTTGTTGGTGTTGACATGGTGTTGAGGACAGTCAGCATAACAGGACAGGGACAGCGATAACCAGGTCCCTGCTCCCTAGTTCTGGTTCTGGTTCTATTCCTGTCAGCTGATTCCTTCTGGGTGCAGCTGGTGTGTGTATGCTGAGTGTATTACTCAGTGATCTGTTTTAATAAACAGGTTATTAAATATGATCTACAGTATAATCAAAGATAACTAACTAGCATTAAGGAAAAGCACTGAAACGGGATTCAGGTCTTCCAGGTGGGTGCTAGGAGCCCGTTGTCCGTGTAGCTTTAGATCGGTCTGGAACGTTTTGGAAACCTCGGACTCTCTCCGTCCTCATACAGCAGGACCTAATCCTCCCCAAACCCCTGCATCGCTGACTGCGCTCTTGTTTCTCAGACTGATTGATGAGCACCTCCGCTGAGAGCTGGACTGGCCAGTCTCTGGATTACCCTGTCTGAACCCCTGAGGGTGGACAAGTCGGGGGTTACGACCTTTAACCCTTCTGTGCCTGGAAGTCTATCACATATACAACGAGAGAGAGAGAGAGAGAGAGAGAGAGAGAGAGAGAGAATATAAGGTGAAATGAAGAGGGGAGTGTGTGTGTGTGTGTGAGTATGTGTGTGTGTGTGTGTGTGTGTGTGTGTGTATGAGTGTGTGTGTGTGTGAGTGTGTGTGTGTATGAGTATGTGACTGTGTGTGTGTGTGAGTGAGTGTGTGTGTATGTGTGTATGAGTGTGTGTGTGTGTGTGTGTGTGAGTGTGTGTATGTATGAGTGTGAGTGTGTGTGAGTGTATGTATGAGTGTGTGTGTGTGTGTGAGTGTGTGTTTGTGTGTGTGTGTGTGAGTGTGAGTGTGTGTGTGTGTGTGTGTGTGTGTGTGAGTGTATGTATGAGTGTGTGTGTGTGTGAGTGTATGTATGAGTGTGTGTGTGTGTGTGAGTGTGTGTTTGTGTGTGTGTGTGTGTGTTACTCATTATCCTCCTCCAGCTGTTCTGCTGCTGTTTTTACCCACAAGCCCCCAGTGCTGAGGAGAGGTGTTGTAGCCGTTCATTATCATTTCTGACCTTTTCTTTATTAACACTCCTCCCTCTCTCTGTTCCTCCCTCTCTCTCTCTCCTCCTCACTGTCTCTCTCTCTCTGATCCTCTCTCTCTCTGCTCCTCTCTCTCTCTACCTGCTCCTCCTCACTCTCTCTCTCTGCTCCTCTCTCTCTCTCTCTCTCTCTCTCTCTGCTCCTCCCTCTCTCTCTCTCTGCTCCTCCCTCTCTCTCTCTCTGCTCCTCTCTCTCTCTCTCTCTGCTCCTCCCTCTCTCTCTCTGTTTCCTACATGTTACTGGCACAACAGATTTACATAATATGGCTAAAAATATATGGACGCTGATTATTGACTTCAGGTGTTTTAGCTACACCTATTATCAACAGGTGTATAAACTCAAGAACACAGCCTCGGCCCCTCCAAACACAGTCACTGCCACTCCAAACACAGCCTCGGCCCCTCCAAACACAGCCATGACCCCTCCAAACACAGCCACGGCCGCTCCCAGCACAGCCATGGCCGCTCCCAACACAGCCACGGCCGCTCCCAACACTGCCACAGCCGTTTCAAACACACAGCCACAAAAATTTAACAAAATCAAAAAATGCCACGGAAGAACAAAGCACCGGAGCAACACACACACACACACACACACACACACAGTAATCCCTCCCCCTTTTTAAAATACACATCTGAATGTTTCGGGCCCTGTAACATTACAGCCCCAACACGCAGCACTAATACCCTTTATTATACACTCTCACTTTAACCTGCCCCCTGCCCCCCTCTGGTGCCCCGGGAGGGGGTTTGTGCCCCCTCCAGATTGTGAGCTGGAGTTGGCACGACTGCTGGTAAATGCGTCTGCACTCCTAAACACACTTCAAAACCCGGCAGAACAGAGGAGCTGGACAACAGCCAATCAGAGCAGAGCAGGGGGGGGGGAGAGAGAGAGAGAGGGAGAGAGGGAGAAAGGGAGAGAGAGAGAGGGAGAGAGGGAGAGAGAAAGAGCGAGAGCAAGAGTGAGAGCGAGAGAGAGAGAGAGAGAAAGAAAGAGAGAGAGAGAGAGAGAGAGAGAGAGGGCGAGAGGGAGAAAGGGAGAGAGAGAGAGGGAGAGAGGGAGATAGAAAGAGCGAGAGCAAGAGTGAGAGCGAGAGAGAGAGAAAGAAAGAGAGAGGGAGAAAGAAAGAAAGAGGGAGAGAGAGAGAGCGAGAGAGAGAGAGTGAGAAAGAGAGAGAGAGAGATCGAGAGAGGCAGTGAGCAAGCGTGAGAGAGAGAGAGAAAGCCATACACAGCTCTCTCTCTCTCTCTCTCTCTCTCTCTCTCTCTCTCTGATGATTCCTAACTGCTCCTGATGAAAGACTGGTCATTTAGTCAGGGTCTACTCCGGGTCCAGCATCCAGGTCTTACTCCTAGGTCTGGCTCTGCTGGGGTGTGTGAGTCTGTCTGTCTGGGGTGGATGTGTTTTAGGGGCCACCCCATCCTCAGCCCTGCCCTGGTGCTAATCTGGCCTTGACGTGTACACACACACACACACACACACACACACACACACACTCACACACACTCACACACACTCTCACACACTCTCACACACACACACACACACACACTCACACACTCACACACTCACACTCACACACTCACACACTCTCACACACTCACACACACTCACACACTCTCACACACTCTCACACTCTCACACTCTCACACACACACACACTCTCACACACACACACACACACACACACACTCACACACACTCACACACTCACACACTCACACACACTCACACTCTCACACTCTCACACTCTCACACTCTCACACACACACACACACACACACACACACACACACACACACACACACACACACAACAAAACAAAGACACACACACACACTCACACACACTCTCACACTCTCACACACCAACAACACACACTCACACCACTTCAAACTCAAACACTCTCACACTCTCAGACACTCATGCACTGTCTCACACACTCACACACTCTCACACTCTCACACATGAAAACACTCTTCACACCCTCACACACTCACAACCCCCCCAAACACACACACACTCACCACACTCACACACTTGCACACCCACAAACTCACAGCTTTGTTGATAATCTGATGCGGGAGATTTTGTGGGTCTGTGGTCATCATACAGCTGACCGTCCCATCCGGAACAGGACCACACTGCGGACAGTGAGTCAGACGCATGGTCGTCTCAGTGACGCCATCAGAACAGTGTCATCTGGGACTGACTGTCTACTGTCCCAAAACACACGCCGGACTATTACCCAGCATCTACAGCACGCCATTCATTATCTACTGCGAAGGACTGAGGACCCAGTATGTATTATTCAGCATCTACAACCTACATACATACTATCTATACACACTGCTCATATGGAGTTCTCAGATGACAGCCTTATAAGCTCCATGACTCGCTTTGTAACACTGTTATAACAGAAACTACAGACCCTCTGATTCCCCTACCGTATCAATAAGCTGTTAACTAATGATCATAAATTATGAATATGTTATTCAGTCTGTATACTGTCTAATAATCTGCAGCCATCCTGTATCGTGTATCATGGACAAACAGCAAGGCCCCAAAATGATGTACTGTAATATTTTTATTCTGTTAGAGCTGCTGCTGTTGTTCTGCGGTTCCGGGACTGAGGGGTTTAGGTGCGCGTTCCGGAGCTGAAAGGGTTAATCAGCACTTCCTCCCTGCGTGAACTCTTATTCCTCCCGCTTTTGTCATTCCAATGAGGCTCTAAATTAAACACGACAAAAATCACGCCAGCACACATACTCGACAAATCCTCGATCGGCCTTAAAGCCGAGCCTAAAAACGTCCGACTCGGGCAAAACGATGGGGCAGAGAGAGAGCGAGGGAGATAAAGAGAGGGCGCCCCTTGTAAAGTCGTCTCCTGATGTCGTGCCGGATTTGCGGCGACTCTTTTCTCTTTTTTCCCCCTGCGCGAGCGGATCCTGACGCAGCACTACGCGACGCGCACTCCTCTTTTCCGAGCGCCGACCGGATTAGTCACACCAGGATGCAAATCACCCTTCACTCTTTTTTCCCCCTCTCTCTTAAATCTTCGAACACCTCCAGCCATCAGCAACAGGCCGGACGCGGGGCCATTCCCAAAGCTGAACTCCTCGCCGAATGGAAAGTGCCAACGTTGAGCTTTTATTCTGGGAAAAACGACTGAATCAACATATTCGGATATGTGTTTTTTTAGGGAAAAAAAGCTCCAAATATTTAATATTTACCGCCACAATAATTCAATCGCGAAAAAGTGATGATGAGCAGCAGCTTAAGTATATTCATAAGAAGCCAAACAGGAATAATCTCGTCTGATTCCGACGATTGCGTGAATAAATGAATGGCTAAACGGAAAATAACAGTCCCCAATGCAGAGTCGCCATATTAGGAACCCAGTCCGGGGTTGGTGAGATGGTGAGATCCTCCGTATCGAAAAATGGAGGGACAAATAAGGGAATAGCTGTCAGAGACCAGCTTCCATTGATTCAGTGTTCAGGGAGACTATTCATGAGATAATCCAGCAGAGCAAAGACAAAACAGGACTCCTAACAACCACCTGGAAGACCTGGTAGACCACCAGCACTGGTGTCCTGTGATAATCCATCCCATGCAGCTTGAACATCCTCACACAGTTCCTGCAGATGGTGCGGTAGGGGTGGAGGTGGAGGGACACCAGGCCTTCTGGACGTGTGACTACAAACCGTCCATCTTGGTGCTGACCACGGTGCCTCCACACACGGATTCGTTGGGCGTCTCCACCAAGACTAAAGCGGGACTCGTGACTGAAGATGACCCGCTGCCATTCTGAGTCACTCCATGACAGTCTGGTACGACACCACTGCAGTCTTTGGTGACGGTGACGTGGTGTTAAGGACGGTCGTGGTAACGGTCTGTGTGCATGTAGTCCTGCGTGGTGCAGCCGTCTGCCGATGGTGCTGCACTAACAGGACGAGTCATGGATCACTCACATCCAGGGAAGCTAATGACGAGATTTCAGAGGTCACGGAAAACCAAAAATGCGGCTATGATTTACAAACATGTTGTGCGGGCCTGGTGTGTTGTTCCGGTTTCGCCGTGTTTTAGAAGCACTCAGTTTTACTGTCTCCGGCTGGCCGATCTCTGGGGACAGGCATGATGTGGCAGAGGGCAAAGCGGGCACTGGGCAACGGAGGCCTTCCCAGCAGAGGGGCATTCACATAGAGAGCAAGCAAACCACAGGAGACGGTGACATAAGCAAGCTGTTCTCTCAGACGCACACACAGTTCGTTCACTCGCTCCCTCCTTTTGGCAATGCTCAGTAAACACATTCATTTAGTTTAACCCTTTCATCCCCACATACAGTATATCTTTATCCTCAACCGACAGATATTTATCAATAAACACCCTCAATAAACACTCCTATACGCTAGAACAGGAGATATCAGTCCATAAACACCCTCAATAAACACTCCTATACGCTAGAACAGGAGATATCAGTCCATAAACACCCTCAATAAACGCTCCTATACGCTAGAACAGGAGATATCAGTCCATAAACGCCCTCAATAAACACTCCTATACGCTAGAACAGGAGATATCAGTCCATACACACCCTCAATAAACACTCCTATACACTAGAACAGGAGATATCAGTCCATACACACCCTCAATAAACGCTCCTATACGCTAGAACAGGAGATATCAGTCCATAAACACCCTTAATAAACGCTCCTATACGCTAGAACAGGAGATATCAGTCCATACACGCCCTCAATAAACACTCCTATATGCTAGAACAGGAGATATCAGTGGATATATTTGGGAAAGAAATATAAAAGGAAAAATGGAAAGAAGTGTGGACATCAAATGTGAATATGAATAGACATATACACACACACACACACACACACACACACATACGTACACACACACACACACACACACACACACACACACACACACACACACACATACGTACACACACACACACACACACACACACACACACACACACACATACGTACACACACACACACACATACGCACACACACACACACACACACACATACGTACACACACACACACACACACACACACACACACACACACACACACACACACACACACACACACACACACACACACACACACACACACACACAAACACACACACATACGCGCACACATACGCGCACACATACGCGCACACACACACACACACAAACACACACACGTATACACACACACACACACACTATCTGCTCCGTATCCACAGATCCTTAGTAGAACGATGCTGATCAGTTCTCGCAGATGGACAGGTGCATGACGATCCCAAACCTGCTCAGATTTTTTTCTGTAGCATGCCCGCACATACACACACACATACACACACACACACACACACATACACACATACACACACTCATACACACACACACACATCCACACACTCTCACACACACACACACACACACGCACACACACACACACACATCCACACATCCACACAAAAGAGTGAAGCCCAAAGACAGCTCATTAACTAACCACACTGCTCAGCTATTAGTGTGTTACATCAGGCCATTAAGAAAAAGTGAAAAGCAGGAGAAAAAAAAGAATGAGTGAGAGAATAACAAACAAAGAAAACAAAAACACAAAACAATATAAAAAAGAGAAAAGGCTAGAAAACAAAAAAGGAAAATTAAAAATCAACATTTTTAAAAGAATTTAAAAAACCTAAAAAGAAACAATAAAGAACAAGAGAAGAAAAAAACAAAGTAAAAACAAAAAAATAAATAAAATTAAAAGAAAATTAAAAAAGGAAATAAAAAAAGAAAGTAAAAAACACAGAAACAACAAAAGAATAATCAAGAAAAAAAACAACAAAAAACCCAAACAAATCAAAACAAAACACAAAAGGAGAGATGAGGACCCCTGTCGTGGCTTTAGGATGGAACCAGAAAGGGTTAAACAGAACAGCCCCCCCCCGAAACCCCTCCCTGCTTCTCTAAACCCCACCATCCTGCCAGCTCCTCATTTGCATGTGCTGCTTTTAGGGGCGGTTTTTTTCTTCTTCTTCTTCTCCTTCTTTTTTTTCCAGCTAAAAGTTGGCAGCTCTCCCCGTTTTCCCATAATGCCAGCATTTGGGAATTGTGAGCGGAATGAAGCCGATCCAATCTCCCGACTGCGACATGAATTTTCATTAATTACAACCTTGTCAGCAAAAGCATTATCGAAGCTGAATATGAAAATGCTAATGAGCGCTCATTTGCATATTTTGCTTTGTCGGAATGTCATTAATTATTACGTTTTATGATGATGAATGCAGCTGTCGATGCTCTCCGAAGCGTAATTAGCCATCAGAATGCATGGATCCGATCGGGCTCCGCCGAAAAACCAGCGTCCGGTGAAAGTAAACTCCCCCCGAACTCTCTTCCTCCTTTCTCTCTCTCTCTTTCTCTATCTCTCTCTATCTCTATCTCTCTCGCCCTTCTGCTCAATACGGTCCTTTCTCCCTCTCGTCCTGTCTTTCACCTCTATTCTTCACCCCGTCCTCTTTTCACGTGGACCAAGCCTTAACCCCAAACCGCCCCCAACCCCACCCCACCCTACGGAAAAAAAAATAATCGTTATTCTGGCTTAATTAATGCCATGCTTAATTACTCCAGCATGATGTCAGCAGCTTTAATTAAGTATTGGCTCTGTTACAGGAAAACTCCTGGCTGCATTAAAAGTCATTATGGAGATTTGTGCCAAAACCCTTCACTAGGATTTGTATTCCTCATTAAAGGAAGCAAGATGCAGGAGACAGGGACACGGAGGGAAGACGGAACACACACACCTGAATACACACCTTAACACACAGGGCCAGTGACGCATCTCCGAGGAACCGCGATTCGGGTTCCATTCTACTTCTCCTGTTTCTTTTTTAATAGCGACCCTTCCCCTTGTACCCTCTCTATCTGTCTCTCACTCGCTCACACTGAACGGAGGAAGAGAGAGAGAGAGACAGAGAGAGAGAGAAAGAGAGAGGGGGAAAAATGACAAAATACAGTTCATCTGCCTTCAGCCGCTGGGAACAGTGTTTATAAGTAAAAAAGAAAAACAGGAGTAGGCAGATGGGCCCATTACACATGACCAAACCAATCAATCAGCGCTGAAGGGCCCAGGTGCAGCCCAGCCGCGCAACAACGCGCCATTTCACAGTCTGTCACACACACACACGCGCGCGCACACACACACACACGGTCCTACATGAGCAACCCGGTCCTGCTCCCACGAGGGCTCATCTGCAGCACTCACACACACGCACACAAGTGGGCACACAAAGACACACCC
This sequence comes from Prochilodus magdalenae, assembly GCA_024036415.1. Classification (NCBI taxonomy): domain Eukaryota; kingdom Metazoa; phylum Chordata; class Actinopteri; order Characiformes; family Prochilodontidae; genus Prochilodus; species Prochilodus magdalenae. The sequence continues at coordinate 9,074 of JAMWET010003814.1, read as the reverse complement.
ACACACAGACACACACACACATATATACACACACACACACACACACTCACAAACACACACACACAAACACACACACAGATATATCCACAGCATAACCTGGCCCTGTAGACCCCCGTCCCCCTCCCACCACACACACATACACTCCAGTGCTCAAGTGGGCACATATTTCACATCATGCTGCAGCATATCTATATAAACACATACAGACCATGCTTGACCTCTGACCTCCGGTCCAACTCCACATAGTGCATCTTCTAAAGAGAACATGCTTAAATATGGCACCGTGTCTTTAGATTTCAGTGCACAGTTCAGTTTATTATATCGGTAATTAGAAGTAAATAGAAAATAATTACATTAATCATGTATTTAAATCTGTAGGGCATAGAATACATTGATTTCCATTCAAATTAAATGAGGTTTTTGGCCTTTCCAGAAAAGTTGCCATTTTGGAGATACCTGTTTTATTTGGACAGCAACGATATATATAGAACCTCACATCTGAATTCATTTAATGTATAAGTCCACACTACCTGGCCATCAGGATAAAAAGACCAACAGAAAAGGCCCAGAATTACTTAGGAAGATGTCTGGTTCCATTGACTTACATTAAATCAATCTAAATACTGATAATATATATAATAGAATATAACTCAGAGAATATGTTAAATGTAGTTACATTCAGTTAAAGTCATATATATAGTATATTATATATATATTTAGTATAAAACCTCATATACTGTATTTATATACATGCAATGTAAAGCCCAAACCACCTGACCATCAGAGGGATCGGGAAGACGTCTGGTTCCATTGACTTACATTAAAGGTAATATTGCTTATGGTTCTCCAGTACAGTCACTGGAGATATGAGGTTCTGCTCTGACGGTGCTCTGTACACAAATGACTGCGCTCACCCAGAGCCAAGTGGACACGCACACACTCCTACAGTGGAGTGGGACTCATCTGCAGCTCTGAGCTGCCTGACATCTTTATCTCTCTCACACACACACACACTCACACACTCCACACACCACACACACACACACACACACACACCACATATACACACACACAAAAACACACCACACACACGGTCCGGCAGAGAGCACACACCCTCACTTACTTACTCATTCACACACACACACACTCACAGACACTCACAGACACACACACACACACACACACACACACACACACACCACACACACGGTCCGGCAGAGAGCACACACCCTCACTTACTTACTCATTCACACACACACACACTCACAGACACACACACACACACACACACACACACACACACACCACACACACACACACACTCACACACACACACCACATATACACACACACACGCACACACCACACACCACATATAAACACACACAAAACACACCACACACACGGTAGAGAGGCAGAGAGCACACACCCTCACTTACTTACTCATTCACACACACACACACTCACAGACACACACACACACACACACACACACACACACACCACACACACACACACACTCACACACACACACCACATATACACACACACAAAAACACACCACACACACACCA
>JAMWET010003814.1:0-2500 GCA_024036415.1 Prochilodus magdalenae | reverse complement strand
CTAGCGACGAGGTTGGGCATGCTCGTATCAGTACAGCGCAGTAACTCAAACGTATGATTGTGTGTAAAAATGTTAATTCAGTTCAGACTCTCAAAATTCCCCACCTCCTTTATACTTTAATAAGATTCACACAATCCAAAAATGCAACCTGGAGTTTTATGCTCATGCCTGAAGCTACTGATAAAAACAGAACAACAGAACTTTCTACGTTCTCCAGCGGGTGCTGTAGCGCCACCAAATTCAAACTGTCATGTCAACGTAAAAACATGGTCGTCTACTGCAGAAACATGGCGGTGAGCCTCTGATGGAATATGGTCTGCTCCTATGTAGATATAGGATTCAAATAAAAGCAACTGTTTATAGTAACAGGATATTATTATAGGAAACTATCAGTGTTTCTGATAAAGTGGCCAGTTTGCAATGCCAGTGTTCCTAACATGAGTGGAGGTATAGGGTCAGTGTTCCTAATAAAGTGGACACGAGTGGAGGTATAGGGTCAGTGTTTCTAATAAAGTGGACACGAGTGGAGGTATAGGGTCAGTGTTTCTGATAAGGTGGACACGAGTGGAGGTATAGGGTCAGTGTTTCTGATAAAGTGGACACGAGTGGAGGTTTAGGGTCAGTGTTTCTAATAAAGTGGACACGAGTGGAGGTATAGGGTCAGTGTTTCTGATAAAGTGGACACGAGTGAAGGTATAGGGTCAGTGTTTCTGATAAAGTGGACACGAGTGGAGGTATAGGGTCAGTGTTTCTGATAAAGTGGACACGAGTGGAGGTTCAGGGTCAGTGTTTCTGATAAAGTGGACACGAGTGGAGGTATAGGGTCAGTGTTTCTGATAAAGTGGACACGAGTGGAGGTTTAGGGTCAGTGTTTCTAATAAAGTGGACACGAGTGGAGGTATAGGGTCAGTGTTTCTGATAAAGTGGACACGAGTGAAGGTATAGGGTCAGTGTTTCTGATAAAGTGGACACGAGTGGAGGTATAGGGTCAGTGTTTCTAATAAAGTGGACACGAGTGGAGGTATAGGGTCAGTGTTTCTGATAAAGTGGACACGAGTGGAGGTATAGGGTCAGTGTTTCTGATAAAGTGGACACGAGTGGAGGTTCAGGGTCAGTGTTTCTGATAAAGTGGACACGAGTGGAGGTATAGGGTCAGTGTTTCTGATAAAGTGGACACGAGTGGAGGTATAGGGTCAGTGTTTCTGATAAAGTGGACACGAGTGGAGGTTCAGGGTCAGTGTTTCTGATAAAGTGGACACGAGTGGGAGGTTTAGGGTCAGTGTTTTCTGATAAAGTGGACACGAGTGGAGGTATAGGGTCAGTGTTTCTGATAAAGTGGACACGAGTGGAGGTTCAGGGTCAGTGTTTCTGATAAAGTGGACACGAGTGGAGGTATAGGGTCAGTGTTTCTGATAAAGTGGACACGAGTGGAGGTTTAGGGTCAGTGTTTCTGATAAAGTGGACACGAGTGGAGGTATAGGGTCAGTGTTTCTGATAAAGTGGACACGAGTGGAGGTTCAGGGTCAGTGTTTCTGATAAAGTGGACACGAGTGGAGGTATAGGGTCAGTGTTTCTGATAAAGTGGACACGAGTGGAGGTTCAGGGTCAGTGTTTCTGATAAAGTGGACACGAGTGGAGGTATAGGGTCAGTGTTTCTGATAAAGTGGACACGAGTGGAGGTTTAGGGTCAGTGTTTCTAATAAAGTGGACACGAGTGGAGGTATAGGGTCAGTGTTTCTGATAAAGTGGACAGGAGTGGAGGTTTAGGGTCAGTGTTTCTGATAAAGTGGACACGAGTGGAGGTATAGGGTCAGTGTTTCTGATAAAGTGGACACGAGTGGAGGTATAGGGTCAGTGTTTCTAATAAAGTGGACACGAGTGGAGGTATAGGGTCAGTGTTTCTGATAAAGTGGACACGAGTGGAGGTATAGGGTCAGTGTTTCTGATAAAGTGGACACGAGTGGAGGTTCAGGGTCAGTGTTTCTGATAAAGTGGACACGAGTGGAGGTATAGGGTCAGTGTTTCTGATAAAGTGGACACGAGTGGAGGTTTAGGGTCAGTGTTTCTGATAAAGTGGACACGAGTGGAGGTTCAGGGTCAGTGTTTCTAATAAAGTGGACACGAGTGGAGGTTTAGGGTCAGTGTTTCTGATAAAGTGGACACGAGTGGAGGTTTAGGGTCAGTGTTTCTAATAAAGTGGACACGAGTGGAGGTTTAGGGTCAGTGTTTCTGATAAAGTGGACACGAGTGGAGGTATAGGGTCAGTGTTTCTGATAAAGTGGACACGAGTGGAGGTTTAGGGTCAGTGTTTCTAATAAAGTGGACACGAGTGGAGGTTTAGGGTCAGTGTTTCTAATAAAGTGGACACGAGTGGAGGTTTAGGGTCAGTGTTTCTGATAAAGTGGACACGAGTGGAGGTATAGGGTCAGTGTTTCTGATAAAGTGGACACGAGTGGAGGTATAAGGTCAGTGTTTCTGATAAAGTGGACACGAGTGGAGG
>JAMWET010003813.1:0-153910 GCA_024036415.1 Prochilodus magdalenae | reverse complement strand
ACACTATTGTTTGTTTGTTCAGGAACAGACTCTGGTTGTTAGAGGGTCTGATGGCAGTGGGAAGAAGCTGTTTGCACATCTGGAGTACGGCCCGTATGTCTTCGTACCTTTTTTCAGATGGTAGGGTTGAAGAGTGTTGTGAGGGTTTTATGGTCATCCACGGTGCTGGTTGTTTTGCGGATGCAGCGTGTGGTGTAAATGTCCGTGATGGTGGGGAGATCGACACCGTGAATCTTCCTCATCTGTCCTCACTCCCGCGCTGCAGTGGACTTGCGATCCGATGTGTGTTGCGTTCCCGAACCAGCATTGTGCAGCTGCTCAGGAATGCTCTCGATGGTTCCTCTGTAGAAGTGTGGTGAGGATGGGTAGGTGGGAGATGTGCCTTCCTCACGCCTTCGCAGGAAGTAGAGGGCGCTGCATGGGCTTTCTTGGTTAATGGTTGCTGTGTTATGAGGGACCAGGTGAGATCCCTCTGCCAGGGTGAACTCCAAGGAACTTGGTGCTCTTTGACGATCTCCACAGTGGAGCCGTCAATGTGTATTGGAGAGTGGTCACGCCTTGTCCTTCTGAAATCAACAACCATCTCTTTTGGTCTTGTCTAACGTTCAGAGACAGGTTGTTGGTTCTAACACCAGTCTGTTAAACCGTTTGCACTTCCTCTCTGTATGCTGACTCGTCGTTCTTGTTTGATGAGACCCACCACAGTTGTATCATCTGCAAACTTGATGATGTGGTTCGAGCTGTGCGTTGCTGCACAGTCGTGAGTCAGCAAGGTGAATAACAGAGGGCTGAGCACACAGCCCTGGGGGTCCCCAGTGCTCAGCATGGTGGTGCTGGAGGTGTTTCGACCAATCCGGACTGACTGAGGTCTCCCAGTCAGGAAGTCCAGGTTCCAGTTAGAGAGAGAAGTGTTCAGGCCCAGTAGGTTCAGCTTCGGATCAGATCCAGGTGCTGAGGAATGATGGTGTTGAATGCTGAACTAAAGTCTATGAGACAGCATTCGAAGCGTAGGTGTCTCTATTGTCCAGGTGGTCGTGAGCGCCAGGTGAAGGGTGGTGGATATGGCGTCGTCCGTTGAGAAAAAACGGTTGTTGGGACGGGGTACGGGTACGCGAACTGCAGAGGATCTAGAGAAGGAGGCAGCAGGGTTCTTGATGTGCCTACAGGACAAGCTCTCAAAGCACTTCATGATGATGGGGTGTGAGTGCAATGGGACGGTAGTCGTTGAGGCAGGACACTGAAGACTTCTTCGGCACAGGGATGATTGGTGGTTGCCTTGAGACACGTTGGAACGTGTGGCACTGCTCAGGGAGGATGTTGAAGATGTCGGTGAAGACATCTGTCAGCTGGTCTGCACATTCCCTGAGCACTCTAGCAGGAATGTTGTCCGGCCCAATCCAGCGTCTTTTTTTTTTTTTTTTTTGTAGTTTTTTTTATAGAATTATTTTTTTTTTTTTTATTGTGTTTCCGCGTGGGTTAACTCTGCGTAGAGTTTTTTCCTCACGTCAGCTGCTATAAGACACAACACCTGGTCGTCTGGAGGAGGGGTGGTCTTCCTCGCTGCCATGCTGTTCTGTGTCTCGAACCGAGCGTAGAAGTGGTTCAGCGCATCTGGAAGGGAGGCATCACTGTCACAGGCAGGAGGTGTTGTCCTGTAGTTAGTGATGGCCTGGATGCCCTGCCACATACGCCGTGTGTCATCACTGTCTCTGAAGTGGCTGTGGATGCTCTGGCCGTGTGCGCGCTTTGCCTCTCTGATGCCCCGGGACAGTTTGGCCCTTGCTTTCCTTAGGGCCGCCTTGTCTCCTGCTTTGAAGGTGGAGTCTCGAGCCTTCAGCAGAGCACGCACCTCTGCAGTCATCCACGGCTTCTGGTTGGGACGTGTGGTGATGGTCTTGGAGACGGTCACATCATCTATGCACTTGCCGATGTAACTGGTCACAGATGAAGTGTACTCCTCCAAGTCTGTGGTGGTGCTGTAGGTTGCAGCCTCCCTAAACATTTGCCAGTCAGTGTGCTCAAAGCAGTCCTGAAGAGCAGAGATGGCTCCTGATGGCCATGTTCTCACCTGCTTTAGGACCGGCTTTGATCTTCTGATGAGCGGTCTGTATGCTGGAATTAGCATAACAGAGATGTGATCCGAGTATCCGAGGTGGGGGCGGGGCTCTGCCCGGTACACGCTGGGGATGTTGGTGTAGACAAGGTCCAGCGCGTTCGCTCCTCTCGTAGCAAAGTTCACATGTTGGTGGATCAGAACTGACATCAGTGTCAGACTAATGAATGAGCTTCTATTAAAGACTGGTGGACAGTGTCAGACTAATGAATGAGCTTCTATTAAAGACTGGTGGACTGAGAGACACTAGAGTCTCTTCACCTACACTGAGCTGATAAAAAAGTCTTGTTCCAGAAATGATAATAGGACATTAGAGCCATAATAAATCATGCTCCTGGTACTCTCCATACTTAAGTACATCTGAAGGTACATACTTTAGTACTGTTACTCCAGTGGAGGTCTAAAGGGAGGAACTTCTACTGGAGTAATGATTTACCTTGAGTATCTCTAATTTAACTCAAGTACATGGTTTGTGTACTTTGTCCACCGCTGGTCCTTAGTGACTGTTTTATGGGCATGACATATGTTTGGATTTGGTACTTATTCTGTGATGAGCTGCAATCACTGTGCAAAAGTGTTGTTTACTCTAATGTAGAGCTGCCAATTCTCATGCATTGGTTGTGAAACTCAGTCAGTTCGACCTGATTTCATGGACTCACATGCCACTTGACATTTCTTCCACATTTTGATCTTTTTTTGATCTTTTCTTTGGAATTAAATTTGAATTAAAGGATTATGAAGGGAAAACCCCCATTTTTTTTTGCATTTTCAATAAAAAGCAATTCTAACATTAAAGACCAAAAGCAACATTTATAACTTTACATAGCAAATATAATTTATGCCACAAAATGAACAAGCTGGCTAGCAATGAAATGAGACTGCTGGAGTCATTTATTGTGTGTTTAGATTTAAATACATTGTAAATGTTGTATTAATAATTTGCAACAGGATTTGAGTTATATTTCTAATATATGGATATTTGTATTGCATTTAAGTGATATAAGAACTTGTAGAAAATGTATTGGTTTAATGTTTGGGATGCAATCTGATTGGCTCCTGAGCTTGGTATAAAAGGCGTGGGCACGCATAGAAGGGCAGAAGCCTCGAGCCAAGGAGCATCACAGTCTTTTGACCGTCACGTTATTTAATTTTAGTTCAAGAATTCATCTTTTGTTTTGTATTATCTGAAGTTCACAGTAAAAAAAACTACAAGAAAAGTTTGGATTCAAGACTTTTTATTTATTTACATGTGTCGCGTGTAAAAGAACTTTGAGGTTTGAGGCTAGTGAGTTAGCAGGCTGCACTCACAGTGACATAATCTTGATGTTAATGTGCTAAAAATTAATGTTATAAATTAAAGTTCATTTAGTGCCTTTCACCTTGGCCAACAAAAATATAAATATGTAAACAGTGCTTCATTTTCATCTCTTACCGTTGTTTTCCTTTATATTGTTTCTGTATGTAGTGGACTATGATGCAGAAATTTTGACAGCATATTGGGATGTGTGTATATATAATTAATAGGTAATTATATGTATATATATATATATATATATATATAATTTATATATAAAATTTACTATGGAAAACCAACAGTGAGCCTGCATGTTATTTATGTACCAAGCTGCTGTTGCCGACAACCTACTATTAAGGTTGCTGCTCATATTCTGAGCTATATATAGAACCTCCAGAAAGGACAAAAATTATCCATCTGTAAATATGCAGATGGTTAATCTGACTTTTCTTCAGCACCTGCGGTTTTACTCAGTAAGAGGGCTTGCTTAGCAATATCTAGCTCAATAGAAAACAGTTTCGATTGGCCAGTTTTCTCCTTGGCATTTCAATAATGTAACCCTTCTGTTTTTGAAATAGTATTATCAAACTTGAAGAGTTTACAGTCAATTAATTATTATGAATAAAAAATAAACCTAGAGACGTGAAGCCTCTAAATGATTAGGCCTTCTGTGAATGTGATATTACAGCTGGTTTATAATAACTGTCCAAATTAGGTCTGACATAGAGATTTATGATGTATCTCGTAATATTCCTGCCACACCTGGGATTTTACTGCTACAATAAATTCAGTGTGTTAGGGAAATGACACTGTGCTGGATTACACTTTGCCAGGAAGAGAAGGGCGTGTCCCTTTTGTCCCTTGTGGCCGATGACATCTGTTGAGGTTTGCTTATTATTTGGGTTACTTATTCTGTGACATTAGATGTGTACTTTGATATCTAGGTGTTAACCTGAACACAGTCGTATGTGTTGACTTTTTTTTTATGCCACATTCAGTGTATGAAGAATTAATCCAAGATGCACGGTGGAACGTAGGGTAAGACTTTATTTCAATTAAAATTCTGATATTGCTCAGTTCACATCCAGCTTTAAGCTCTGGGTCAGCATGTGATTCTAATATGCCAATGGAGTGAGACAAGGAGTATTTTTCTTTGACATTACAGAGTGTGTAGTGTTATACATCTAGTAGAACATACTGCTGTACACGTGTCCAGCACAAAACTCAAGTAAAACATAGAATGTCTATCTTTATGAATCGTTGATAGCTCGCTGCTTGCTCAGTGCTAACGAATTACTAGAATCCTACAGGGACTGTAGTAAAAGTTAAAATTATTGATAAGGTGTTTTGTTCTTCATATTTTGTTTTACCGAGTTTTGACATTTATGGCTTATATTGAAGTCCACACATTTTAAATGGCAGACATTCAGGAATTTCCTTTACATACAGTATGTGTACTTTTTAGCATTTGGACCATAAGGCTTTATAGACATAATGGCTGAAAAGAGCACATGTCTGCTTAATTAAATATTTAAAATATAAACACTACCATGCAGAGAACCAGATCTCAACATATTTCTAAGATCCATTCATGGTGGAGAGATGCGTGAAGGGAGAGTTATAGAGCAAAATAACGATAACATCATATAATTTATGATTTTCTTTAGATTTATCAATTTTACTATCATCAACATAACAAATAAACTCAGAAGACACAGGGACATTCACACGTGCTTTTGAAGAGTAAACATAGAACAGTCCTTTCTACAATTAACTTTTTAATAGCGAACCACAAATGGCGGCTGAAATGCAGAATGTAGAAATGTTGTGGAATTCCCTGTTAAAGATAGTAGTACAACCGGTGTGCTATTTTGCAAGTGAACCCTCATTCATGACTTTTTCGTCCACAAACAGGGATGAGTGTAGTTCGGGTGTTCGGATTCAGAGCTTGCCATGAAGGTCATAAACCTGAGACTGTTATGCTTATTATATTGTGAAGTAGATGGAACTAGGAGGGTTTGGCCTAGGAGAACATAAGATTACTGACCTCATTTTATAAGGAAGCGTTATAATGTTCTACATAGTGCTGTTTATAGAATGAATGTTTCTAGTTGTATATTCATTTTAATAGCAGGAGTCTAGTCAACAAACCTTTTCCTCATTGTTATTGTACTGATTGCAGACTATTCCAGAACATTCCAAAGAGTTCACTTACTGTTTCTCACAGCTGTATCAGGTTTGACTGTGTTCCAAGGGGAATGTTATGTTTGCTATTGTTTAGCTGTGCTGCAGTTGTGTGGTGCTCCATGATATGAAAGATCTGTGTTGGTTCCGCTGTTTGCATTGTGCCACTGTTCAGTAGTGAAGGTACGAGAGAATGTTAATGTAAACAGGTTGTGCTTATTAAGAACACAAACAGTATAGTTCCAGAATCCCATAGTCACGTCATTCAAACCAACACACTTCACCCACCACACCCGCATTCAGTAATGCTCTCTATCTCTGTATGGTGAATACTTCAAAGCTTACTTTAACTAGTATTGTCCTTCTTAACATCTAGTAATGCAAGATGGCAAGTTCTGTGCCAGTACTATTGCTGGAGATTCTTGAGGACTTGGGGAGAGAAAACCTGAAGACATTCCAGTGGCATCTGATTAATGGGGTGACTGGTTTTAAACGCATCCGAAGAGCTCAGCTGGAGAAGCCGGAATACACCGACACTGTGGACAAAATTGTACAGTGCTATGAACACAGTGGAGCTGTGGAAATCACATTGGCCATCCTAGAAAAGATTAACCAGAACCAGCTGGCTGAGGATCTGAGAAGAAAGATCGACGAGAGTAATGAGATTAAATAATGTTCACCATTTATTAACATACTTTCAGCTGAAATTTGTCTCTTTTCAGCAAAAACATAAATAATGAAGCTGATGTTCTACTCCTTTTTCCACGTTCTCAGATGAAGATGGATGGGAAAAGAAAAATTATAAGCCTTCAGCCCTCTCCTCCACTGTAATTAAAAATAGAAGATCGGTCAATGCTTTGACTACAGGTAACTTCACTCACTCTAAACTCTACTAGTACATGGGAGAAACTTGAGGATCATTTATTGTATTTGTTATTTATATATTAATATTTTTATTTAATTTCTGAGATTTAAAAAGGAATTTATTATTTCTGGCTCATTTGTAATTTGTAATGTGTCATTGTAGGGGTTTGTAAAAAAGTCATTTTCACCTCAATGCCATGATGTCTAGACACTCGTCACTAGACACTCCACACACCCATCTACTATAGCATCTCCTTTAACCTCACAACTGAAGAAAAAGGAACCAGTCTCACCAGCCTGGAATTCAGAACTAGCCACAGTAGTGATCAAAGCAGAACATGTATATTTTTATACGGCAGAGTTTATTGTTGTGCGTGTATTTTCAGAGTTCATTACTGAAGTGAGGAAAATACATATAATGTTTAACTGAGGTTCATGGTGGAAGTGGCAGAGGAGAGATGATTGCAGCTGTAATACAAAGAAAGGAAAACACACAGTGAAGAGCTGAGAAGTGTTAGCTCAGTTCTCCTTTATATCTCCATCTAGTGTCCATGGAAATACTGTTCAAACTGATAACTAATCATTCCTAAAATGGTCTGTCTTAAAATGTTTTGAAGGCATGCAGATACTTTTGCAGGGCAGTTGAATTATATATAGAACATGTATATAAGCATATGGAGCAGTTTTACAGGTTAGCTACACCTCTTTGGATTGACACTTATATCAGCTCTACCAACCATATACATGCATTTTGTAGTTCTAGCCCATCTCTTTCCCAGCATTTCTTGTTATGTCCCCTTTCACCCTGTTCCTCAATGGTCAGTACCCCCACAGGACCAACACAGAGCACGTATTATGTGGGTGGTAAATCATTCGCAGCACTGCAGTTACATATCCCTTTATCATCAGTGGTTACAGGATGCTGCCCACAGGATGCTGTTGGCTGGATAGTTTTGGTTGATGGGCTATTTTCACTCTGTGGGGGTCCGGACCATTGAAGCACAGTGTAAAATAAACTATTGTCTATAGTCTGTAACTGTAGAACTACAAAGTGACTCATGCTTTTGAACAACTTAACATAAACAAATACATGACTTGTGTATGTAATTTATTCTCGGTAACTCTAATAATTTGAGGACCTCAGTGACTCCCAGTCAACACGTTAATACATCTTTGTTTTTTTTTTCTTGACAAAAGATGAACAGGTCCGCAACTTCTTGATCTACACCTTAAACAACACATATGAGCGCATACTGATTGGGAATTCACTGACTGGCCATAAAGAGTACCTGGATGATTTCTACACAGAACTCACCATTTTGCTAAACAAACGAGGAGGAGACATTCACAAGCATGAAGTGACGCAACTTAAAACGTTTTCCAGCAGACCTCTTGGTGAGCAGACTTGCATCAAATGCAATGACCTTTTCAAAGTCCAGTGTGGTAGCAGTCGGCAAAATAGGAAAGTGTTGACAATGGGAATTGCTGGAGTGGGCAAAACGGTGTCAGTGAGCAAATTCATATTTGACTGGGTGAAGAAAGGAGAGAACCAAAACATAAAGTTCATCTTTCCTCTCCCGTTCCGTGAGCTGAATATGAGAAAAGACAGACGGTTCAGTTTGATTGAGCTCCTGAATAATTTTTTCTTTACTTCAAACATTAAGCTGGAGTTTCTTCCCTGGGATGATGGACAGGTTCTCTTTATCTTTGACGGACTTGACGAGTGCCGCTTTCCTCTTTGCTTCAACGACTGTAAGGAACTGAAAGATGTCAATGAGCAGGCCCAGTTAGGCTCACTCATCACCAATCTGGTCAGTGGGAATCTACTTCCCTCTGCTCTCATCTGGATAACTTCCAGACCAGCAGCGGCCTATCTGATTCCCCGGGATCATCTTGACTTAGTGACAGAAGTACAAGGATTTAATGATGAACAAAAAGAGGAATACTTCAGCAAGTACTGTAACGAGGATGTAGGAATGAAAAAGAAGATGTTATCCTACATTAAGAAGTCAAGGCTCCTCTACATCATGTGCCAGATACCAGTCTTCTGTTGGATCTCTGCGACTGTTCTTCAGCCACTGATGGCTCAAGACAGTGAAACTGAAATTCCTGCAACCCTGACTGAAATGTATACAAACTTCCTCCTTCAGCAGAAGCAAATAATGACGAAGAAGTATCACAAGGAACAAGAGGCACCCAAGAAACCTGTTAATACGGATCACATCATTCTGAAGCTTGGTAAACTGGCCTTCCGTACTCTTGAGAGTGGTGATCTGACATTCTGTGAAAAAGAACTGAGGAAATGTGGCATTGATGTCACTGGTGGTACTGTGTTTTCTGGATTGTGCACACAGATTTTCAGTCAGAAGTTTTCTGAAAAGAACATTTTCAGCTTTGTGCATTTGAGTGTTCAGGAGTACCTTGCAGCTCTATACGTGCATTACAAATACTGCTACAACAGGAGGAATGTTCTGAAAGCAAAAACTTTCAGAAACATACTGAAATTGAAGGCTAAGAATATAGCAGTTCTTCACAGGTATGCAGTGAAAAGGGCTTTGAGAAGTGAACGTGGCCATCTGGACCTTTTCCTCCGCTTTCTCCTTGGACTCTCACTGGAGTCCAATCAGACAACTCTACAGGAACTTCTGAGAAAACTGAAGATTGGAGTGGACAAGACTAAGGACACTACCAACCACATTAAGGAGAACCTAAAGGAGCAAGCATCATTTGACAGAAGCATGAATCTTCTCCACTGTCTGAGTGAATTGAAGGACAACTCCATGATAACTGAAATCCAAAACTACCTGACCTCTGGACATCTCTCGTCACGGAGCCTCTTACCTAGACAGTGGTCGGCTCTGGTGTTTATGTTGCTGATGTCAGAGGAGATTGAAGAAAAGTTTGAGCTGAAGAAATACAGACCATCAGATGAGGGACTGAAGAAACTATTGCCAGTGATAAAAAGCACAAGGCGAGCTTTGTAAGTATAATTTTTATTCATCTTTTTAAAACTCAATAAGAAATACAAACACAATTAACCCAAAAATATTCACACCGATATGAAATGTGAAATGGATATAAAATGATATGTAGCTCTAATGGTAAGGTTGCTGGTAAAAATATTATAATCAATATTATCTTCTGAAGATTGGACTACTGTTACCTCAGTGATGATGGCTGTGAAGCACTGACATCAGTCTTCAGTTCAGATTTACCACTGAGAGAGTTGGACCTGAGTAATAATGACCTGCAGAGCAGAGCAGTATGGACACTTTCTGACAGACTAAACAATTCACACCTTAAACTGGAGATACTGAGGTTAGTGTTTTGGGTTGTTATATTTCTAGGCGGGCTCCAGCAGTATTTCGTTTCATCATGTTCTTTATGTTTATCATGTACACTGTATTTAAATGTTTTTAAAAATTGTGTTCTTCCCTCTCAGTGTGACTTCCCTGTGCTCTAAGAGGCTTTTCAATTCACATTAAGGCTCTCTAAGCAGGACCTTTATTTCTGTATAGCTGGTTTTACAATGTCTGTTATAAAAAAATTAATTTAAAATTAAAACTGATAGGCGGCCTATTGTGGTCATTGTAAATACAGCATGAGTACACAGGTAAAAGTGTGTCAGTGTTTAGTTACTTATTATCTCTACTGTATACCTGTATTTGTGACCTGCAGACTAGCCCGCTGTAATCTCACCGTGAACTCCTGTAACACACTAGCATCAGTCCTACAATCAGAACACTCCCAATTAAAGGAACTGGACCTTAGTGATAATGACCTGGAAGATTCAGGAGTAAAGTTGATCTCTGATGGACTAAACAGTTCACACTGTAAACTGGAGATACTCAGGTGAGGTTACTGTGAATACATTCCCTAATACTACATGTTAATACTTCATAGAGGGATTTTTATGTCCCTGTACATCCCAGTACCAGATCTAGGTATTGTGGTTATTTAAAAGAAGAGATGAAAAATAATAGACGACTAGGACTCTTTTTTAGGCACAGAGATTAGGCCCAGTTTCTGGTGTTTATCTTTATATCTTCAAACTGGAGAACAATTTAAGAAGGTGGTCTCTCAGGGCAAGGTCTTTTCCATTAAAAACTAAAACAAGTACTATTACTTCACTTGTGTTTTTTTCTTCATGTGCAGATTGTCTGGTTGTTTAGTCACAATGGAAAGCTGTTCTTCTCTGGCATCAGCTCTGAGCTCAAACCCTTCATACCTGAAAGAACTGGATCTGACTTACAACAATCCAGAACAGTCAGGAGAGGAAGTGCTCTCTGCTAAACTGATGGACCCATGCTGCAAACTGGAGACGCTGAGGTGTGTAGAGAAAAATACAACAGTATAACAGAATGCAAAGTGACAGAAAGCACTTCAAAACTGCAGACACTAGGAAGAGTAATAACTATGGGTATTGATATAAAGTCATATAAGGCATTGAGATCTAATTAAAAAGTACCAATTGAAATGGAAATTAAATGGTAAAAGTATGGTTTTTAAATGTTTCTGAAAAGCATGCACTGAGCATGACAAATTAGTCTCTGTGACACATACAGGTGTTTTAGAGTAATTTAAAGTCTTAAAAACCATATATATTACTATATATATATATATATATATATATATATATATATATATATATATATATATATATATATATATATATATATATATATATATACACAGTTTATTTTCTTCTTACAAGAATATTTACATAAAAAACAAAAGTATGTTTACATGTTAACATGGGGATTATTACATTACACAGGGCGTCTCTAAGAGCAAACCGATATAGCTGAGTTGGACATTCAATACAGTTTCCCTCTGTGTGGCTTTTGCTGTAAAGCCTAAGACTTCCCATAGACCTCCTGCATGGCTATGAGGAGTGTGCCATCACCCAATCTTCACAGAACGCTACAAAGCATGATTTTCATTTTTAGTTTGCACATATAAATCTTTTCTGAGCAGCAGCAAATTTTATATGCACCTGAACCTTACATACATGACGAGTCATTCGTGTTTTTGTTAATTTGCCGGTGTTACTTTTCCCAGGATGGAGCATGCAGGGGAGAACAGAATCAACTCCGGATTTAGGAAATGTAAGTTAAGTGGGTTAACTGGACACATGTATGCACCAGTACAGTTTGGTGTAAAAATCAGAGACCAATATTCAGTAATTAATTTTCCCATTGAAACAGCCATCAATTCTTCATTTTTAATTTATTACATTGAACATACTTAACTTATATATAAAGGGACAAGTCAAGGGGAAATTAGTAAAAAAGAGGCTTTTTGATTAGAGAGCATAAGAGATAAGATAAGATAAGATAAGATCAAATACAGGTCAAATATTACTTCTAGCGTACAGAGGAACCTTCTGATACAAACATACTACAACATCTAGTTTGGTAAGATATATGATTTAAAAAAAACTTTAATAAACTACTGACCATGTCCATGACCATGTTCCCATGCAAGTTATTTTGTGGATAGTGAAAATCCCTTACCTGACTTATGTGCACCTACAACCTTCTTTTCTAAAGGCCAGAGAGCTCTTTGGATCTGACTATGGTTATACCACTCACTTCCACAATCGGGAGCAAATCAAACCCAATATCTGATGTTTAAATAAGACCAGCTCCTCCAGACTCCTCTCCAACGATGTTCTAATCATTAGCAGCTAATTCTAATTGTAGCCATTGTATGAAGTAATAAGTGTGGGGATCTCCAAACCTTTTCGTCACATATGTATATGTAAAAGACATATGTTGTTGCCTCAGTCTTTCAGTACCGTTCATATGAAGATCAGACGTTCAGATGTTTCCATGTTCAGTTTTTTATGACTGTTGTCTTTTAACTGATTTAAGTATGGAAACTGGATCATAACTCCATATGACTTTAGACTTGCTTAAACCTTACCACCATAACTTCAAACTTAAATGCTTGAGACTTTAAGGTTAAGACTTGAGACGTACATATGACTTGCACCTGGGTGTAGGGTTGCCACCCGTCCCGTAAAATACGGAATCGTCCTTTATTTGGCAATTAAATGTTGCGTCCTGTATTAAACCAATACCGGACGCGATTTCTTCCGTATTACCATAAATGTCCGATAAACGTGTGTCAGACATGACTGATCACACTCTCCCCCAACAACCACCCAAACCCCATCCTTCCGTATTTCGAACACATGTCACATGTTACGTCCGTCCTTTATTTTCATTTCTGAAAGGTGGCAACCCTACCTGTGTGACTTGCTCTCACCTCTGGCCTTGAAGTCTACAATGACATTGCATGGTTGCTTTGACAGCATATTAAACAAATGAAGGGTGGCTTTTAACGTTTGCACAGTACTGAACTAATAATAAATGTTTTCTGTGCAGATTGCTGTGATCTCACGCTGGACCCAGACACTGCACACTTCCGTATTTCTCTGTCTAATGAGAACAAAACAGCAACGGCTGAATATAAGATGGTGAACAAGTTGCCCAGTGAACCGGAAAAATTTACTTACTGGGAGCAGGTTATGTCTAGAGAGAGTCTGAACGGACGGTGTTACTGGGAGTGTGACTGGGGCGGGATAAAAGTTGAAATAGCAATGACATACAAAGGAATCGACCGAAAAGGACGGAGTTATGGAAGCAAGTTCGGATGGAATAAGAACTCCTGGAGTTTAGAGTGCTCTAAAGCAAAATGGTCTGCCATTCACGACAAGCAGGTAACCAACATACCTGATTTCTCTAAACTCGGCACAAGAATAGGAGTATTTCTGGACTGGTCTGCCGGCACGCTGTCCTACTATAGCGTCTCCTCTGAGACACGTAAACGGGTCCATACATTCTACTCCAAGTTCACTGAGCCCCTGTATGTTGGGTTTAGGGTATCTGATTATTCCACAGTGTGTTTCTGTCAGGTAGAATAGTTTCCTGGAGGAATATTTAAATCTTTTGGGAAGTTTGCTCATAAAGCTACTCAAACTTTTTAGTTAAACTTCCAATTTTAGCACAAACTGTACATTCCAACAAAATACCAAAATACACATTCACATTACCAAACTGTAATCGTGAAGATCAGGAGGGAATTGCTTTAATGATGCTTTACAAGTGAAAATTGTGGTTTCACACAGAATGGAGGAGGATCTCTGTTATAACCACCATTAACCCATCTCCTATTTTTGAAATCATAGACTTGAAATGATGGTGAAGATGGTGGACACCTAGGTGGTGAGTGATCATTGCTTTGATTGGCATTTTCATGGAACTTTAGTCAATCAAAGCAATTATCACTCACCACCTAGGTGTCCACCATCTTTACCATCATTTCAAGTCTATGATTCCAATGGATCAATGGACAAGAAAATAAAACAGCAGATGGCTTATTGGTGGTTATAACAGAGATCCTCCTCCATTCTGTGTCTTATTTGCAGCTGGAAAATATGAAAATAGAAGAAATGTGGAGAAAGAAGCTGCCAATGTGTAAATTACACCTCACATGTGTGATATATGATAAGAGCGATGTAGCATTATAAAAATATGAGTAGACAAATCTACCCCTAAACAGCCCCTGGATCTCACACCTATTGAGCATCTTAGTATGATGTGAAAAGGACTGTTTGCAGCAGGACTGTGCCACTGCAGATTCCTGGGTTCAGCTAACTCTATGATGATACAGTTTTTACCTCTGCAGTTTTCTGAAGTCTTTTAAATCTTGTCAAAATATATTAGGAGATGTATAGTGTTACTAGATTTATGATTTATTTATACGTACACTACCAGTCAAAAGTTTAGACACACCCCACTAAATCCAATGTTTTTGGGTATCTTAAAGACTCTACAAGTTTATGCTTAACAGTTTGAACTGATGAGATGTCTGGACATCTTTAACCAGATGTCTGGAGAATATCCTGATATACCACACTGTAATGAGGGGTGCTCAGACATTAGCCAGGTTTTGATAACACGCACACACAAAATCCAAAAAACCCACAAAGTTCAGAAGGTAACCAAAACTCGCTCACTCGCTCAAAATGACATTTGTCCACAATACTAAAGGGGAAGGAGGGACTTTTAAAAGAGAATGTAATGGCAGGGGAAATTAGATACAGGTGAGAAGGGCAGGACTGGAAATGTACTGGAGCTGTGGCTAAAATTCTGGTGATGCTGACCTCTGGTGGCCAGTACACGAAGTGTCCTGGGGCAAACTCCCCTGAGAAACCCTGACACACATATAGCCTTGATGTATCACAATATTTGGTTTATATTGCCTTCATCTTCCAGTAAAGATGCTATTTTAGAGGTTTTTAAGATGGAGGTTTTTAAGGTGGAGGTTTCTAAGGTATTTTTGTTAATGTTTCACTTTTATTCTAAAGTAAAACAATAATCTAAAAATAAGACAAAGCTTCTATGAGAAGCTATGTTTTAGCGTTCAACTGGTAATGTACTGTAAGTGTGTTTTTATTTCCTGTTTCTGAAAGGTAAAAGTGTTCACTATGGCACTAAAATGAAAGACTGCTGAGCTAGTGTTGATATTGTAGACCATGAGTGCTGTTGTACACTAGTGTTACTAGTGCTGTTAATAATTTGGCACACAACACTTCCAAATCCAGAGGGCGGATTATCATTTTCTGGAAACAGAATGAGGACTATGCTACACTCTACATCAGTACAGATAAAAATCATGGTTCACCTGATGGGTATCATCACACTCACTCTCCACTCACCAGCTGTTCACTACCTCATCACTGTTTTGCTTATAATGTCCCTGTTACTGTATAAGTGTCATGTTAGATAGATAGATAGATAGATAGATAGATAGATAGATAGATAGATAGATAGATAGATAGATAGATAGATAGATAGATAGATAGATAGATAGATAGATAGATAGATAGATAGATAGATAGAAAAGATTGATACAATGTGTGGAATAATGATGTACGGATGTCTGCATGTATAGAATGTTTTTTCAATTGTTAATATGTGTGGTGGGTGAAGGCTTTGTGTAAATAGTGTAAATATGTGTCTTTCTTTCTAAACTAGATTTTATACCATATATTTTTTAGAATTTTACACTCCTAGTACTGCTCCTTAAATTTCATTGCACTGCTGTTCAGTGACAATAAAGCGACCACTACCATTATATATTACTGTTATATATTCTCCACAACGGTTGCAACTGTATGGCATATGTGTCAGTGTCTGTACCAACAACAGTCATAATACATTTTTAAATGACCATTTTTCCACCTGGTTCTATTAAACAGGCTGTCTTTATTAAAACCAACTTCTCGTCCAACATCAGTGTCTGACCTCACAAATGTGCTTCTGGGAGAATGGTCAAAAATTCCCATACACACATTCCTAAACCTTGTGGAAAGCCTCCCTATAAGGGTTGAAGCTGTTACAGGGTGGGCCGACATCATATATAATGTGATATTTAAGCTATATGGATTAAGAATGGGATGTCAATCAAGTTCATACCATTTTGTAGCAATTCAAGATTGCTGTCCATTTGGGTGGAGGACCATTCAGTATGACGTATTTGACTTGAAGGGAACACCTGAATACATTCTGTGGAAGACTTAAAGGGGTTAGTAGTCTACAGTTCATATGGAAGGAGTCATGTTGCATTTATCACGTCATTTCTCAGAAACAAGCCACAGTGATAACACATTAGACTTTGTACCTCAACATAATCAGTCTTAGGATCAGGTGTCATCTTGATTTACTGGATCAAGCTGAGATTTACTATGTCCCATAAAAATAAACTCTAAATATCTTTAACCAGCATAGGACCACATACTCCAAGCTACTTACATTGGATTGATGTTTAGCAGATCGGTGTTAATACAGGAGTCAAGGTTGGGTTCAGTGTTGATATAGGATACTAATATTCCCATCCAGACAGCAGATTTAAATGGTTTCTCCATAGATGACATACTATTAATTATAAACAATGCTGTGTTCATTTTAGAATTTTAACCCAATATGATTCGAAGCTCTTAAGTAATTAGCTGGATCACCTGTATCACACAGAATCTGCTACTGAGAATCCAGGATAAGCGGCATTTTTAACTCAGAAGATACAGAGTACTGTACAAATATTGAATACTACCCTTCATGTTGCAGGAAATATTTTTGATTAGATAAAAGATAGTCCATGTAAGATGTTGGAATGTCACACAAAAAAAGTGGAAAGCTTCCAAGGCGAAGGAAAAATAAATAAATAAATAGTAAATAAATAAATAAATAAATAAAGTGTGTCTCCTAAAATGAGGCGATATGGCAAAAAAAACCAACCTATCACGCTTCTGTGTTTTTCGAGCTTCTCCAGACTCAACTGCCCAGAGGGCCACGCTCTAGGTCTCCTGAGTTTTAGTCCAGTTGATTCCAATTTATCACCAGCCTATATGCTTTTCACAAACACTTCTTTGTTTAGAAGTTTTGCCAAACATTGTTTACAACTCTGAGTGTTTCTTTTCTGTGTATCCTGAATCTGGCTTTTGACTCCCTTTGTTTTTGACTACCGCATTCTTCTTTATCCCTGTTGGCTTTATCGTTTGATCTACTCTCAAGCATTCTACCTTCTTTCTGTTCCTCTGACCTCCATTTCGTTCCTCTTGCCGAGTTCTTCTACTTTGGTTACCTTGCTGCCTGACTACCCTGGTTCTGACCTTAGCCTGTCCATTGACTTCCGATCTTGCCTTCTCCCTCCATGTCTGTTTGTGTGTTGTCGCTGTGTTCAAGTCAAATAATTATAATTGTCATTTCTACCATATACAGTGGTGTACAGTACACAGTGAAGCGAAACAACGTTCCTCCAGGACCAAGGTGCTGCATAGAACAATAAATACAATAAATACAGAAAACAATTTACAACATACAAAACAGGAACAATAAATACAGGGAGGGGACAGTGCAGATAGCCCACTGGTAGTAAAGACAGGGAGGGGACAGTGCAGATAGCCCACTGGTAGTGGGAGCAGTAAAGTGCATTTTGGGTCCATTTTTTATAGATGAAGATTGTTTTTAGCAGCAGTTATGTCCATATAAAAAGCCCCCTGACTTTTAGCTCTGCGCATGTCAGTCCTGGTTCTTTGTCTCTGACAAAACCTCAAACAATTTCACAATAAACTTTACATATCACGATACTCTGAAACAGAAACAATGTCCTGGTGACACATTTAAAAACTGCCATCAAAAGCTCAATACAATATAACATAACATTTGACTGGCCTGCATTGTCATTTCCATGTGCCTTTTTTATCCTGTGCCATGTGCTTCTGTTTGTTTTGGTTATTGCTTCTTCTGTCTCTGCCCTCTTGTCAGGCCCCTCACCTATCCCTAGTTTGTAGCCCCACCCCTTTCCAGATGTTCCTCGTTAGTCCTTGCTGTTTTATACTCCCCCTGTGGTTCCCTTTGTTCTTGCGCCCTTGTTCACGGTAGGGTTTTGTTTCTTAGTTTTTCTAGTGTCTTTGGTTTTTGTTTTTCTCTTGTTAGTTTTATATTAAAAAACTTGTGCTTGCATCCTGTCTCCCAGTCATGTCCCATGCTACAGCTGTAGTTTTGAACAATGAACGGACCACCCCAGTTCAGACTCCAACAACACCGAATGCGTTTGTGTTTACTTGGATTGCAAGAAGAAGAAAATGCAAATGTATAATAAATGAACAAACCAACATCACACCCAGGCCTGATTACTGCCACACCTGTTCTCAATCAAGAAATCACTTAAATAGGACCTGCGTGACAAAGTCAAGTAGACCAAAAGATACTCAAAAGCTAGAAATCATGCCAATATCCAAAGAAACTCAGGAACAAATGAGAAAGAAAGTTATTGAGATCTATCAGTCTAGAAAAGGTTATGAAGCCATTTCTAAAGTTTTGGGAATCCAGCTAACCACAGTGAGAGCCATTATCCACAATGGCGAAAACGTGGAACAGTGGTGAACCTTTTCAGGCCGGCCGACCAAAATTACCCCAAGAGTGCAGCGATGACTCATCCAAGACTCCACAACACCATTCAAAGAACTGCAGGCCTCACTTGCCTAAGGTTAGCGTTCATACTCCACCATAACAAAAAAAAACTGGGCAAAAATGGCCTGCATGGCAGAGTGCCAAGACGAAAACCACTGCTGAGCAAAAAGAACATTAAGGCTCGTCTTAATTTTGCCAGAAAACATCTTGATGATCCCCAAGACTTTTGGGAAAGTACTCTGCAGACACAAAAGTTCAACTTTTTGGAAGGTGTGTGTCCCATTACGTCTAGCGTAACAGTAACACTACATTTCAGAAAAAGAACATCATACCTACAGTAAAATATGGTGGTGGTAGTGTGATGGTCTGGGGCTGTTTTGCTGCTTCAGGACCTGGAAGACTTGCTGTGGTAAATGGAACCATGAATTCCACTGTGTACCTAAAGATCCTGAAGGAGACCATCTGTTCATGACCTCAAGCTGAAACGAACTTGGGTTCTGCAGCAGGACAATGATCCAAAGCACACCAGCAAGTCCACCTCTGAATGGCTGAAGAAAAACAAAGTGAAGACTTTGGAGGGCCCTTGTCCTGACCTGAATCCTATTAAGATGCTGTGGCATGACCTTAAAAAGGTGGTTCATGCTCAAAAACCCTCCAATGTGGCTGAATTACAACAATTCTGCAAAGATGAGTGGCCAAATTTCCTCCACAGCGCCGTGAAAGACTCAAGTTACTGCAAACGTTACCGCAAACGCTTGATTGTAGTTGTTGCTAAGGGTGGCCCCACCGGTTAGGTTTAGGGCCTTTTTTTCACCCACAGGGCCATGTAGGTTTGATTTTTTCTGTAACATTTAAAAAAAAAAACATGCAGAAAAAAAAGAAATCATATAGGGGGCAAACACTTTTTCACACCACTGTATTTAGTGGTGGAGGCTTCTGTATCATTTTCTGTTAGCTGTATTAGTGGACCATGTGGAGGAATCTACCGTTCCAGGCTGTGGAAACCGGACACTGGCATTTTTAAACCCTTTACAAGGAACCAAATTCTCATCGGGCATGGTAGATGTTCATCTTTAAATGAGGCTGAAATTGGCTCTCTATTCACCAGCTTCTTCCATTCCAGTTTAAACGCTACAGCTTTTAGAGGCACCAGGTTATAACATATATATTTAAGGTGGAACAGACAACGTGCTATATATGTTAGTAATTAGGATCAGCTTTCAGCCTATTAGGATAGTAATTAGGATTCAGTAATTAGGATCAGCCTATCTGTCACGTATCCCTCTGGCTCCGCACAGAATCTAACTCCAGAGAACTCTGTGACCCCCCACTCACAGCCAGCAGCCTATCCCATATCTACCTCACCTGCAAACATATTTACCTGTTATCTTTGTTATATTGGCTGTTTGGTCTGTTTGTCCCACTGTGACATATCATGTCTGTTTCCAGGGTGTACCAAGCCTATATTTCTGTTGTTAGTATCAATTGGATTTACCCCTACCTTGTTTTTTTTTTTTACTTTGCTTAGCATGTTTCCTGAATCTCTGTTTTCGCTTGTTCTGGGTTTTTTTCATTTGCTTGTTTTGTTATTTTGGCTGTTCCTTTTGATTTCATCTCTGGATTTTTTTGTTTTTTTTAATTGTCCTCTTAAAAAAATAATAATAAAATGATGACCTAGTTTATTTGAACAGAGGTTTATTTTGTTTCCTGTCTGTGTCTATTTTGTTGCTTCATTGTGGTTTTTCACTGAAAACCAGCATTTTGGAATGCAGATCATAAAGTTTTTCATGAGCTTATAAAAAAAGGCAAAACAGTTTCAGTTTATGGCCAAAACAAAAGGTGTAAATGGGTGTGGACAACCAACCAACATCAGTAACCTCACAAATTCATTACTGGAAGCATGGCCAAAAATTCCAAAAAGCACATTCCTAAACCTAATGGAAAACCTTCCAAAACAGCTGAAGCTGTTATAGCTGCAAAGGGACATCAAATTAACCTTATGGATTAAGAATGGTATGTCACTCAAGTTCATATGCATGTGACAGCAGACGAGTGAATACTTTCGGAAATATAGTATAGTAATTGACCTGCATAACATTTATGTGACTACTACATTATACTTGTTAATTGAAGTATTTATGAATTTAGATAGAGATAGATAGATAGATAGATAGATAGATAGATAGATAGATACTTTATTGATCCCAGAGGGAAATTCAAGGCATCCAGTAGCAGATATACAAACTATACAGAAGTAACAACAGAAGCAAGATAGATTGTACAAATAGAGACAGAGATACAATATAAAGTATGAAAGTATAAAAATAGAGTCCTTAGTGTCTGGGTAAGGTATAAAGTATAAATGGAGGTAGTGGTAAACAATTTGCTAAGCAAATTAAGAAGATGGCTGTTGTCAGCCATACAGACAGTGCAAATACGCAGTAATATAAATAATTTATCAGTGCAAAATGTGTAAACAGTACAGAATGGAGTAGAATAATACAATATAAATAGAAATAAATAGAAATAGGGCATTTAGGAGGGAGTGTATGCAGAGATGGGGGTGTGTCCAGAGGAGGGAGTGTGTGCAGAGATGGGGGTGTGTCTATTGGAGTGACCGGAAGGAAAGAGTGTCCAGAGTTTTTCATTTGCTGTACTGAGAGGAGTTGAAAACAGTCTTATGGCCCTGAGGGACAAAAGACTTCCTGAGTCTGTCTGTGGAGCAGGACTGGGACAGAAGCCTACCACTGAATGAGCTCCTCTGCCTGATGATCGTGGTGTGCAGAGGATGGTGAACATTGTCCATGATGTGCAGCAGCTTGCTGAGGGCTCTCCTCTCTGCCAGTGGTGTTAAGGACTCCAGCTCCAGTCCCAGCACAGAACCAGCTTTCCTCACCAGCCTGTCGAGTCGTCCAGCATCCCTCTTGCTGATACTGCCCTCCCCAACACACCACAGCATAGAAAGTAGGACGCTGGCTACCACAGACTGGTAGAACATCAGCAGGAGTTTCTGGCAGATCCTGAAGGACCCTAGCCTCCTGAGGAAGTACAGTCTGCTCTGTGCTTCCTTGTAGACCATGTCAGTGTTTACTGACCAGTCCAGCCTCTCGTCCAGGTGCACACCAAGGTATCTGTAGGACCTGACCACCTCCACATCAACCCCCTTGATGGAGATTGGCTGCTGAGAGGGCCTGGACCTCCTGAAGTCTATACACATCTCCTTGGTTTTGGTGATGTTCAGCTTCAGATGGTTGGTAGTGCACCACTCCACAAAGTCCTCAACCAGGCTTCTGTACTCCCTCTCCTGGCCATTACGCACACACCCCACGATTGCAGTGTCATCAGAGAACTTCTGCATGTGGCATAACTCCGAGTTGTATTTGAAGTCCGATGTGTACAGGGTGAAACAGGGACTGGAGAGAGAGAACAGTCCCCTGTGGTGCTCCTGTGCTGCTGATCACCGTATCAGAGGTGCAGTCCCTGATCCTGACATGTTGTGGTCTCCCGGTGAGGTAGTCAGTGATCCAGGTGACCAGGTGCATGTCCACCTCCATCTTCATCAGCTTGTCTCTCAGTAGTAGGGGTTGAATGGTGTTGAAGGCACTAGAGAAGTCAAAGAACATGACCCTCACAGCACCACCCCCCTTGTCCGGATGAGAGTGAGCTCTGTGTAGCAGATAGAGGATGGCATCTTCCACTCCCACCTTCTCCCGGTACGCGAACTGCAGTGGGTCCTCAGCATGGTGGACCTGAGGTCTGAGGTGGTTCAGCACTAGCAGTCGCTCCATGGTCTTCATCATCACATGAGACGTCAAAGCAACCGGCCTGTAGTCATTCAGCTCCTTCGGGTGTGCCTTCTTGGGGACTGGAATGAGGCAGGTTGTCTTCCACGTGGCAGAACCCTCTCCCGAGACGTAGACTCAGGTTAAAGACATGCTGGAGGGGCTCTCCCAGTTGGGGCAACATTCCTTAAGCATCTGGGGGCACCTCTCTGTCTGGGCCGGCCGCCTTCCTGGGGTGTGAGTCTCCTCAGCTGTCTCCTGACTTGGTCTGCCGTGAAGGTTGGGGGGACAGTGGAACCGTGGGTGTTGCTTTTGTCTTTGCCTGCTGGATAGATGGTGGAGGTGAGGTGATGGTGGTGAAGGTGACGGGAGATGGTGGAGGTTGAGGGTGATGGTGGAGGTGAGGGTGATGGTGGTGACAACAGGGTGGTGAATGCTGCAGAGCAAGGAGGGGGGCAGCAGCAGCAGGACAGTCAAACCTGTTGTAGAAGGTTGTTGTAAACTGGTTTGCTCTGTCCACACCCCCATCTACTGAGCTGCCACTGTTGTTCTTGCAGCCAGTGATGGGTTTTCATTGCCTCCCCAGACCTCCTTCATGTTGTTGTCTTGCAGCTTCCTTTCCACCTTTTTCCTGTAGGACTCCTTGGCCTCTTTAAGTCGAACCTTGAGTTCCCCCTGTACACGCTTCAGCTCTGTCCAGTTTCCATCTTTGAACGCCCTCTTCTTTTGGTTGAGGATGTCCTTGACGTCACTGGTAATCCAGGGCTTGTTGTTTGGGAAGCAGCGTACAGTCTTTGTGGGAACAGCAACATCCATACAAAAATTCAGGTAGTCCGTAACACAGTGCGTCACCTCCTCAATGTCCTCTCCGTGTGGGTGCAGCAGCACGCTCCAATCAGTGGTATCATAGCAGTCCTTGAGGGCTTCTAACCTTTTTAAAGGAGCAACCTAAAAATTCAAATGACCTCTCACCTGCTGAGTTTACCAAGTCCACAGAGAGCTTGGAAGAACCCCAAAAGGCTTCAGGATCTGCATCCCACCCTACAGACGCTTTAAGGCCCATATTAACAGACCCTCCTAACGCCCTCTTAATTACAGATTTAGTCTGTGATTTTAATTACATCTACAATTAATATTACAATTAATATCTATTCATCTTTAATGGCCAGTTCAATTTAAAATAAAATGAATATATGATATATGGCACATACAAGGTAAATTAAGATTAGGACTCTCAAAATATGTGTATTAAAGTGAAACACATAGACCTGATTGCTGTAAGCCTAGTCTCTTTAGTCTCTCTGTTGCCTCTCTGTAGGCTTATATGGTTCTAGATAAATCAGCAGTGCCTTCATCTGATATTTAAAGTTGAGCTAATACATTTATACTGCTGTAGTGGTATCTTTTTAGGTTTTGCTATATTAAGGTTGATTATGTTTTTACTGCGGGGCATGTGGTGATAGTTCGTTGAGGTGGGCATCATGGCTAGGTCGACACATTCTGTTGCATCAGGGTTTCTCAACCTCAGGGGGAGATTGTAGTAGTCCAGGCGGGTAACTGCACTTTATGTCTGTAAATTATACGTTAAATTATTTTGTTAAAGTAAAACTGAATGAGAACTAAAAACATAGACATTTATCAAACGCACAAACGTTCGAATGAACCATCAAAACTGGTTACCTCCCAGCCAGTCATGTTACACAGAGTAAGAAAGCTTTGCGTGGCTGGGAAAATGTTGCTGCAGGCTGCCATAGATATGTGTGGCCAGATGAGTTAGCTGATGTTAGCACTTGAGAAAAAAAGACAAAAATATTTTTTCATAAAAGTTTTCATATAAAGTTGAGTTTTGTAGGCCACTATACTTTTTAGTATAGCCACAGGCTGAAAAGGTGAAGAACCCCTGCTTTAGACCACAGTTGGTATTGGAATTGGTGACCATAGGCCCTAGTGTGACTTTTCCAGAGTGTCCCATTCTAGTGGTCTTTACTTTTTTGTATATTATACAAGCTCTGTTTGCGAATTTGTGTTAGCAGTGAGTGCACCTTAAATCAGTTGCACTGACTCACTAGAAGGGCCATCTGAATACTTTTTGACATAAAGTGTAGAAGCTAAAGTTTATAAATGCATACTTGTTAAAGTCACACTACTGGCTTTTCCCTCTACTTCTGATCTCCCGAACTCCATCTCCCAGAACCCATTACCCGATGGCATCATCGCCACATGTCTGCCGTTAACCAATCACATCCTGATTTCAGGTTTGAATACTAATCACACACCTGTTCATAATTATGTCTGTTTGCTTATATACCCCTGGCTTCCACACGCTTGTTATTCTGGTTTATGACTCTGCTTGTCCCCTTTGTTATGTTCGCATGGACCCTGTTGTTAAGCCTGATCGCTAACCTGTTTGTAAAAGCTTGCTCATCTTTTAGCTCAGTGCGTGAGTTTGTCAATCATTACAGTTAAAAAATAATTAGATAATTCAAATTAGACTAAAGTATTACATTTTATTTTATTTTGTCTTTAGTTTGAGACAAATGTATGATGATTTAGGCATGTGGTTTAAAACAATGCTAGCTGGTAAGCTACGCCACTGCCAGAAATAAAGAGCACAGCTGGACAACAGGATGTTGTGTTTTGATGCTGGTATACTAAAAAACAGCTGATAAAAAAATTGCATGAACTCTAGACCAGCCCGAATCAGCGCAGACCCGCATGGACTTTGTATTGATCTGTGCAGCACTCCTCCTTTCTATGTCCCTACTTCCTCCTGTTGGGGCTCCTGAAAGGACAAGTGCTGTCCTACTTAATGAATGTTTAACTAGTTATAGCACTTACTGTAGACACTTGTAAAAGGTTGACAGTAAGAGTGTAGAATCGTATCACTCTGATGCAGATCTTGCTTGTTTATATCTGTTACCCAAGCAACACACTCACACACCATTAGTGATGTGAACCTGAAAATCAAACCGAAACCATCAGAGAGATAGCAAAAATTGGGTGTGCCCAACAGAGTATCTGGTCAATTCTTCAAAAGAAAGAATGCACAGGATAGCTGAAAAACATGAAATCTAAAGAAGACAATGGAAAACAACTGGGTGGAAAATTACTGTGGTGGATTAATTAATTCTTGGATTGGGAAAAAAAAACCTTTGCAACATTTGGCCAAATCAGGATAGTCCCAGGGGTGAAGAGGGTGCAGAGGGTTTACCATAACATATAAAACAAACAAAGCATGGCTAATTTTTTTGCTAAAATAATTATAATAAATAGAATAAAAAACTGAATAAGAATGTTCATTTCTCGAACATCTCATAGGCAGATGGGACAAAGATCAACATCAGAATGATGGGAATGTTTTAACTGCAGAGCGTGTAGTGATAGATAAATGTCTCTATTATCTGAAGTTCTTCACGCCTGGGCTCAGATGGATCACGTGTTTCAGAGTGGGGGAATTGTCAAACTATGTCATCCCTCCAGAAACAGAAAGACACGCCCCTCGTGATGCACATGTACATGCATCTGTGTTTTTTTTCTTTGTGATTGCCCATAATCAAGGTGAACTTTGATATCCAGGCGTTGTCTTTAACATGGACACATTTTACTCTGTGACTCTGTTGTCACGTTCAGTGTATGAGGAAGTCATCCAAGGAGCACACGGCTATGATTTAACTTAAAGGTAAGAGCTCATTTCAGTTATAATTAAGATCTTGGTTAATTCATCTCCAGCTTTAAGCAGCAGTTAAGCATGTGGCTCTGATACACAGCTGGAAAAAACAATAAAACAATGGTGTGAGACATTGAACCGCTTTTACCTAGAACTGAGAATGAAAACATAATAGAGAATCTGGTAGGGTCTGTAATTTTAATCTGAATTTAATTTAAATTTATAACAGGGACAATCAATATTTTTTTCCTTTGGCTAACATGTCAGATTAACTATCAGCATGAAGTGGTTTAATTGACGATGAG
The DNA here is from genome assembly GCA_024036415.1 of Prochilodus magdalenae. NCBI lineage: Eukaryota > Metazoa > Chordata > Actinopteri > Characiformes > Prochilodontidae > Prochilodus > Prochilodus magdalenae. Next base: position 127,717 of record JAMWET010003813.1, on the reverse strand, counting down.
TGGGATTAATTTAGTATGTTGTATATGGAACAATCTAAAAATGTTTTTGCCAATAGTCAACAGATAACGAATGATTAGAGTCCTATAGACACTATTAGAAGTTAGCATTATCGCTGAGCCCACCTCAGGTTTTCCTTTTGACATTAATAGCCTGAATTAGTCCCTAGCTCCAGTGGAATCCACTGAATTAAACATTGATTAAACATTTAAGATGTAAACAAAGTCAGTGTTGTTTAATAAATGTCTAGATCAAGATCTAGAGAAATTTCACAAGTTAGAATTCCTCACATGATGATGGAAACCAAATTTCTGACCAGGTTAATACCTGAAAGTTCCCTCACAGAAAGCTATTTACCTAAATGGCCATCCATATTCTGCCTGATGTGAACACACAGGGAGTTTTAACAAGCTGACAAGATGACCTTGTTGAAAACGTATTTTTTAGATTGACCACTATTTTAGCCCAGCATCAGCGCTGACAGTGCAGTGTTTGTGACGTGTCAGAATTCATTAACAAACTGTTGTCCAGGTATGTCATTTTTTTGTCTGGTAAATGTGGTTCGCTTGACACAAAGATCATAAACCCATAGCAACAAAGCTTATCAGGTAATGAATCAAATATGACAATAACGACAATAAAAAGATTTTATGAAATGTTTTGCACAGTGCTGAGGTTAATAGTGTATGCCATATGTCTGGCATAATGGCAACATTGAACAATGTCTTAGAAAGACATTTATCTTAAATGCCATGGTGTTTTACAACTGCACATTTGAACACACATTGTTGCAAACTTGAACTATTTTGACCAAAACATCCACATTAATGATCACTTTATAATGTATTTATTTTGTATTGATGTATTATTTAACTGCTTTTGTAAAACCTTTTCATTGTCGATGATCTGCTCACACATATCATTTTGTGGCATTTGTTACTGCTTTGCACCACCAATGACTATAGTTTATTTGAACATGGCAGTCGTCTTTAATATTCCGTAAAAATGTCACAATGAATGGACATAAAGAAATGTGTGTCCAGAATCATGTGAAATAAAATTTCTTTCTTTGGTTCTTCATGCATTTTCCTTCATTACCTGTTAAATCGTCAGGTTAACCTCTACTTGCTTACTAAGAAGTGTTTAAGATGGCCCAGTGTTAAAATACATGATGAGCGAGACACTCAACACTGGCATTATTATCTTGGGGAAAGCTATTGAGTGTGTGGGGTTCCGCATGTCAGCAGGTAGCACCACCAATACCATTCTGGCTGCTAATTAAAGTTCTTGCCTTGGTACTCCGCCATGACAGCTATACGTTACTGGGGGCGAACTCTCAGGTGTACAACAACGAGGCACAGCTCACTTTGCCCTCAGTGTTTTCTCACTTTGGCATCTCCTTGCCCAACTGTTGTCACCTACAGCACATCTGCAAAAGTAGGTGTGTTCACTGAATATAGCCCCTGTGCTGATCAGGGAAGCAGGACCCAATTTCTCTCAGCTGGGCACCCTCCTGTGTTGATTGCACTCTCTGCGTTTTGGTGGTGTTTAGTAGTAAAGTCTGAGTGAAGTTTATGCAAACACAGTGTCACGTTGTGCTTTTTAAGAACATGAGAAATATACTAATATAATCCCGTTAGATCCCATTATCACATATATTACCCCTGAATGGTGAACATAAAGCTTTTAACGTGTTCCATTAACTTGTATTGTCTTTTCTTATTTCCAGTAATGTATGATGGCAATGGCAGTTTCGGTGACAACAATATTAGAGGAGATTCTTCAGAACTTGGAGAGACACGACCTTAAGAAATTCCAGTGGCATCTCAGTCAGGGTGTGGAAGATTTTAAGCCTATCCCGAAAGCTCAGCTGGAGAATCTGACATCTCACGACACTGCAGACAAACTTGTACAGTGCTATGACAATAGTGGAGCTGTGGAAGTCACTGTGGCAGTCCTGAAAAATATCAACCAAAACCAGCTGGCTCAGAATCTGAGATGCAAGATCAGAGAGTGTAATGAGATTAAATAATGTTCTCTATTTCTACCTAACATACATTCAACTGAAATTAATCTCCTCCCAGCAATATCATAATAAACTGACATTCTACCTATTTTTCCTTATGTTTTCAGATGAAGACAGGGATAAAAAGAAAAATGAGAAGACTTCAGCAGTCTTCTCCGCTCCAAATGAAAATGAAGAATCAGTCAATGCTTTGCCTGCAGGTAATCTTAGTAAGTATAAACCAGAAATGGAGGGACTGAGGGCCAAAGTACAGCACAGCTTCATTGATTTCCCTGCTCTAGCCTAGCAAATGAAACTGGTAACTAGCTGATAAATTGAATCATCTGTGCTTGACCAGGAAAATCAGCTGACTGTGCGGTAACTGGCCCTCCAGGACTGGGTTTACCTACCCCAGCTATAAACTCTAATAGTATACAAGAAGCGAGATAATGTCTTTGTGATACATTAGTTAAAGTAATGAGTTGGTTGTCTCAAAGTGAGCCTAAAAGGGAAAAGTCATGTTTAACCCATGTCATGGCAGGGGTCTGAGACAAAGCAGTTTTAATCCTTAAAATATTCTGTCTTGAAGTACTTTAAACACATGCAGTTTTTTCTTAGAACATATAATGTGCTTTGTTGCAGTTAAAGCAACTAGTGCCGATATAGTCGCAGCCCCACCAAGTGAAACAGTGCAAAGGAACTCTGGAAGATGAAAGCTTTTAAATGCTTTTTTTCCAGAAGGAAAACAGTTCAATATAACTATATCTACTGATAATATATTTATATAAAATACACTCATATATAATCTGGAATATCGTATCACACTGTGCGATAGCATGACTTGATGGCTGGTCCCTTTTAAGCATCCAACAATATGTGCATAAAAAATCTGCATTTTTTGTCTTCTGATTATTTTAGACACTTTTTGTATAATGAGTCTAATGATTACTACAGGGACAGAGAAGTGCAAGCAAATGAACATTTCAGAAAACTAAATTACAAAAATAAAAACAAATTTACACCTAAAATGAAAATTACACTCAGTGTTAATTTGTTTTGCACTTCTCTGCCACTGTAAATTACACAGTAGAGTGTATGTTATTCTGCATAAGCTAAACAATATTCATTCACAACTACTTTATTCTCAATAGTTCTAATAATTTGGGAACTTAAGTAACTCAATTTTATTTCTTCCTTTGACCAAAGATTTCCAGTTCCACAACCAGTTTATCCACAAATATGAACGTGTGCTGATTGGGAATTCACAGACAGGTCATAATGTGCATATAGATGATATCTACACAAATCTGACTGTAGTGGCAAATGAAAGTGGAGGAGTCATCAAGCATGAAGTGATGCAACTTAAAGCATCTTCCAACAGACCTTTTGGTGAGGATACTTCTGTCAAATGCAATGACCTTTTCAAAGTCCAGCCGGGAACAGGTCGGCGAAACAGGAAAGTGTTGACAATGGGAATTGCTGGAGTGGGCAAAACGGTGTCAGTGAGCAAATTCATATTTGACTGGGTGAAGAAAGGAGAGAACCAAGACATAAAGTTCATTATTCCTCTCCCGTTCCGTGAGTTGAATATGAGAAAAGACAGACAGTTCAGTTTGATTGAACTCCTGAATGATTTCTTTACTTTAAAACCTAAGTTAGAATCTCTTCCAGAGGATGATGGAAAGGTTCTCTTTATTTTCGACGGACTTGACGAGTGCCGCTTTCATCTTTGCTTCAACGACTGTAAGGAACTGAAAGATGTCAATAAGCAGGCCCCGTTAGCCTCACTAATCACCAATCTGGTCAGCGGGAATCTACTTCCCTCTGCTCTCATCTGGATAACTTCTCGACCAGCAGCCGCTCACCTGATTCCCCGGGATCATCTTGACTTAGTGACAGAAGTACAAGGATTCAGTAATGAACAAAAGGAGGCATACTTCAGCAAGTACTGTAACGAGGATGTAGGAATGAAAAATAAAATTATATCCTACATACAGAAGTCAAGGATCCTCTACATCATGTGCCAAATACCAGTCTTCTGTTGGATCTCTGCGACTGTTCTTCAGCCACTGATGGCTCGAGACAGTGAAAATGAAATTCCTGCAACCCTGACTGGAATGTACACAAACTTCCTCCTTCAGCAGAAGCAAATAATGATGAAGAAGTATCACAAGGAACACGAGGCACCCAAAAACTCAGCTCTTGACACGGATAACATAATTCTGAAGCTTGGTAAACTGGCCTTCCGTACTCTTGAGAGTGGTCAACTGATATTCTATGCAAATGACCTTAAGAAATGTGGCATTGATGTGACTGGTGGCACTGTGTTTTCTGGATTGTGCACACAGATTTTCAATCAGGAAGTAACTGAAAAGAACATTTTCAGCTTTGTGCACTTGAGTGTTCAGGAGTACCTTGCAGCTCTATACGTGCATTACAAATACTGCTACAATAGAAGGAATGTTTTGGAACCAAAAACTATATGCAACATGCTGAAATATAAGAATAAGGATATAGCAGAACTTCACAAGTGTGCAGTGAAAAAAGCTTTGGAAAATGAACATGGACACCTGGACCTTTTCCTCCGCTTCCTCCTTGGACTCTCACTGGAGTCCAATCAGAAAACCCTGCAAGAAGTTCTGAGCAATCTGAAGATTACTGTAGGCAGTGTTAGGGACACTACTAACCACATTAAGGAGAAACTGAATGAACAAACATCATCTGACAGAAGCATAAATCTGCTCCACTGTCTGAGTGAACTGAAGGACAACTCCTTGACAAGTGAAATCCAGAACTCCATGACTTCTGGACATCTCTCATCTCAGAACCTCTCACCTAGCCAGTGGTTGGCTCTGGTGTTTGTGTTGCTGATGTCAGAGGAGACTGAAGAAAGGTTTGAACTCAAGAAATACAGACCATCAGATGAGGGCCTGAAGAAACTACTGCCAGTGATGAAAAACACAAGACGAGCTTTGTAAGAATCATTTTTGTATATCCATCCTAAAATCAAAACACCTAGTAGTTAAACAGTGTCAGCATTTATATGACTAGATAGATTCATTTTAGAACATTCATTTTTTCTACATTGAAATCTTAAACACTGGCAGTTTCTGTTGTTAAAAAAACTATGTTACAAGCATTAAAATAAAATAAATCTTTTGAAGGTTGGACTGGTGTAACCTCAATATTGGCAGCTGTGAAGCGTTGGCATCAGTATTCAGCTCAGATTCACCACTGAGAGAGTTGGACTTGAGTAACAATGACTTGCACGATGAAGCAATTCACTTGCTTTCTGCTGAACTGAACAACTCTAACATTAAACTGGAGGTACTGAGGTCAGTGTCTTTAGGTTTTTCTGGGCATATCATTTTCTGTACTATATTTTATACATGTTTATTGTGTATACAGTATATCTATATATATACTACTATTTATTACTTTCATATGATAATTTCAAAACATATTTTAAATCTTCTAAATGTGTACCCCTTTTGAGTCTCAGTGCTTCTTCCTCATCATCTAATGAGGTGTTTCCTTTAAAATCACTTTAAGGATCATTAGGAGGAAGGACTTACTTTTTTGCAAAGCTGCCTTTTCAATGTCTGTTGTAAAAAGTAGTTTAGAATTTTTTTTATGAAATTCAACTGATATGAAAACAATCTCACAATTAAGCTGACGCTCCTATCCACTAACACGGTTAATCATATTACAGGTAGGGTTATGGAGTGTTAGGAGTCTTGCCCAAGGACTCTTATCAGTGTAAAACAGTATAGTCACCCAGACTGGGAACTGAACCCCAGTGTCCCACATGGGACAGTAGCTTCTTGGTGGGTAGTGGTGTTATCCGCTGCACCACACCAACCATTACAATCTTGTTGCTTGATAACCATCCTCTTGCTGTTAGACAGCAGTAAAAGAATGCAGATATCTACCATATCTATCATTTGTTTAGTATCTATAGTGCATATACAATTATTAATAATTCAACACTTAATAGATAAACATAGATAAAAAATAGAAGAATCAGTGCTTCCCGGTCATGCTTTCATTTAACATTCAATGCGACTGCACAGCAGATCTGTGGATGTCCAAGTACTTATTGCATGCACAGTAAACTTAATCCATATACTTACTTTAAGACAAGTGTCTAAATCTTCTGTTTTAACTTATTTGTGCACTGCAGGCTAGCTGGCTGTAATCTTACCATGAACTGCTGTAATGCACTAGCATCAGTCCTACAATCAGAAAACTCCCACCTAAAAGAACTGGACCTTAGTGATAATGACCTGGAAGATTCAGGAGTGAGGCTGCTGTGCGATGGACTACGAAGTTCCTACTGTAAATTGAAGATACTCAGGTGAGGTTACCGTTCTTTAATACTTCATGTTAATTTGTAGAGGGTCATTTTACAAAGACAACACAGGGTATGCAGAAAAAGGGGTTAAGTCCTTTCCCTTTGCCCTCAGGCATAACAAATGCCTCTTGTTTGTTGTTATATCTATATTTTATACCACCTCTGCCCTTTTGCAGTACCAAAGCCTGGGTTCTCCTCAGTGTCTCTAATCTGTCACATGTCACTACAGTGGTGGAAATACCATTAATAAAGCGCTAATAAACTATACCCTCCATAAACATTTCATAACGTTTTAAACACGGTAAAAACAGATACCTTAAATGAGCAATTTATTTCTATCTGTTGAGTTCAAGCTTCAAATAAGTTGTTTTGTCCACCACTGATATAAACAAGAAAACGCACAATACCTCCTACTCAATGTTAGTAATAATGGCTGTTTATTTACCAGACATAATGAAACATTGAGCTCTGTATCAAACTTATTCCTTTTACTCATCAAGAGCTTCTCGAGCAGTGCCATTTCAGTAAATATCTTTGACATACCGTCAAAATATATATTTCTTTAAATCCTGTTGTTAATTGTAGTTTTAATCTTACACATTGTATTTTTTAATTAGAGTTAAACTAAAAACTATACAGCAATTCAGTAGCGCACTGAATACTGCAGTAGAATTGCAAGCTCACAATCAGGGCTTATGTTCTTGCATATATAGTAATGTTTGTGTTTTGGGCTGCCTTTGGAAAACTTTATTATATCATGTTTTCAATCATTTTAAAAATAATTATTGTACTATAAAATATATAATCTACGTGAAGTGCAGAAGTAACAGATTTCCAGAATATAGATGTGAATTCAAATAAACTTGGTGTTTAATCAAGAGATAAAGTGTATTCATTTTTCAGTTGAAACAAATATATTTGTTTATAGTTTTTTTGTTAAATTTTCCAAATGCAGCCCAAAGCACTTTTTTTTTACTTTTATTAATACAGGAATACTAACACCAGTTGAGAACTTGCACTGCCATGGCATTACGTAGTACACTATTTAATTGCTGTATGATTTTTAGTTATAAATATGCAGTATTTAAAGATACAATTTGTAAATTCAAATTATCAACAGATTATAAGGAAATTACCTCTTTGACGGTATGTCAGCCATCCATATATTGTGTTTCAGAGATATTCAGTATGCCCATCCTGTCTGGTAATACCACTTTGTACCTCGAGAAGTGATAATGAATCACTGTACTGATGAGCCTTAATTAATTTAAGGACAGTTAGCTAATGAAAGGTTATTAAAAAATTTATAGACTAATACTAATACTAATACTTGTATAATACTAAGCACTCTTCATCAGGTTTTGAGACGCAAAATATTTTTTTGATGTTCATCTGAATGTCTCTAAATTGGGGATCTATTAAAGAATGTGAACAAGCATGCTAAGTTTTGTTTCTCTTGCAGTCAGATGTCTGGGTCTTTTTCTATTAAAATCTTGGCTGTGTCAGTACAAATACTATCAGTCACTTTGTCATTTATTACTCTTGCAGATTGTCTGGGTGTTTAGTCACACAGGAAAGCTGTTCTTTTCTGGCATCAGCTCTGAGCTCAAATCCCTCTCACCTTAAAGAACTAGATCTGACTTACAACAACCCGGGACACTCAGGACTGAATCTGTTCTCTGCTAGACAGAAGGATCCACACTGCAAACTGGAGAAACTTAGGTGTGTAGAGAAAGATAAAAGAAAGAATAACAGAACATATTATTCTTACATATTATATGACATAGAATTTAAACAGTTCTTTAAAAAACTGCACTGAGCTTAATGGTCTAATAAAAGCTGGAATTTTGTTCCATAGTTTAGAAGTATTATAACCAAATGAGCAGAATATATTTGACATGCATCTGAAATCAGCCCTGAATGTTTTGGTTTGGTGTTTTCTGTCTATATTTCCTTCTTTAGAATAGAGCATACTGGAAAGAACAGGATCAAACCTGGCCTAAAGAAATGTAAGTTCAGTTTAAATACATATGCACACAAACAAAATCATGCGTCAGTACACAATAGTGTTTAATCCAAAAGTTGAATTTAACATATTTAGAAATAAATGAAACATAAAATAAGCAAAGAAAAAAACTTTTTTCCCAAATGAAAATGCCCTCTGCTTTAGATGGCCATTCTGCACATTAAATAAATGTTTATCTATTGAATTTAACATATTTAGAAATAAATGAAACATAAAATAAGCATGCTTTTTTCTGATGCCCTCTGCTTTAATGGCCATTGCAAATTAAATAAATGAGGAGTGGTTTCCTACTTTGCCTAGTACTAAACCAATTATAGATTACATATTTTAATACAGGGATGCCCAAATTTATCTTAATATTCTTAATATATTAATATCTTATGTTTATTTACATATTTACTTACATGTGCTCTTTTGTTCATACTTTATTTGTTGTTTACTCTAATCTCTATGCTTATATGCAGACGGCTGTGAACTCACGCTGGTCCCAAACACGGCACACGCATGTCTCTCTCTGTCCGATGGGAACAGAAAAGCAGCATGTGCTGGAAATGTCCATGTGCAGCAGGAGAAATTCCAGTATGCTGATCCAGAGAGATTTGATTACTGGGAGCAGGTGCTGAGTAGAGAGAGTCTGACTGGACGCTGTTACTGGGAATGTGAGTGGAGTGGGGTGAGGACTGAAATAGCAATGACGTACAAAGGAATCAACAGAAAAGGAATGAGTTTTGACAGCAGGTTTGGATGGAACAAGAACTCCTGGAGTTTAGACTGCTGTAATGACACCTGCTTTGCTTATCACAACAAGAAAGAAACCCAAATACCTGATGCCTCCTCACTCTCCAAGAGAATAGGAGTATATCTGGACTGGTCTGCTGGCACACTGTCCTTTTATAGTGTTTCCTCTGAGACACGCAAACTGATCCACACATTCCACTCTAAATTCACAGAGCCCCTGTATGCTGGGTTAAAGGTGAGTGCAGAGTCCTCAGTGTGTTTATGTCAGGTAGAATAGCAAGTTGGAGAAATTCCTAAATCTTCTAAATAGCATGCAAGGTTAATAAGTAAACAACATCTTGATGTGACTTTATAGATTATGAGATGGTGTATCACAAATATGAGCAAATGTGTTGCAGGCAAATGATTGGCTTGTGTCATTGTCAAGAATTGTCATTGCAAAAAATGATGTTTTAAATCCATGCGAGTTACAACATACAACTAATTGCATAAACATTTAATCATGTATCAGCTCCTGTAAGGACCACGATCCAGTTTCAATCAATGGAGATGAAGCAGAAAGAGTGTAGTTGTGTTGATGGACAGACAGATTGTGACACGCTGAGGTAAAAGCAAAACAGCGTGTATTAAACAGACTGGTAGGACAACACAGCATCAAAGCTGACATAACCAAAGAGTCCATTTACGGCATTTAGCGAACGCTCTTATCCAGGGCAACTTCCAAGGTTACCCAATTACAGGTAGGCTAATGTAGTGTTAGGAGCCTTGCCCAAGGGCTCTTATTGGTGTAGCACAGCATAGTCACCCAGAGCAGGACTTGAACTCCAGTCTCCCATATGTAGAGGTGGCACCCTGGGTAGTGGTGTTACCCGCTGAGTTAACCACTGAGAGCAAGGACAGAGTCAGAGAAAGTAACCAGGCAGAAATCAAAACCAGGCAAACAATCAGACCAGCAACAGAATCAAAAGACAAAAGAGTAAACCAGAAAGTCAAAATGGAGTCAAACCAGAGAAACTAACAAGAATAACAACAGGGAGAAATGCTCAGTAAGCACAGAGTGACGTGCAGATGTGATCAATACTCAGGAGACTCTGATCTAGAAAATGGAATGGGATTGGTAGATGGCGGACATGTGAAATTGACGTCATCGCGTGGTGGGTTATGGGAAATGGAGTCTGGGAGATCGAAGGTGAGAGGAGAACCAGCAGGCATTACAGTAGTTTCGAATTCTCAGACTTTCACCTCTCACAGGACCTCAAATGGACTGACAAGGCACAGGAACGACTCTTCTTTTTTTAAGACATTAAGGAAAGCCTACTTGTGCAAGCAGCTTCTGATGTACTTTAGAACATGTGTTCCATAGAAAGCACATTCACCTATGGCATCTCGGAATGGTACGTAGGCTGCTTTGTGACTGACAAGAGCGCCCTCCAGAGAGTTCATCAAGGTAGCTCAAAAAATCATCAACACACAGCGACCTGTCCTGGAAGACCTCTACACCAGTCTGTGTTCCCAAAAGGCCAAGAGGGTCATAGGAGATGTGTCCCACCCAGGTCACCACCTCTTTGCCCTGTTGCCCTCTGGAAAGTGCCACAGCTCCATAGAAACACACACATCAGGCCCTCTGAACAGCTTTTTCCCTCGGTTCCATCAAAGAACCAAACTCTGTGGAGGTCTCTATCCCACTGACACCCCATCATACACTCACTTTACATGGACTGTTTGCTACCTCATCACTGTTTTACCTTTCTACCAGTGTGAATACGGAACAATGTACAATGATGTCCCTGTTCAATAAGTGTTATATTTATTGTGTAGAGTTAATTTGAACTAGTCTCTAATATTTATACTTTTGTAATTTTACACTTTTGGCACTTTTGGGTACTGCGCCTTAAATTCTGCAGTACTGCTGTTTAAACAATAAAGACATTTTTAAAAAATCCTATTCTTTCTGGTTTTCTTATTTTGTGTAATGTGTGCAATCTATAGATTAAAGAATATCATATGTCACTAAATATTATATATTTTTGTATTGTTGTATTATGTAGCATTATGTGGCATTGTATTATTTCATCAAGATAAACATAAAACTTACATTATCATTTAGAAATAAACCACCTGTTATTGTTACTAACCCTAAATAGCTGCCCTGTATTGTGTCTTATTCAAAAAGCACCCTGGGCTATGTCATGTGGGGTCAAGACAAGGGGGCAGGATGTGTGTCACATCTGCCTTGTTTTGCCCTTGTTTGTCTGTTTTCTCTGGTTTTGTTTCTTGTCACTTCCATGTGCCTTTTGTTGTCCTGTTCCATGTGCTTCTGTTTGTTTTGTTTCTTTGCTCCTCCTGTCTCCACCCCCTTTGTCAGTCCCCTCACCTGTCCTTGGTTTGTAGCTCCGCCCTTTCCCAGGTGTTCCTTGTTAGTCCTTGCTAACTTATACTCCCTAAAGTCCCCTGTGTTGTTGCTTGGTGTTTTGTCTCCATGCTGGTCATTTGTCCTCATGTCGGTCTGTTTTTGTAACCCTGTTCCAAGTAGTTAATTTTTTCCTATGGTTTTGTTTGGTCTTATTTGTTCAGTTCATTAAATCCTTGCGCTTACATCCTGCCTCCTCATCTTGGCCTCCGCGTGACAGTAAGCACAAGTCTTTAATGAAAAAAAAAAGACATTAAAACAAAAAAACCAAAGAAACTAGCAAACTTTGAAAAGACTGAGAACAGGGTTACAAAAACAACAGACATAGAGACAAAACACCAAGCAAGAACAAAGGGAACAACAGGGAGTATAAAACAATAAGGACTGCGTAACAAATGGAAGTATGGTGTTAGGTGGTGCTCTCGTAGAGAGGTGGATACTTAGCTTCCATGAGGAGACACGCAGGTAACGCGTCGTGAAGGGGGTTCGGAGCCAGGTTAATGAACAATGAGAGCACCGAGACTTCACTCGTCACAAGTTCCCAGATAACACCAGTTGGAGAACCCAGGCTACAACCTAGTACAGTTCACCGCACCATCCTCCACACTCTCCATTATTCGCTCCAGATCGCCACCGCGCACATGCGCACTGCACCTGCCTTAAAGTAACCGTTACAACTGACAAGGAACAACTGGGACGGGGTGGAGCTACAAGGTGAGGGGACTGACAAAAGGGTGGAGACAGGAAGAGTAACCAAAAAACAAAAAACAAAACAGAACCACATGGGACAGGACAACAAAAGGCACAGGGAAGAGACAAGAAATAGAAAACCAGAGAAAACAGATAAACGGGGAATACATGACAGGACGTGACAGGCTAAAACAGTCCTTATAGCTACTTTGCTAGGAGGTGAGGCTAAACAGCTGAGTAGGCAGGGATATGTGACTATATATTTTTAAAAATGTAAAACTTTAAAACAGGCTGTTTTTGCAGGTTAATTTACATATACACCCACTGAGCACGTAACGTAGGTGCACATACCTTATATCTACAACTATTCACTATATCACTGTATACCCTGTGTACCCTGTTCCTCAATGCTCAGTTATGCAGAGCAGGTAGCATTTGGGTGGTGGATCATTCAGGTTACATGTTTATATCGAGGGGGGCGCTTGAATGCTTTCTGTGGAAGGCTTGAAGGATTTAACTTTGCTTACAGATTGAGAAGTGCCAACTGAAATATCTTCTGGTTTTGGGCAGTTTGTCTGACAAAAGTGGTGCTGCAATTATCACTTTTCTCAAAAGCAGTTGCCATGGTGACAATAGACACAGACTTTGTCTCTTCACATAATAGGTCTTAGGACTGAGGAACATCTTGATTTACTGGAACAAAGCGAGATTTATTATGTCCAATAAAACAAACTGATAACTGATAATCATTACAGCACCACATAATCCAAGCCACTTATATACATGTGATGATTATGTGGGTGATCATGTCAAAGACAATACCTGGAATCAATGTTGGGATCAATGTTAGTGTGGGACAGAAATGTTAATAATGACATCTGAGTCCATATATATAAGAAGTTAATTAATACCGTCAAATGGAAGAGTGTTATGCAGACATCAAATTCCCCCCAAGGAGACCACCATAGAGCAGATACTACATGTGTTTTATCATTTTCAGCACTGCACTGAAACACTGTGCTTTGCTAGTGTGAGTGGATCAGACACAGCAGTGCTGCTGGAGAGTTAGAACACCTCAGCATCACTGTTGGACTGAGAATAGTCCATCAACCTAATCTATCCAGTCAACAGTGTCCTGTGGGCAGCATCCTGTGACCAGTAATGAAGAACTACAGGATGACCAACAACAGCCCACATGCTATAATCTCTGACTTTACATCTACAAGGTGATCCGGCATCCTGTGTGCAGCATCCTATGACCTCTGATGGACCAGAGGATGACCAACACTGCACTGTGCAGCAACACATAAGCTAATATCTCTGACTGTACATCTTCAGTGTAGACCTGCAAGGTAGGAGTGTCTAATAGAGTGTTTAAACACTCAAGCAGCTATTGGAGCTTGGATCCAGTGCTTGAGAGCATTTACATTCACATATTAATGTTGGTACTACATTGTGGCATTGCTGTTTAGCTACTTGTGTAGTTTTTGTACTTTGCATGGTTGTTTTTGACAGAAAACCTGTTAGCTCACTCATGCCAGAGCTGGACTGATAGCAAGAGGATAGTGGACCACTGTAGGGGCCCTTGATAGACATGATGGAGGAGGAAACACAAATAATAAATATAGTGTGTGAGTGAGTAAATGAGTGAGTGAGAGTGCATACCGAAACCAGTGAGTGAGTGAGAGTGCATACCGAAACCAGTGAGTGAGTGAGAGTGCATACTGAAACCAGTGAGTGAGTGAGAGTGCATACTAAAACCAGTGAGTGAGTGAGAGTGCATACTGAAACCAGTGAGTGAGTGAGAGTGCATACTGAAACCAGTGAGTGAGTGAGAGTGCATACTGAAACCAGTGAGTGAGTGAGAGTGCATACTGAAACCAGTGAGTGAGTGAGAGTGCATACTGAAACCAGTGAGTGAGTGAGAGTGCATACTGAAACCAGTGAGTGAGTGAGAGTGCATACCGAAACCAGTGAGTGAGTGAGCGTGCATACTGAAACCGGTGAGTGAGTGAGTGAGAGTGCATACTGAACCAAGTGAGTGAGAGTGCATACTGAAACCAGTGAGTGAGTAAGTGAGTGAATGAGGTGAGTGAGTGAGAGTGCATACTGAACCAAGTGAGTGAGAGTGCATACTGAAACCAGTGAGTGAGTAAGTGAGTGAATGAGGTGAGTGAGTGAGAGTGCATACTGAAACCGGTGAGTGAGTCAATGGGGTGAGTGAATGAGTGAGTGACTGAGTAAGTGAATGAGGTGAGTGAGAGTGCATACTGAAACCCGTAAGTGAGTGCGTGAATGAGGTGAGTGAGTGAGTGAGTGAGCAAATGAGGTGAGAGAGTGAGTGAGTGAGTGAGTGAGTGAGTGAGTGAGTGAGAGTGTATACTGAAACCACTCACAGGTGAGACAGATAACATTGATTAACAGTCTGCGCATGTTAAGGTCAAAGTAGACAGAAGTCCCATTCAGTGGTTACAGTGGGTGGGGAGCTCAGGACCAGAGTCCAGCACAGTTGGAAATTCCTGCTTCAGCTCATCTACTACATGCTTTATGGGTTAAATAAAGTGTGCCCTTTGAAGGCTGGAAAAACAAGGGAATTCACCTCTTAAAAGACAACTTAGAACAGAGTTCAGTATTTCTCACTTACATTTTTTCAGATACTTGCAGCTTTGAAGCTTTGTGTCTGTGGGCTGTTCCCAATACCCTTATCTACCACCCTCCTCTTTGTTAGACACAATTCTTTAAATCAACCCACTGTCAAAAAAAGTAATTGGAACTGTTTATTCTGTACTTAACTCGTACGATTTAAAACCCTTAACTCAACTGAACCAACAATGGAAGGAAGAGCTTCCCGTTACTATATCTACTGAATTGTGGTGAAACAAACTCATATGTAGCACTCATTGCTGTATTACAGAAATACCAATAAAAAGACCTTTCTTTTAAATAATAAGATGTGTCCAAGTATAAAAAGCACCAAACCGGTCAGAGAAACCAGCCCACCAGCCTAAAGGATCATAATAGCATACTTGAATGGTATATTTTGGAAGCTGAATTAAATGTACAGTATAAGTACAGTACAAGTCTAAAATCAAAAAGATTGGTGATATTAATTAAATTAAATATAATTGTGATTTATGGACATGAATTAAAATAATATTGTAAAAATAAAATAAAATAAAATAAACTTTGCAACTGACAGGAAATAGAAATGTAAAATATTGGTAATTGTTTTCACAAAGTACATAATAAATGCAGTTCAATTTGACTAACCTCACATTGCTCAAAAGTGTGTGTTGGTGCTCCTTCTTCACAACATCTTTGCCATGATTAATATTAATTAGTTGTCACTGGGTATGTATCTTTTAAATGTTATCAGGCCTATAAATTTCATATTCTTTTCAAAATACAGTACAAAACCCACAGTCTATATCAAGGAGATCTGCAAAGAGCCAGTTTGGTGTTTGCCAGTGGTTGTGAATGTTACCTAGACTGACTGAGAATAGAGCTTCATAAAACATTCATGAGCATGCCATATTAGCCGAAACAGCTCATGTTATTGTAGGGCCAAGTCATTGGGTTGTAAATGGATGTGCATTTTTCACCAGAGAACACCAGAGAACAATTTCAAGTAAAAAAAAAGGTTTTTATGGCACATAAATAAATAAATTAATTAATTCATCAATTAATAAAAAAACAATTATCTCAAATGTTTACAGAATAGTGTGTCCCTCTGTAACAGCATTAAGTGGATAAAACAATGAAATGGAGTATCTCCTCGTTACAATAAAAAGAATGAAAGGTACATGCTGAGGAATGTTATGAATTTTATAAAGGTTAATCAAAGGGATGTCTTGATACATTTAATTATACATTTACAACCAGTACATATAATATAAATTGAGATTATGACTCTTAACATAAGTATATTACACTGGAATAGATGGATGAGAGTGCTGTAGTAGCGTAGTCTCTTTAAATAAGTAATGTAATTTGGAATAATTGCTGTATAATAAAATTAGTCCAACATTAAGGGTCTCACTGTAGACCCTAGATCAGCACTGCCCCATCTGATAACTAAATTACATGATGTAATCAGAAGAGCTTATACATTCATACTGAACATGTCTGATCATTTGTGCCTTTTACTGATCTCTATTTAAGTTGTTTGGACACTACTGAAATGTGTATTAAGGTCGATAGTTAGAATTTAAAGCAGGTACTATGGCTGACGGCCCAGGCTAAAATACAGATCTCCACATTCTGCATGAAAATAGAATAGATTAATGGTAGTTGGATGGTTAGGACCACAAATGCCTCTCCTACTCATATCTGCGGTATTGGATGGAGCTCCATCAATCCAGAGAATACAGTTCCAAAGTTCCACAGCCCAACACTGGGGGTCTTTATTCCTACAAACACAGGGGGGCTTTATACTTTTCTATGCTGAATATATAAGCTGGGAGAAATAAATACCAGTGTCATCATAACATGTGAATTCTCGAATTTAAATGAGTGATCCGTTTGGAGATTTCTAAAAGAATTAGACACTGTGAGGTGGTCCACAAAAAGGTTGTGTCAGAAGTGGGATTCGAACCCACGCCTCCATTCGGAGACCAGAATCCTCATTTCCGAGGAAGGTATGAACCTTGAGTCTGGCGCCTTAGACCACTCGGCCATCCTGACAACTGAGCAAGCTGCCTCCACGTGAGCTCTCAAGTAACACACACCTCTAACCTACAACCCCTACTTATGTTATTATTTTATGTATTTTGATCAATGTTTCGAAATAGATGCCATTTACTGCCCGATTAGCCTCGAACAGTTAGCAACAGTTGCTGTTTAGTTAGCTAGTTGGCGTACCTACCAAGTTAGCGACGACAACTTGGTCGTTAGCTACTATATAATTTACAGTACATGTGCACGTTATATTAGCACTTTCATGTTTCAAACCATGACCAAAGTCTCCCTTAAACGCAACCTAATTTGTCCTTATATTCCTCTCGTGCTAACTCGCTAACTTCAGCTAGCATAGCCAACTCCTACTACCGCGAGTTATCAAACCAGAGCGATTTGTGTAACATCGGTCGCGCAGAACTGCGCATGCCCACTAATCTCCACGCCATGTTGTGCAGGAAGCAGTTTGTGGATATGATGTGTAGATCTGCACAAAATGTCCGGTGATAAACAAACGTGACACAAGCTCCCCAGTCATTCTTATGAAACATCAGAAACAGGCGCGTTTGTTACATAGCTGTCTACTTGTTAGTGCATAGCAGCAAGTCTTCTCAAAACGCAGAAATGTCTTTTTACAGAAATGCGGTATGGTTCCTGAAAGGACTTCAAGAATACACCAAGTAAGTCTTCACATATATGTTTTATGTCTGGGGTTTCACCGAGGATGCTGTCGGTAGGTTTTTATTCGCTCCAGTTAGATGACTGGGATGTTTTCGTTGCTTGTCCGTTTGTTTGCCGTGACTGAATTCATTCATAGCCCTCGTCACGATACGACCTGAAGACGGTTCGATATTTTGGCGGTACCTGATGTTGTCATTACTGCGATACATTTGCTCTACAGTTCTGTTTAAATTCATAATAAACTCCCCCAAAATCTAGCTGATGAATAAAAACAGGGTCATAGAAATGGCAGTTTTTTTGCAAACGGCCCTGAAAACAAAATATTTACTCTGACCTTTACTTTTAATAATAGTGCCCCTATTTTCAGTGTTGGATAGAATCAGACACAACCCAGATAGCGAACATGTATTGGTCCCCTGGCTTGATTTGGCACCCCGCTCTTTGCCACTGTTGGTCCATTGTCAGACCATCCAGATTATTCTCGTATCTTGTGTACAAGACCTAACTAGCTGCTAACCTCCTCAAACAGGTATTATACGGACAATGGATAATGGGGAAAAGATAAGGTGAATACACTGGAGTGGTACATGAGTAATAAGTAGAGGGATTTTGTTTAACCCCTCTTTGTTTAATCTGTTCCTGGGCTGCCCAGAACCCACTGAGCAAAACGCCACTGCACCGCCGCCCAGACCACAAGCGTGTATATAATGGCCTGCTAGCTTGATCAGATCAGCACCCCACTGACTGTGTGCCCTCTGGTCCTCCCTCAGGCCACCCAGAATATTGTGCTGCATACAAAATCAAACTTTTTAAAATCTCTTTAAACTGGTTTTAATTGTGTGCAGCCGTTAACATTAGACAGTAGACAAAGACCAATATTACAAATAACTTACAGAAAAAAACGACTAGGCCTGATATAAAATGATTTAGATTAAAATGTTGTTGCTGACAGTACAAGTTGTTTACTTAACTAATTAAGAGGATAATGAAGGTAATAAATGAAGGACAAATAAATAAATTGGACTCCTCTTTGAAAAACAAGTGATAAAAATGCAACATTAGCAGAGCAAAGCACCAGTGGCCCGCCAGCCAACAACCGCCATTAGTGGTCCAACAGTGGTCCACTATCCTCTTGCTATCAGTCCAGCTCTGGCATGAGTGAGCTAACAGGTTTTCTGTCAAAAACAGCCATGCATAGAACAATTTATGGTGTTTATGGTTCCACCCAGATCCAATGGATGTGTTAAAGAATGCATAAAGAACCATTTTGAGCATGAAGCAATCCATAGACTTTGATGGAAATCAGCACAATTTAGCCTTTATAACTGATAGACTAAAGGAGCAATGTGTAAGATACTGGAATCTGATTCACACTCCAACTAATAGGCAACAACACATCATCATAACGTGCACAGTCCCTCCTCCTCAGTGTTAGCATTAACATGTTGCTTACCAGTCTGGAGTAAACACTGTGAAACAAATGCCATCCCGTTACTCACTACCAGCGAGTGGTGGAAGGCAGTGCTAATCTTAACTCTGGTTTTGTATGCAAAGGAGGTTGCTGTTCCTTTAATTCATATTAGCCATTTGTTTTGTAAAATTTGTTAAAGTTTCCTTTAATTCTTTTTTAACTTTCGTTTTAATGCATAGGTAATACCTGGGATATCTTCCCAAGATTTTATGTTTGGGTGGTCAATTTTTTCCCAGGATCTTATACATTAAAACAAATTTTCTGTTTTTGACAGGAGCGGCTACGAAGCAGCAGCAAAACACTTTGTATCTTCCGATCTGGAGGTGAATTTGACCGGCAGGTCATTTGTCATCACAGGGGCCAACAGTGGCATTGGGAAGACAACAGCAAATGAAATAGCCAAAAGAGGTGAGCATGGCACAGTGAAGCAGACTTTTCCAAAACTAGATCTCAGACAGAGGTTAAAGCCTTCTGAAGATCCTGAAGTCCTGGGATTTAAATACTCTTTGGGAAACCCCTAGCACTGATGTTTTTGTTGCTTCCTTATGACCTGACTTAGCTATGTTTCTGTCGCATTGGCATGATCTTGCAAGAATTTTTTTTCCCCAGGAATCTTTCTTTGTTTTGTAAATGATTAACACACGTGTCACATGGATAGCAGCCTAGAGTTGTAGTTATGTCAGTTAAACCTGACTTCTCAGCTATATTAGACCCTGACCACGCTCTGTTAAATAAAGTCTCTGGTTAAAGAAACCAGTAGGGGTGTGTTGGACAGTACGTGGTGAACCGATACCTATATTGCAAGCAAGGTGATATATTGTGATTTGTGATATGGTGACCTAATTAAGAAAAAAAATATTACTTAGTATAAAGAAAACACCACCAGATGCATAGGTCTGCTAATGCTAGCGTTGGCGTTGTGTCCTTATGCTACTTGTTTATGTTGCAATGGGCTGAAAATGAGCTTTAAACACAACACAAATGAACGACTGTTTGCCCCTGTATGCATGTATTGATTAAAACTTGATACTGTGTTTTTGAGAATAGAGGCAGTATCAAAAAATGTCTTACACCCTGATTAATCAGTAGTATGTCTAACTAAAAGCATAGAAAAAATATGTAAATCCATGTGGCTTCTGATGACATCACTACACAACAACTGTTTTTGGCTAGTTTCCATTTATGGACCATGTTATAACAATGTCTACATAGCTTACTTTTATTTCAAAACAAGTGAGGGAATCCTGCTTTCCCAGAAATGTGTAATTTAAAGGAAACCTAATCTCCTCTAATCTCTCAGGTGGGACAGTGCATCTGGTGTGTCGGAATAAAAGTCGAGCAGAGGAGGCCAAGAAAGACATTGTGGAGCAGAGTAAAAATGAGGTACAGATTGTGAAGATCATGTGAAGATAGATCATTTTTGCATGTCAATTTTTCCAGTGTGGCACTTACTGTTTAGTGCAGCACACACTGACATTACATTATGTTGCCTTTTTCTTTCCTTTCATTCCAGAATGTGCATGTACACATTGTGGACATGTCCAGCCCCAGACAAGTGTGGGAGTTTGCCAGTGCGTTCAGTCAGAAACACAGCGTGCATGTACTGGTAAGTAGGTTCTGGATGCTTGTACAAAGGCCCATACACTAACATCTGTTTTGGGAGGTGGGGATCAAGGGTAAAAAAAATAAAAGAGCAACCTGGAAATGTATCCATCCCTGAACTCCAGTGAACATCAAACAAATGTGATTATGGTCAGTTACTTTAGCATTACCGCATGCATTAGCAGACGTGAACACAGATAGACCCATGGGAGGCATGCACCATCAACACAGGCAAAAGACAAACTCTCCATTTCTTAAAAATGGTGTGCATCTGTTTGTCTGCTGTGCAGATCAACAATGCTGGGTGTATGGTGAATCAGAGAGAACTGACTGACGAGGGTCTGGAGAAAAACTTTGCCACCAACACGCTAGGTAAGAGAGGGTTTTAGAAAATAACGTTAGAGGCTTCTGTATAACATTTTAGTGAATGACCTGAAATGTTGTATACCCATAAATGTACCTCCCTTGTTTTTTTTTCCGCAGGAACGTTCATCCTGACAACAGCACTAATTCCTACTTTGAAAAAGGTCCAGGACCCAAGAGTTGTGAGTGATTCTTTAAACATATATGTATTTAAAGCTTCCCAGAGAGCAGAACAGTTTCTCTCTTAGATTTACAATGACCTTACAGACATGGGTTTTCTAATAAGCATTTTAATGCTGCATTTACAAATCGGCATTTATAAACTGTATGAGTAGCATTATTTGTGACAGCATATGGCCCAGTGGTAGAGTTTTATGTTGTTACTGTATCTGGCCTGAAATCGCATACTGCCAACAGGTAAACATACTCTACTAGCAGACTGCCATTGTTGCCCTGTGATGATATTGTATGGTTGAAATGCAGTCCAATGGAAAATAAGACATTCAAAAAAGTTGCTTATTTAAGTAATGCCATGCTCTAACTAAAGCTGGAACAACTGATTGATATTGGAGATATTTAGTTCACTGACCAACCCTTTGATGTAGCAGCAAAATGGCCACGTACTTGTAAAAGGATGGTGTTTGGTTGTATGAATGAATATAATAAATTACAAATGTAACCAAGCTTTTTGCTTTGTTTATACAACACATTTTAAAGGTACTGGACATGCACACCATTTGGGCCTTGTATATCTTGACAGTCCCTTGAAAAATGTTCAGAAACTACATAAGCAAGTGTATTAGAGAATATTAACAGCTTGGATTAAGACATGACATTATTCAGACATGCATGTAGTACCATGTGGTAGCATTTACCAAGCCATTCATTATAATCCATTATAAGATGAAAAAGCAAACTTCAGGCACTAAGCATGTCAGGTTTTTCAGGTTTACTTCATGTTGACATTTTGTGATGAATGGATCAATAGAAATGCTCTGAAATAATGGAATTTTATATAAATTTTAGATAATAACATAGTAATATATAAAAGAAATTAGATGTAGTGTGTCCATCACTTTGTTATTTAGCATTCTGGCCACAGTGATTGTATTTTTAGGAAAAAATTCTCAGTTTAAAATGTCATCTTCCCTTTCCTGTTAGGTCACTGTGTCGTCTGGGGGGATGCTGGTTCAGAAGCTGAATGTAGAAGATCTACAGTTTGAGAAAGGATCGTTTGACGGCACCATGGCTTACGCTCAGAACAAGGTAATACTGTGTAGCGATGATACCGCCTATCACATTACTGATATTAATAGGTCAGAATTGTTTGTAGCACAGTAAGTGTGAGGCATAATTCAGTTGTAATTAATTTGTAACT
Source organism: Prochilodus magdalenae (assembly GCA_024036415.1). Taxonomy (NCBI): domain Eukaryota; kingdom Metazoa; phylum Chordata; class Actinopteri; order Characiformes; family Prochilodontidae; genus Prochilodus; species Prochilodus magdalenae. The sequence goes on along the minus strand of JAMWET010003813.1, from coordinate 105,327 downwards.
AAGTTAATGTTAGATATTGTTGACTGAAGCACATGTCTTAGGAGCACAACTTGTTTGAAACATGCCCATAGCATTGAAACAGATATATTACAGTATCATTCTAGTCTGTGAATTGAAAATGATAATTTCTCACTTAATTTACTTAAACAAATGTAGAAAGTGTGTGGAAAGTACAGATTGGATCCACGTCACAATAGTGTCTGTACGCAGACATGGAGAGTAAACCTATTGTAGTCTTGTTTTGCACTTTTATTTTTTGTCAACCAAACAAAAAAGTTGTGACTACTGGTTGTAAACTGAACGTATACCATGTTATTAAATGTCAGCACATTTGAGAAGTAGAGCATTTAGAAGTTAAAGGTTAAGCCGGTTCGCAGACAAACGGAATGCCAAAATCCACTGGTTTCTCCACAAGATGGCGCCAAGGAGACGATTATGAGCCTGATTTGTCTGCTTCACTGCAGTTTTAATAGAGTAAAATGAAATGAACTACAAGTAAACCTTTTCAGATAAAACTAAGCACAGTGGTGTGGCCTTAGGGCCAAAGTTGGGCTAAGAGTAAGTCTGACTAAGCCTTCCAGATAGTTAACCTAACTCCACCCCTGGTCCCAACTGGAAAACCAACATGTTTATACTTTATATGGCCTCAGAAATGCTTGTTTTCCTTTTAAATGGTCCATGTCCTATATTAGTTATGTATTTATTTATTTTCCATTTATGTACAATGTACACCAGTAGACATTTTTAAACTCCTTGTGCCTTAGAATCAATCAGGCTTTTGTTGTAATGATGCCTTAAAGACTAAGACATGTTAGTGAGCTCTTTTCTGCTTTGCAGGTATAATATGTGGCACATCTCAAATATTTTAAATCACAATATGATGACATTTCTGCATCATAATACTGTATCTTGGAGCTGTTGCAAATTTCTCCACTGTGGGATTAATAAAGGATTATCTTATCTTGGTGAATTCTCGCTAGTATACAATATTATAAACAAGCTGTGCTGTATTCCTGGCTACAAGCTCAAGACTACATGGGCCATGAATTTCTAGTCCTCTATCTGGTTAAAAAGACTAATGGCTTAGTATGTCACTAATGTGATGTTTTTTCTCTCACCTGGAAATGCACATTTTTATAAAGTGAGCATGAAAAGTGTTCTTGCTCTCAGTAATGCTGTTTTAGTTGTTTCATTTGTTGCTGTTTATTGTGCAACCAGAGACAACAGGTGGTCATGACAGAGCAGTGGGCAGCTCAGCACAAAGAGATCCATTTCTCGTCCATGCACCCAGGCTGGGCGGATACACCAGGTGCGTTTGTGCCCCAGACATGTTGACATGCATTTGCACTTTTATGAGGACAGTTTAATAGGCGGTACTGTAAAAAGAGGGATTTCATTTGACTTTATGAGAGACGGCAATACAACATAGTACATCATTTCTAATCTGCACAGTTCAGTGGTTGATTGTAAACAAAGTCATCCAGAGTGGGTTGATGTGAAATGGTACAATGTAGAGAAGCTTACCGATGTCTTTAGAGTTGGGTGAAATGGGCCAGTGTTCATGATCATGATGGCTATTTTCAGTCGAAACCAACAGGGAACCTACATGTGAAATAATTGTCTCTATGCCCTGCATGTATTCCCCATAGCTTGACTAGGCTGGTGGCAGATCAACAAATTCTTATTTATATTATTATGTATTCAGTCAGTAATATTAGTCTGCTTAGTTTTTAAAAGACAAACAGGGTTACAGTGCATACTTTTATCCATCACTGGAAAATCAGTTATAGTCACTGGCTCTTCTGGGTTATTAAATTAGGTGCATTGTGACTTGAGAATCAAGGCTGTCAAATCTGTTCTAATCTGGGTTATTTTTAGGCCATAATCATTTTTAATACAATGCAGGTAACATATATTTGCAACCATTTGAATGTAATAACTTTATGTAAGGTAGTCTTTAAAAGCGTCCCTATCAACATTACTCTTCAGTTCTGATTTGCAAAGTTTCTCTAGAATGGAGGATTTCTCTCCAAACTGCTCGGAATGACCTTGTTTACATCTCAACATTACTAATCATGCAGATATTTGGATCAATTGGTGGCATTCTTATTGCTTTGATTAACAAAAAACATGAGATTTTTCTTAATTCATATCTTAAATCATGCTCACTTTATAATGCTACAGCACAACAAACTAAACACGGATACTGACGTTTTTGTCTTTTGGCTGCAGCGGTGCAGGCATCCATGCCAGACTTCCACGCTAAGATGAAAAATAAGCTACGCACAGAGGCGCAGGGGGCCGACACGGTGGTCTGGTTAGCCCTTTCGGATGCTGCCATCAGACAGCCCAGTGGCTTGTTCTTTCAAGGTTAGCAAAATGATTCTGTGGCCTTTTTGTCAAGCAAAATATGATGATAACCAAATCTTTCATAACCTTATGAGTGTATCAGGCTCTCAGTGAAAAAGCTCACCACAACCCTTTTAGCTGAGTGTCCATAAGGTCTGTCTGCCTTTACAGAGTGTTAACTGAGTATAAAGGCTGTATGAACATAAAATATCATTGGTCTTTTTGCTGCTATCGAGCAGATGAATTATTGACGTTTTCATAGTGAAGCGAGCAGCGTTTGAAATGTATGCCCACGCTTGCTCAGAAGCTGTTGCAAGGAATGAAGCGATAAAGGCAACATGGAGGTCATTTCACACAGTGATATAACTGTGATATTTACTGTGACAATCTGGAGTTACATATTAGGTGCACACAATGCAGAAGTAGCTTTATCTGCTTATTTTCTCCCATCACTCTTCAGACAGGAAGGCAGTGTCGACCCATCTGCCCCTGGCCGCCTCCAGGTCCTCTCCTGCTGAGGAGGCGAAGCTAATGAGCACACTGGAGCAGCTTTCAGAGAAGTTCAAACCGTGAATGGTTGTAGAAGATCATAAGCCATTATGGCTGGTGAACCAGGAGACCAACCAGGACATTTAATGGGGAGGGTGAAGAAACAGCAGCTGCATCTGAAGATACTTCTGCAGTGCGTACATCATTTCAGCACTTAAACCGTCGTCTGAAACTGAATTCAGTGTTTTAACTCTTGCCAACATTTATAAATTGTATGTCCATGTGAACTGCTAACACGAACAAAGAACAAAGATGCACTACATGTCCGAAAGTTTTAAGAAACTTGCTCCTCCAAAGTTCCTTCTGATACTAGGGGTAGTACTACTTGCAGCATCACTAGGAGAATGTGAATGAATTCAGGCAACAGAGGCTGAGTGAGGGCAGGTAATGATATTGGACAATGACTTCTGAAACACTCCAGCTCTTTCCAAATGCACTGGATAAAACTCCATCACTACAGTAAATATACTCCACTATCCAGTTCTGATGGGCTTTACACCCTTCTAAATGTGGTTCTAGCCTAGGCATTATCATCTTAGGCTAACATGTGTAAATTCTATTTGTCAAATGCTTTCTATCGAAATTATGCAAGCTGTGGATGTGTAGTCGGAACATCTGTCTTCACAAAACAGCAATCCCACTCCAAGTCCTTTACTTATGAACAAATTTCACCTTGTATTAATTTGATATACGCATATATTGGCCTTGAAGTCTGTTTAAATTTGTTCTTATTGATCTGCTCCTCCAGTAAACTGCATTTAAAATGTTCTTGCAATGTTTTTTTTTTACAAGATGCCCTTTATGGATGAGTCGTGGTCTGTTGAAGGTAATGTAAGGCTAAATATCTGTATGCTAAAACTAACCAGACATGCTCTGGAGAGCACAGAGTGCTCTAAACAATAAAACAATTATAAAAAATAAAAAACAATATATATATAATATATATAATAAATATTAACAATAAAAAACAATAAAACAATTCAGCAGCGAAGAACTGTGTGCACATATAATGGTTTTGGGAAGTGTTCCTGAGCCCATTCAGTGATTTCAACTACAGAATCTGGGGACACATCCTTATACCACTTACGCCAGCTCCTCGCTAGTCCAGGATCAGCATTTTAGTACGGAAGCCCAGATAACCCTGTCCCCTGCAACATCCCCCAGCTCATTCTGAGGGATCCTGTGTCTTTCCCAGGGCAGCTTGGAGATCCAGAGCCATTCCCAGGCCAGCCTGCCTCTCTGAGATTCTCTTTTTATACTCGGTCATGTTAATGACCTGTCGCCAATTAACCTATTTAGTTGTGAGGTGTTCCACCATGTTTTTTAGCATTACGCAAATTTACGAGTCTTCTGTAACGTGTCAGCATCAGATTCAAATAACTAATCTCAGAATACATATATATACACACACACACATTGCATAGTGACACAGCCTTTTTTGAAAATGGGATTGTAAGGAGACGGTTTTGAATTTGACATATACTACAGTTTGCATATACTATGTGGGTCTGAAGCTCATACGTGTCTGATCAGCCCCTTTTATGAGTGTTTTTTGGGATTGGATTAGGCACCATCACCTCATTTCCTAGTTTGGTTGTGACCGACAAAGGGATTTCCCTTGGAAACACAATGGAACACAATGTTCTATGGTGATGTCTCTTCCTGGCTGCTCTACTCTATTGTAAGTAACATGGTTAATCAACACTGAGTAAACTGTATGAAGAGACCAGGTATCTCTGACCAATTGCAATCAGTCTGTGAACAACAGACTGGGTGGGGCATCCCATAGAGGGTTTGATCATTGCATCATCAACGCAGAGCAGCATAACGGTGCAGTTCAGAGAGAAACATGGCAAGCGTGCTTGTGACCTGCATCTTTCTGGCTGTTTTGGCAGCAGGTGAGTGAAATCTTTCTTTTTTCATTTAACATGTGTGTCAGACTCTCAGGGTCTGCCTCAGGAAAAAAACCCTCATAATAGTAAATAGCTTTTTCGGTAATGGTTTTCCTGTTAGCTACACAAACGGCTAGGATAATGAAGGATGCCAGGAAAGTAGGTGTTTTGTTTTAAGCCATATATACAGTAATTTTAATTGTATCATAGCTCTGTCTACAGTATTATGTACATTTAACATTAGCTATAAGCTGGCTTATGCTGGTTGACACTTGCCTCTCTTCCTCCTTTGTTCCTTTCAGTTCTTTGCATCAAACCATCACAGCCAAGTATATAAATACAGCGAAACCAGCATATGTGGTGTATTGATTTTGTTATGCTGGTCTACCAACTTGACCCATGCTGGGATGGGCTGTTATTGTCTGCAATGCTAATTAATCAGCATTATAGTAATCAGTATACTAAGAATTTAAAAACAGACACTCAGCTTCGGTAGTAGACCATCAGCTTTGACAGCAAAATATCAAAGTTACACAGTTTAATAGATATAGCGGAATAAATTCATTGTAGTGTTCACCTCTATTCAAAGAGACAAAGCTCTCCTCTCCTGCTCTACCTTAGCTCATGCACATTCACACCCACATGGGTGGCTCTTATCCCCACCCTCACCAATGCAGTCCTGGCAAATCCAACCAAGAGAATAAATCCTGGGGGAGTTATCCCAAACACATCCATCCACCCATCTTCTTACACCACTTTATCCAGTGAGGTCGCTGTTTCAATAGGGAAGCCAACATGTCCCTGTTCCCAGCTTGGAGATACAATCCCTCCAACGGGTCTCGTGACAAGACCTTGGTAAACCTCCAACAGGAGGCGGTCAGAGGCCCACCTATTTAGATACCTCAACCACCTCCTTTCATTGTGGAGGACTCTACTTTGAGCTCCTCCCAGATTACTAAGTGAACACATTACATTATTAACCATCTATGACTGTCTTGATTCCTTTGTCAGTATACACCATATGTCCAAAAGTTTGTAGACCCCTGCTCATCCAGCGTTGGAATCAGGTGCCACTTTAAAGGGAGCCTCCTATTAGGTCAGAAACATGACTGCGAAATGGGTGGGAGCAAATGCTACATGGGTAAAAAAAAAAAAAAAAAAATACATGGCATGTTGCTTTCGATTAACCCAGTGATCACTGAGTAGAAGACTTTCGCCAGTGTTCTGTAAACATGTCTCTGGATGTCTGTGAAGTGCATGTGGCAGTGGAAATTGTATTTCCAGACCTCTGCCTTAAAATTAAGGTTGCTAATTTATTGATGTATTCACTGTATTTCAATGGTGATGTATTAAAACTGTGACCTGTTCACTTTTAATATTACATGATTTTCAGATCCAGCCAATGCAAAGTGCAAAGTATGTAATGCCACGTCATGGGAAGAATGCGATGGAAACATGACGGACTGCAGCTCTGGGATGTCCTGTGTGTCTGTTAACTCCAAATTAACTGAACGTGAGGCCATTTCTACACATCTCAGCTTTAGGAAGATGGCTACCTCTCTTTGTAGCTATGTGACATACTTTGTTCATTTTTATACGTGACTATAAAAATGAGTAAATCGTATCATGTCTGAAACTGCATGAGTGTGGTGGATTAGATGCTAGTTTGTGGGCTATGTTTATGTGTATTAACTGTTGGCTATATTAGCCTCATTGCTCTTGTGCAAAACTAAGAAAGTAAACTTTACACTTTACACTTTACTGTCACTTGCTAATGGAGTTGTACCTGTGTCTTTATTGAAGTTGTTGCAGGGCAAGGCAAGCAGACTACGCTGAGGGTGGCCAGCGGATGTGCGGATGTGAGCCTCTGCAACATGGACCTGTTTGCCAACTTCAGGCACACACAGTTGAGCATACAAATTGGATGTGCCAGACCCGGGGAAAACGTCACTGCTAATGGCAAAGGTCCAGCTACTCATGCATGATCAGTGACAAGCCATGCCTATTTCAGTTAGGTCTTTAGCTTAGGTCATAAATCTCAACAACCCACCTTAATGATAAAGCTAACTTCTGCTATCTTCCCTATGGGATTCTAGCTGTTTGTTAGCATTAAGCTAAAAGCGTTGATTCTGAACACTTTCTAACAAGAATGATTTTTCAAATTGTATGTTTCACCTCAAATAATGAAGCAGTTTGATGAATGAATAAGCGGTTTTACACACTGTGGTACTGTGGTCACCAGGTACTGAGCAAACGCGCTAGCCAAACAATAGTAACACTAAACTGAAATAAGAACTAGGCAGTAGTGTGCATGGGTAAGACAGTACTGTGTCTTTACCGGCTATTTAAAAATAGTACTGTTAATACCTCAGAATTTTATTCAGTCAAACAGAAAAAAAAGTGGGCACATACACTCTTTAGTACCAGAAATATAATATTGATATTTTTTGTTCCGGTTTTGGAGGTGCTTGTGATAGTATGAGATAAATTTGAATATGTATGACTGGCAGAATGAGCAGCAATTTTCTGTCTGCCTGCTATGGAGTCACCATTGCTCTCTGGAAAAAAAATCCAGTTAGAGCATTTTTTACATTTTTACATTAAAGGAATTTTAGAAAATTCTAAAACAAACTAGAACACTGAAGTTTTAGAACAAAGCTCTAATAAAATTAATAACAAAGATACATTTTTTACTAACCAAATAAAATTAGAATAAACCCATCTAGAATTACTTCCAGAATGCTTCATATGTGATTATTTACCATATACAGAAACTCAGAGTTTTGAAATCAATGAACCTGGACTGATTGAGCTCATGCATTAAAGTGGATTCCAAGTGTAGGTTAATTGGAGGATGTTGAATCAACAAGGTGTTGTTTAAACCAAGACAGTCGATAATCCAAAAAAGAAAAATGAAAAAAAAGCAACAGAGAAAAACGGTTCCGAAACGTGAAGACATTTATGCAACGAGACTTTGCAAAGACCAACTGATATGGTTGGCCAGTTAAAATTGACAATCTGAGTTAAACTAATAAAATAAATAATAATAAAAAACTTAAACCAGCTTATTCTCATTTCTCCTGACTGAGTAATACTCCTGGTCTTTTATGAACACCAGTTAATGAGGAGAAGCCATCGCAGCAGCTTCAGCAAACCATGTGTTCAGATATTTTAGCTGTCATGGCGAAAATACTACAAGTACTCTTATCTGCTTATCTCTCTCTTCCATTCAGGCCGAGCGGGACAGCCAAACGGCAACAAGTGTTTCGGCTGTGTTGCTGCGCCCTCTGAATGCACCAAAACTGTGGATTGCTGCGATGAAGAAACAATGTGTATCAGTGCAGCGGGTAAGAGTCATGCATTGCCTGTGTTGCAACAATTCACAAAATCACATATCTCCAAAATCTCCAAACTTTTGTTGGAACCTATTTCACTGGTGTTGAACCGATGGTTATTTGAATCGTGAAAATGTATTAAATCTTAAAAATTTTCATTAAAATGCTTTTTTAGTAGAAGTAAATTTCATCTAACAAAGTCTTTGTCTTGAGATGCAGAGTTGAAACAGTACATGTGTCTGTTTCTAGGAAGGAACAGTGCAGCATTGGGCAACACAACGGTTAACGTAAAGATTTGTGAATAGAAACTGAGTGAGAACTGAGAAGCGGTGGTAGCTTTCACAATATTCTTAATCTCCAGTTTATGCACTTCTTGAATTTAGTTTTTTCACAACAGTATCGGCCACTGTAACCTGCAGTTTCACACTTTGATTACATGTTTGCGTTTCAGATGTGCGTATGGTTAGTTGCTTGGGAATCAGACATTATCAATCTACTGTATTATCAACTTTGATTGACTAGTTTAGGCTTTCCTAACTGCAGATAAGATGCTGTAAGACGAGATGAAACTCCTACATGAAGACCATATTTGCTATAATCAAAGTTTTTGAAAAAAGTAAAAGAAGTTTCTGCACTATGAAGCCAGGGCGTCTTTAGCCACTTGTGCACACGTGGGGTGGAGCCACGTTTCCATGGGAGGTTACACAGAGTGTCTAGGAGAGGAGAAATGCACTGGCCTGGCTTGACAGAGGCAGAGTTATGATAAAGTTGTACTTTAACACAACATCAAGCCATATCAATGTAAATACAAAGCCCTGGCTAATTATAAACTAGACCCTTTTTTGGTTTTTGTTTGTTGCTCTTCGTGGTCGACTTGAAGAGGGTGGGTTTCCTGTTTGAGTCTTGGTTTGCTGTTGAGGGTTCTTCCTCTTCTTCTGTTGTACAAGGCACCATATATGATCAATGCTGACAGTAAGGGAGGCTAAAACCAAGTCTGTGTTATTGTGAAAATGTGGATTTAGGTGAGGAATTTTAGACCTTGTTGGTTAAAAACGCTACAATAAAATGTTCCTTCTTCTTCTTTTATGTTTTAGAAACTGTTGCCGGAAAAAACCTTATGGTGAGCAGAGGTTGTGCCACAGAAGGCATGTGCAGATATGGTCAAAACATCTCTTTTGGGGTTTTGGGTAAAGGGCTAAAAGGCAGTGTTTCCTGTTGTAAGGGGAACCTGTGTAACAGCAGTGCTGTCCTGAGAGACACACTCTCCGCACACTTCTTAGTAGTCCTGCTAATGTACTTCCTGTTAATTTGATCAAACCTTTGGCCATGCTTCTTTGTCTACTTGGCTAATTTGAAGTAGCAAAAGCTGATGTTTGTTAAATGTTGTTGTGCCTTATTAATAATAACTAGAACCCAGAACTGAGCAACATGGAACACCATAGTGTCATAACAGGTCCCATTTGAAAACACCTAGAGCAGGTATTAATTTACTGGGTCCCAGTGTATTGTAGTGCCATCTGTCCTTCACTTGTTTTAAAAACATGTTTTTAAAAAAAAATAAAAACCATTAATAATGTAAACATATCATCTTGTCGTGCTTTCCGGGAACAACTACAATGTATACCAAAAACCCTGTCAATGTAAATAAATACGAGAGCACTCGTTTCTTCTTAAACCAGCGTCTCCACATGTACAGCAGGTTCTTAGTGAGGAACAGAAGGTTGGGTTCTAGCTTCACTGGCAGATACAGTGAGCGTCTGGTTCATAAGAACAAGGTCAAGCAGTGAATACACAGGACAGCACAGCTACAGACTGGCAGAGGGCCAAACCCACTCTATACTGACCGTGATGAGCGCCACCTCATTCGACTGTCACTTAACCACCATAAGATGACCGCAAGTGACCTACAGAGAGACTGGCGAGCGGTGGCTGGGGTGAAATGCACAGCGAGCATGGCTCCACTTTACATGTCTTACAGAAGAACCATATCTTATTTAAAAAAAAAGAGCTGCTGTTTCGATTCTACTCAAATACACAGTGTGCAAATTTGTAAATTGCTTCATTGTAACTGCCAAAATGTATGGAAATTATATTTTAGGCAACTTACAACATGCAACAAGCAGCTTGGAAGTTTCGAAGCATAAAGCCAACTTTAGTTTTTGGACCATATGGCAATTGTTTGTTTCACCAACACTACAGAATAGCCGATCAGTAAACTAAGCTTAGCCATGCGCTCAGTGTGCAAAACAACCCCTTACTTTTAGTAAGCATTCCCAAACTACCGCATTACCAAACTCCTCTACTGGGACTTTTCCAGTTTGGTAATGCAGTCTTTCACGTACTAATTTCTGATAAAGCTACTGTTTCATCTTCATTTTGAAATATGAGTAGGAAATTGCGTAACATGAACTCACATACTGTTTCAGCTTCTTTCAGAGGCGTCCTGAGCTTAGTTTCAGTCTCTAGGCTAATAAGGGTTAAATGGGTGAACCGATTTGTTACACCATCTTAAAGCAGACCAGTGTTGCATCTGTAATCAGGCAAGAAAAGCAGAAGAAGCTCACAGATTCTGGGTTAGCAGCTAAACGATGACCTTTCCCTGAAATGTGTTTATTGTTCCCTCTCATACACAAGAAATTAATTTTAAGGCCCTAATAGAATTTTTATGTTTGACATTTGAGGAGTCTGTTATGTTGCTTTCTCTGGTCTCAGTATTGGTTTAATGGCATAATGGCAAGTTTAGCACTGACACACACTAAGGAACTCAACTGCTGGAACTGACCCGCTCCCTGCCTCCAACTGATTGGAATGCTTGCTGAGTCACCGAGTGCTGCTGGGCACTGATGCAGCAGTTCATCCATTGAAACAAAATTCTGCCTGATGGTTGCCATGGCGTGACACAGTATATCCAGCAGCCTTCATGGATAAGATGTGTAAATCAGCATGGGCCCATCCTTCAACCTTATGCACTGTCCAGTTTAAATTGGATTCAGTTTTTACTCAAACCAGGCGGCCTTGGTCATGTGGACCGTTTTCAATAATTCTTACTACTGTCAAAACAATACCTGTTTTAATTTAGTGTCAAATCGGGGATCCATGACCAACTGACATGAAGTATTACATAAATTAAGTACATATGCGAAAGGCACTTACATGTGAGCTTTTTCTGTTCACGCATGCCACATGCCTTAAAACAATAGAAACAGTTTGATTTGCTTTTTCACAGACAGTTAAACACAACACTAGGTTTTGAAGAGGGAACAAGGTTTAGGAGTTTTTCCACAGACAGACAGGATGATCAAGCAGGATGCGACTGGCCCATTTGTAAAGGAATAGTTCAGTCAAAAAAGCTGGTTTACAACAAATTAGCCACCAATTAGTAATGTGCCAGTGACGTCATGCTAACTGCTGGCTATAAGCTTCCATTTACCGATAGCCACATTAGCGTGTTTGGTCAAGCTATTTTTTTCACATGACTGTACATGGTCCCACATGTCTCTCTCAATCTCTCTCACATGCACACATGCACACATCTTGGGTGTCTCCTGTAAGTGTCCACCCTCTGTCTCAGTGCTAGACTTTTTCTTGAGTTCAGTACATCTCTGCACTTGGTATCCTGTAGAGGTTTGTTAGTTCCTCAGCGGTAAACATCCGGGTCCATGTTGAACTGGGCATCTTCTCCATTCACACAGAGCTTGTGCTGAGTATGGCCATAGTGACAGCATCCTCTGGTGAGGGATGGTCACTGCTGGCCATGGTAATGGCCACTTTCAGGATACCACAGTGGTCATATCCCATAACTGCAGAAAAACACACAAAAATAAAGATATTAATAGAAATTAATTAGAAACTAATTTCACTGCAAAAACATTTTGATCTGATTTTTGGGCATATCCAAGTTGAGCTGGAAAGATTTTCAGTAATGGGAACTGCAATAAGCCACTGAAATCTGCCTCACTGAAACCCTCTCTTTGGTTTCAGATGTGATTCAGCCTGGATTACTGGACTTGTGAATTCATTTTTATTTAACAGAATGACACTTGTATGTAAAAGTCTTCCAGCAACACATCTATTTCATCACATTTTTGCCTCATAGTAATCAGTGAGATATATTTATCTATATCTGATGGTATTATTTATAGTTTATAGTTAATAATTTTTGCTGAGCCTGTACTTACTTCTATTCATACTGTACAACCCTTATTATTGTAGTACTGTGCTGTAAGGTGAAATTGCTACTGGCTGCTAATTTTCCTTTGGGATCAATAAAGTATATATCTGTCTGTCTGTCTGTATATGTTATACTTATGTCTCGTCTGCACTGTTATGTTACTAGTATGTCTCGTCTGTTTGCACCACGTTTATATTTAAACAACAGAGTTCAGAGAAACACAACCTTGTTCAGCTATGCACTCCTGTTGCAAAGTCTAAATGACAATAAAGTTCACTTTGACTTTGAACCAATTATTATTAAACAATAGGGCAGCTGAACACAGCACCCAAACATGACCACACAGGGAGGGAGAAAGCAAGATCAGAGTTGAGGGACAGGGTAGGTCAGAACTAGGGTAGGCAGTCAGTGAGGCCACAACAGGGGAAGACAAGAGAATGGTCAGAGGAGTTAAAGGAGGTCGAAAGCCAGAGAGAAGATCAGAAAGCTAAGGCCAGCAGAAATAAGGAAGAGAGCGGTAGCCAAGGAACGAAGGTGGTCAGAACCAGAGTTGAGAGCGCTCAGTAGTGCCAACAGGGGGTGCGTTTCCCGTACAACGACGGAGGTTAGCACTGAGCTAACATGGTCCGATGCATCGTTAAACTAACAAACATCTGAAGTACGACCGTTTCCCGAAAGCGTCGTACTTTGTTAGTACCACAGTAGTTTGAACCATGATGATTTGAACCACCATAGTTCGTACCACCATGTTTCCAGATGTGTTCGGTCGGACTTTCACAGCGGGAAACTGTGTTAAAACTCACAAACCGGCAAGATTAAACCAAAATATGATAGTTGTGACCGAAATCATGTAATGAACACATTATTTTGGCAACCCATGTTTATTCATATTATAAAAATCCAACAATAATATTAATAGAATCAACAATTAAATGCTAATAAAAAATATAACAATAATAATAATAAATATAAGTATTAATAATATATTAATGTGCATCATTATCATTATGAACATGGTAATAATATGCAAAGCTTCTTTTAAAAGAAACAAATGGAAGACCTTTTAGCCATACCGATGCATTTGTAGGTTCTGATACTGGAATTACCAAGGCACGTCGCTGTGTCTCATTGGCGCAGTGGGCTAATCTGATGAAAACGGCATGCGCTAGCAATGTGATCAGTTTCTCATGCATGCAAACGCGGGTTCGAAGCTGAAGTGTTCTTTCTGCCTTTGTTTATAAGGATAACGGAAGCTCTCAGTGAGACATCGTTCCACCCATGTTTCTCAGCTTCGCAGCTTTAGCTGCCTTTAACGGTGAACCGCCAGCGCACGTCATCACATGGATTTTATTTTTTAGCAAGTGTGCGTCACAGCTCAGCTAGAACTTAAATATATTATATATATATATTTATTATTCCTCTTTAATAATTATTAATATGTCTTTTTACATTCTTAAAGTTCTTGTACAACTTTGTAAGCTTTAGTCTGTTTTAGGAGTCACTGTTGTCAGTTGACTTGAAGGTTCAGAGTCGACTGAAAGGGTCTCCGACTGACGATTCGACTCGTCGACTTCTAGAGGGCAGCCCTACCAACAACCATAAAAAGGATCAGAGTTTACATTTTTATGCAATATCGAACACAGTAACTGTTAGTAGCTGATGGATAGAAGACTACGATGATGGTCTATTAGAAAGAATAAGAGAAGCACATTTAAGAGAACATAACTACGGAACTTCAGCTTATTCACAAGCTGTTGACGGTTGCGGTGAGCTCAGGGCCAACCACAGAAGCTAGAGTTTCGGCTGAGATGTTTTCCTCCTTATGCCCTCATTTCATTTTTCTTCTTGGTAATGTGTTTCAGAATGTGCAGGTAAAAGTCTGTGGTTCATCTTCACACACGACACTGCGCGTCATCTTGGAGCGCAGGAGCATCGCATGAGAGTGCATTTTCTTCAGCTTTCCTGAGATCGGAGAAGACTTATGAGGGACTCGAGCGAGCCTCAGGGAGAACTCAGAGAGGACTCAGAGGGAACTCAGAGAGAACTCAAAGAGAACTCAAAAAGAACTCAAAGAGAACTCAGAGAGGACTCAGAGAGAACTCAGAGAGGACTCAGAGAGGACTCAGAGAGAACTCAGAGGGAACTCAGAGAGAACTCAGAGAGAACTCAGAGAGGACTCAGAGAGGACTCAGAGGGAACTCAGAGGGAACTCAGAGAGGACTCAGAGAGGACTCAGAGGGAACTCAGAGGGAACTCAGAGAGGACTCAGAGAGGACTCAGAGAGAACTCAGAGAGAACTCAGAGAGGACTCAGAGAGGACTCAGAGAGAACTCAGAGAGAACTCAGAGAGGACTCAGAGGGAACTCAGAGGGAACTCGGAGGGAACTCAGAGAAAACTCAGAGAGAACTCAGAGAGGACTCAGAGAGAACTCAGAGAGGACTCAGAGGGAACTCAGAGAGGACTCAGAGAGGACTCAGAGGGAACTCAGAGGGAACTCAGAGAGAACTCAGAGAGGACTCAGAGAGGACTCAGAGGGAACTCAGAGGGAACTCAGAGAAAACTCAGAGAGAACTCAGAGAGGACTCAGAGAGAACTCAGAGAGAACTCAGAGAGAACTCAGAGAGGACTCAGAGAGGACTCAGAGAGGACTCAGAGAGGACTCAGAGGGAACTCAAAGAGAACTCAAAGAGAACTCAAAGAGGACTCAGAGAGGACTCAGAGAGAACTCAGAGAGAACTCAGAGAGGACTCAGAGAGGACTCAGAGGGAACTCAGAGGGAACTCAGAGAGGACTCAGAGAGGACTCAGAGAGAACTCAGAGAGGACTCAGAGAGGACTCAGAGAGGACTCAGAGGGAACTCAGAGGGAACTCAGAGAGGACTCAGAGAGAACTCAGAGAGGACTCAGAGGGAACTCAGAGAGGACTCAGAGAGGACTCAGAGAGAACTCAGAGAGGACTCAGAGAGAACTCAGAGAGAACTCAGAGAGGACTCAGGGAGGACTCAAAAAGACTCAACGAGACTCAACAGAGAACAAGGGTATTCTAAAAGAGCACAAACCTACCTAGTGAGAGAACGCACATGTGTGTCATAGGTAGAGCAACCAATATGCATAAGCAAAGACATCAGCTGAAAGAGTCAGATATGGATATAACATATCTAATTTGCTCTGCTGTGTGAACAAAGCCTAATATCCTCCAGCTGTCTGAATAGTAGTGTGGGGGCATATATCACTGTCCTGACATTTACACTGCTCATTGAAAGATAGTTTTTGCTTTCTCCTGTCAAGTTGGACACACACGATTCATCTCTTTTGACGACTATAAGCGATTGTGCTAGAAGATGGCAACTGCATTTATTTCCGTTAAAATCAGTTTCAGTAGTGTAATATTCAATAAAATAAAAATGCTCAATTTGGTAAGAAATTACATTTTTAAATTAGAAATGTAGATACGTGTGTACTGCTGTGCTGTTGACTAACCTTGATGACCTTATCTGCCCCGGAGGTCAGCAGCCAGCTCCTGGTCGGCTCATAGTGCATATGCACAACGGCATGCTTGCTGTCATGGAATGTAGCAGTGGGTGCTCGTCTGAAAAGATGACAATAATAAATAAATAAATAGAAAAACTCACCAGCACACCAGTTAAACTGGGTTTACAGTTATCACTGTGGAGTGCAAAAGCATTCTGCAAAAATGACCTTAAAATAACGGCAGATTTCGACAATATTCGAGTTAAGATGGAATTTTGCCAAACTATTTTTTTTTCTAAATTCAACTGAAAGTGGAGACAAAATTTAAATTTTAGTGTGGTACCCAGATAGCAAGCATATCGTCGCTGTCCAATGAAAAACATGCATCTCCATTTTTGTCCATTTTGACTTTTATGCATCATTTGAAAACATCAGCTGCTGTTTACACTGAGTAAGAATCTCATGATGAATGGACAAATAGGAATGTCCCAAAAGTGCTTGGAAAGACGTCTGGTTCCATTGACTTACATTAAAATTAAATGAGGTATTTGATCTCTCCTGTAAAGTTGCAGTTTTGGGGATATATGTTTTTCTTTGAACAGCGGCGATATATGGGTCTGTCGGCTTGATGAGATCTTGTTGACTACTGTTTCCTACTGCTGACTGGCAGATTATTGCCCTGCTTACAAAGTCTAGTTACTAACCTCAAACAGGTTTCAAAAGCATGGAGAGACATTTTATTTTAGAATATCAACCAAAGTAAACATTCCAAAACCATTTCAGTCATCACTAAAAAAGATGAAATAAACTAATTTACCAAATATAACGAAAGTAAGAAATGAAGGAAGGATGAGTAAAATTGACTCTGAAAGTGAAAATGTAATATGAAAAGTCACATTTAGCCTAAAACCCTAATGCCTTAACCACCGGCAGACCAGTCAATCAAGTCTACAAGAATTTACTGAGCAGCTCAACATGGTTTTAGCTAAGTCAGTCATGGTTTAGGATTGTAGTTAGCAACATGCTAGCTACAAGCTTCCTAGCTGAAGCTTCCTGTAATCATCCTTTGAGTTGACTAATGATGCATTATGGTGTTATGGGTTTGGGGGTGACACTTACTCCTCATCAGTGATGGACTCGTGACAACTGTCACAAACCCGCACCTCAAACTCGAAGCCCATGAGCGGAATGGTTGAGCGCTTGGACGAGCATTTCCCGCACACAGCCTGCCCGCACTTCCTGCAGTGGTGCTTTAGAAAGGAAACAGTACTCAGCGTTCTGGCATTGGTATCTCAGGGTTTGTGGCTTTTGGATAAAGTTCAAACAATAATTCATAATGTAAAAAAAAGCACAAAACAACAGACGCAAAAATAGAAAACGCGTCCCAGTTACAAACAAGGTGGATCCAGGGTGACTGCTCTGATTTTAGAATGGTAAAATCTATTAGGGTTATAATAGGATATGCTATTATAAAATGTGGGTTCATTGTTGGACCCAGATTAAACTCAGACTATTTTCTCTCGGATCCTTTTCAGCTGCCTTATAACGCCTAGCCATCTCAAAACGCATCCGTTAGTTACTCACTCCTGGAATATCAGTCACAGCTGTAGCAATGTCTTCACACATATGTAGCAATGTCTTCAAACATATGTGGCAATGTCTTCAAACATATGTGGCAATGTCTTCAAACATATGTGGCAATGTCTTCAAATAGAGCATTAGCAGTCTCTGTGTACAAGCATCAGCAAGCACACATAAAAATATACCACCCTTTAGTTTATCAGTTTATTAAGTGTTTATTTTGTCTAAAAAGCCCAAATGCTTTGCACCAGAGTTAGCTAATGGGCTCATATCCATCCGCAGCCCATTTGCACAGCTCCAGTGGTTTTAAAGTAAAATGCTGAATCAGCGATTTTAATATGAACTGCTTTTGTTTTGTATTACATAAATAACAAAGCAAAACAATGCTTTACTTTATACTTAATGAAAGACAGGATGGAAAACAGTAGGTTCTATCCTCTCATGTAATGCTTTACTGCTTTGGAGTTACACTACCCCCTAGTGTGCATGAGCAGGAGGTTCAGTTTTAAAGTTGTGCAGTTGTATATAAACGTTGGGCATTCTTCACATGTGTTGTTGACCTCCT
Organism: Prochilodus magdalenae; assembly: GCA_024036415.1. Lineage (NCBI taxonomy): Eukaryota > Metazoa > Chordata > Actinopteri > Characiformes > Prochilodontidae > Prochilodus > Prochilodus magdalenae. The sequence goes on along the minus strand of JAMWET010003813.1, from coordinate 87,414 downwards.
ACAGAAAACATGCTGCACAGTTTAATGCACAGTTATTGCTTATATGAATTTATATGAATGAAGGATTCTGGAACTAAATAGAAACTCTGCATTAAAGCTTGCATGTAATTGACTGGGTGTATTCATACAACCGTATGATTCATACAACACCAAAACTGATGGCGATAACTCGAAATGAAAAATCGAGGTAGTTACCTGCCGCAGGCCGATCTTTTTGCTGTCCCACATTTGCTTAAAGTTCCAGAAAAACGGCTGTTCGCACCTCTGACAGGAGTCGCTGTCTAGCCATTCCGGAGTCTTAGAGAGGGAGCGCAGATGAATTCATTAGGAAGTGCACACGCATACAGATAAATACACTTAAAGCCATACAAATCTATTTTATGCTAGGCATGGCTGGTGTCTGAAGTTTGAAGTTTTACACTGGAATTGTGAAGCTAAAGTAGCTCAGAATTAATTAAAGCTTGAAAGCTCCAGTGCAAAACTCGCAAAGCAAACTCCAGCCAAGACATGTCTGGTGTCTGATCAGTCTCATGCTGGGTAAACTGTGAATCTGTAGACAGGGTATTTATTTTGAGGTGTTCTTTCTCACCTCTTGTCGTGTGACGTCCATGTTCCAGACGACTATGCCTCCATCAGAGCCACATGAGATGAGCTGGCGAGTGTGGGGAGCGTAGCACAGTCCCTGCACCTTCTCACTGCACACACAGTATGAATAAACTGATTCAGATTATGCAGTGACACAAACACTTTTCACACTGGAGAGAGGGGCAGTTTATAAGGGCACGGCCACCAGTGCGTGATCAGAGGGGAGCACGTGCCCAATTCTGGTGGGAACTCCACCTCACCCCTGCCACAGCATTCAAAACAAATATACAGTTTTCATATGCTGCAAATGAGCCTAAGCTGTATACATTACATCCCTATACACATTACACATGCTATTCTACAATTACAGACTGCAGTCCATCTGTTTCTCTCCAAAACCTAGGTAAACTTTGTAACGTCAGGGTCCCTAGAGGACCAGGGTATCATGTGAGTGGTGGATCATTCTACAATAACACTAAAGTGGTGGTGCTGGTACGAGTGGATCAGACACAGCAGAGCTGCTGGAGATACAAGGAGGTGGTTTTAATGTTATGGTTGATAAGTGGATATACGGTACATCTTTGCAGTTAACTGTGGCACCTTGGCGCCCCCTGGTGGTCTCTCACATTGATTCTCTTGAACAATGTGTTCTTAGTCATAATGAGGTTGAACAGACCATCTGTGAGAAGTTTGAGGTCTCATGACCTCAATACAGTGCACCGCAGTGTTAGCTTGCATGTAGCACAATTCATATTTTGAGTCGTTAAAAACCTCCTCCTTTAGAGGACTAGTAGAAAACTAGTCACAGGACAAAATGTAACTGGTTTAGAGTCATTTTGTAAGAAGCATATCAAGGTTCTGGAGTGGCCTAGCCAGTCTCCAGACCTAAGCCCTATAGAAAATCTTTGAAGAGAGCTCAAACTCCGTGTTTCTCAGCGACAGCCCAGAAACCTGGCTGATCTGGAGAAGATCTGTGTGGAGGAATGGGCCGAAGTCCCTGTTGCAGTGTGTGCAAACCTGGTGAAAAACTACGGGACCTCTGTAATTGCAAACAAAGGCTACTGTACCAAATATTAACACTGATTTTCACAGGTGTTCAAATACTTATTTGCAGCAGAAACACACAAATAAATTATTAAAAAATCATACATCGTGATTTCCGATTTTTTTTTTTATTTAGATTATGTCTCTCACAGTGGACATGTACCTAAGATGAAAATTTCAGACCCCTCCATGATTTCTAAGTGGGAGAACTTGCAAAGTCGCAGGGTGTTCAAATACCTATATATATATATATATATATATATGTGTGTGTGTGTGTGTGTGTGTGTGTGTAGTAGTAGTAGTAGTAATAGTAGTATTGTCAACTGTCTGTAAATCTCTTTGAGCTGCCAAATGGTATGAAAGCTGCTCTATAAATAAACATTATACTTATTAAATAAACATTATTAAAACATTAGAGTGAAGGTTGTGTATAACGGCGTGTGCACACACCGAGCCACGGTATAAACTCACAAATCAGCTATAGCATTCTCCGAAGTTCAGTCAAGCAGCTACACTCGCAGGTTTAAGGCTTAACACTCATAAAATTTCAGCCTGAGGGAAAAAAACTGACCTTAATGCCACAAAAGCCAAACCCTTTCATTTCTAACCTGACCTGTCTGACTTTGCCCGTCGGTTGTTCTACACACATGTGCATTCATGACTCCTGCAGCCTGCAGCCGTGCCAGGTTCAACAAGCCTCCTGTCTGACAGACAGAGTGAAGCACTACACACATGCTGTGGCTGCTTTCAAAATAGACTATCACATACTGCTTGCATGCTGACTGTGCCCAAATGGAGTAAGTGCTATATACTGTATGTGATCAACATGAGGGCTATCTTTTACAATGTACCGCTGAAATCTAATGCAGCTTTTTTGAGGGGGGTTGTATCCACTTATGTAACTGCATGTTATATATCTTAAATTATTAATATCCTAAAATGTTAACAACTTGCTACATTAATAAAGTCGGTCACAGCCAAACAAATTGCTCAGCGTCAGCTTTTCAGGGGTCACCCCACTTCTTAATATTTAGTCCAACCAGCTCATATTACCAACTATGAGTATAATGAAAATGAAATGACTCGGAGGAAACCAGGTGTGTTACAGCACAGGCTTACCACACAGACCAAGCCAAAGTTTCGTCCCTCCAAGTTCATTTTAGGCTTTGGAGATGGGTAGAAAACAACGTCCTGTCCTCTTTCATTGAGAAGTTAATTTAAAGTCTGGTTGGTAAGCAGGGGAGGAAAATGAGGGGGTCGTGAAATGGGTCTGACTGGCTTAGTCCTGGCACCTAGTCTAGTCGCACCCTGTTCCTGTAATAAAGTACCCAGCTACTATGAAGAGTAGCATGCAGTAGATATTCAACGTATACTGATGCAGTGTGCAGTACAAGGTACTTACCTTGCTTCCCAAAAAGGTCACCACCTGAACTAAGCAAATAGATAAGAGCCTCCCGTTGGATAATTACTGCATGGGTGATTCTGTTTCAGCTGGCAACAAGGTATTTAACCCTGACTGATGCAGTGAGTAGCTTCTCATTTGTTAAACAACCATGTGGAAAGACACATCCTGTGGTCGTGGAAGAGATGTTAATCTGTCTCATTAAATTATTCCATCAATGGATTTTGTCTTCCCTGATGGCACAGGCATATTCCACGACGATAACGTCAGGATTCATCAGGCTCAAATTGTGAAAGACTGGTTCAGGGAGACATCATTTTCACACATGGATTGGCCACCACACCTGAATCCCACTGAGAATATTTGGGATGTGCTGTGGTCCAAATCTCCCATCATCAACACAAGATCTTGTAAAAAATGAAAGCAGCTCTGGACTGAAATAAATGCAGTGACATTACAGAAGCTTGTGGAAATGATGCCACAGCGAATGTGTGCAGTGATCAAAGTTAAAGACGGTCCAGCGAAATATATGAGTGTGTGACCTTCGTTTTGGTCAGGCAGAGTATAATGCCATTTCCCTTTTGTCTCTCATGTAGGGGGTCCTTATTTCCAGTTAGATCATTTAATTACAGGAAGTAAGACGACTAAACAATAGCTGAAGCTCTTGACATACAACCATTATAACTACCACCGCAGCCCATTGGTGTATGAAATCGTCAGGGCGCATCATGTTACAAATGGCTCCTTTAAAGGAAGTATATATGGAATATGTGGGATATTACGTATGTTAAACCGAGAAATAGCTAATATATCTGACACTGTGAGCTAATCTGAAGATTTATTAAGATACATATCACATTCCTTTGGAACGTACTAAACTTTAGCAAGATTAGCTAACTAGTATACCTGTCGGATCAACCACCAGTTTAAATCTGATTTCCTCCCTCATTTAAACAGCATTTACTGCATGTAGTGCTACAGTTCTGTCCCTCAGACTTCAGGTGTAATGAAAGGCTCATCTATGTACCATGATGTTTTGTTTTTTTTAACTCCAAATCTAAATAAGGTCACTTTATGCACGTACGTCAATATTTTAAGATTTCAGGGTTGTGGGTTATCAATAGCCAATATCAGTAATCCATAGTGAAAATGGCAGGAGGATGAAATGAAACTTATTTTAGTACTATGGAGATTTCCTGATTCTAAGCAGTGTGTTTTTGGACAGTAAATAAAATAGTGTAAACAACTTTGTTTAATAAAATCCTTACATTGTCCATTAATACGCATTACAGACTTTCCTAACGAAAAACAAATATTGATGTTTTGAAATGTGGAATACACTGTGTGTACACTCAGTGTTATATTTTAACGCATTACACTTCCTCAAATATATCACAGAGTCTCTAGTGACGCCCACCCCTCTGTCCCTCATGAAACAAAGCTTTTAACCCTAACACCTACTTCCCCTACCCCACTGGACCTGTTCCATAACCTCTTGTGAAAGCGTTTTATCCAGTGCAGTTGTGTCACGTTACTGGTGTGACTAGAAGTCAGCCAGACAGTCATATGAATAAGTAGTGGACACCAGTTCCTATTTTAGTGCATGTCTATGCGTGGAAGCTTGAAAAGGACCTTACTATTGTTGATTACTATGTTGTTAAATATACACACACATTATGATTTGGGCTGATTTTAAATGGCTCATATCTTTGTAACCTCAATGTGCACAGCGGGGCAAAACTGCTATATGCAGACTAGGTGAATATATAGGTGAATATATCTAAATGTATTTGATTTCTAGATACTTAGAAATTTCCTAGATATAGCTATATATAGATATAGATATAAACAATTACATGAAAATAAAAAAATGTAAAAAACTTTTTTCTTTTTAAGTTTGTTTTTAAATAAAAATGCTGCCTACTACCACCACCACCAAAACACCAAGAGTTGTAGTCTGTAGGCAGAACCTTATTTTAGCCACGCCCCTCAGAGCAGAGACCGCGTCCCTCATGGCCACATAGTTAAATCAGATTGTTTTGATCCAAATGCGTCCCTAAGTCTGAAAATCGGTTTCTAGCATTAAGAATAGTCACATATCTTCTACAACCAAGTTTATTTTTTTGTTTTAATGAAAAATATGATATTTGTAAAGCTGTGTCTGCTAATCGCGTACTGGCTAGTGTTTTCTGAGGTCAGCTTTAAATGAACTAAAATTGTGTCTACTGAAAAAAAACACACACACTACTGAAGTAAACTACCAAACACTCACTTACGGTAGTGTCATGATAGTGGTAGGATGGAACGTTCACTCATGTTTGTTTTTATAGAACAAAGATAATTAGGATACAAGGTCGCTGAAAACGAAACGACTTTAGTCTAAAGTCCAAGTCAGTAAAAAGTCCAAAATGGGTTAAACTCTGAACTACACTAAACTCTGGACAAGCCTTCAGTGTATGTGAGTCTCACTTGTGTCCCTGCAGTTCAATGGCTGTGCCTTTCCGTCCCCCGATGTCCCACATAATTATGGAATGATCTGAGCTTCCGGAAAATAGCACCCTCTGCACTGGATCCCAACACAAAGCGGTCACATTACCTACAACATGGGCACATCACAAACCACCATTAAAAAGCATTACAGAGGAGAAACAGCATCACTAAAACGGAAAACAGCATTAGTGTTTAAACATGTACTGCACGCCCAGCTGCACGCAGTGTTCTACATGAAATTAAGCGAACACAAACTCTAACATGAAGATACTTAATTATGGCACTTTCTGCTAATTTGAGTGCACATTTTGTATTTTTTTGCACTTAACATATTAAGAGAAAAAAAAGATATAAAAATTTTTAAATGGGGCTTAAATTGAGCCCAGGCCACATTTCATGTTTGATAGTTCCCCCAATATGTTAACCCAGCAAATAAGCTTGACATGTACATTTAAATAATCAAAAAATGCTCCTTCAGCGTCATTTATTTGGTAGTACATGACTGTGTTTGTTTACCTGTGTGGCCTTTGAAAGTGGTGACCAGGCTGCAGCTGTCCTGCTCCAGTTTTAGGATGGTCACCTGACCAGAGTGGTCACCCACAAACGCGTGTCTGGTCTCCACATCAAATCTGAGAGGCGGCTTATCAAAGGCAACCACTAAACATACATCTCTGGGGCAGAGGGGTTTCAAAACATGTGCTATTAGTACGGAGGTCACGTTAGTGTTCGTCATTTGTCGTGAATCCACACTGACAAGATGCGACACGCTAGGCTGGGAACCCGTGTGTGCTTCTGTTTCAAATCGTTATTTAAAGCGTCCTCACCATGCTGAACATCACACTTCAGGCAGAATTTACTGATCACTTCAGAGAATTTAGAGATAGCATCTAGCAATTTGTTACATCTAAACCACAGGAGGTATGATGTTATGTTCATGTTCACGCTATCTATCACTGTATTAAAGATGCACAAAGCAATCTTACCATTGTTATCAACCAGCCAAATCATTTTTATGCTTTGTGGTTTTTCCGAGTGAGTGCAATGCAGATTGCAAAGCATTCATCATTGTGTTTTTAATTTTCAAAAATCAGTATTTGCTTTGTTAAATCACATTTGTCGCACATAAATGGCAGCCCTGAGCAATCATATGACTAATGGAGACGAGAAGATTACACGACAGAGATAGCCAAGTTTTTGCATTGGCCTTAGGGGGTGAGGTATTTAGTTCACTGCAATATTCGCCAAAACCAAAAATAGAAATAGAAAGAAAATGTTATTTTATGTAATTTAAAAATAATTGTATATATATATATATATATATATATATATATATATTTTTTTTTTTTTTTTTTATATATATTTAGCTTGTCAATAATGTGACAACTTTCAAAACCACATAACTTTAACATAAAACTTTAAGGTACAAGCATAAACATAAATTATTATATATTATTATAATAATATACATTGATTATTTGTTAAAGGTTAAAGGATTTAAACTTTTAGGTAAGAACCTAATCACTACTTCAGTCAACTTCTTCATGAACATTCAGATTATTCGTTAATCTTTACATTTTTAAAACTCCAAAAAACTGTTTACCTGTTATCTTTTCATCTTTTTGTCCTTTTGACTTTTTCCAGAGGAGGAATTTTGGAGCGTCCTTATCATTTAGAGTTTTTGACAGTATTTTAAAAACACAGGTCAATATTGGGCCTTTTTTATGTCAAATTTAGTTTGAAAATGCGCCCACCACTGAATGTCTTTTACTAAAAGGATACTGAAGTCCAGACACCCATGCAGTAGTTCTGTAGGTGCCAAGCTGCTGACCGCTCTCTGAGCAGTGCCAAGTAAAGCTCTTATCCTGTCCTGTGCTCAGAACCCACTCCATCTCCAACACGAACAACACCACCGTCACACCACCCTGATGAGCTACATACACACACAGACAAACAAAAAACTACTCAGCATAAAAGAATCATGCACACACAGAAATACAGGCAGAATGGTAAAAGGCTGATAAAATGGTAAATGTTTTATAATGTGTTTATCCATATTTGATACAGTCATTTCGGTTCTATCTAGCTGTGGTACAAACTAGAAAATTATTTTGCGTAACATGATGAAAAGCTCAGAACCAGTTTACCTAAATTGAGAAATATCTCAACCATTCCAAGCAACTCCTACACTCTATAAATTTCAATTTAAAGTCATGTGTTAAAGCAGGAAATTAAAATCAACAACACTTTAAAGTAAGAAAACACTGCCATCGTTTTTTTTTTTTTTCAGACTGTGTCTGAGTACATGTTTTTTGGTCGTTGCCGATACAGATACAGAGTAACCAGGTCAGAATGAAATATATGATAGGGTAAAGTAAATGCAGCACACCCTAAAAATTTGAGATGCTCTTACATGAAGTGAATTTCAGCTGCGTTAACTACATTAGTTACCCTGGGTGAAGTAGTACAGCAGTGGAGAGGAGAAAGTTCTGTTTCATATCAGAGCTACGAGTAACGTATGTTCCATAGTTTTCCTTATTCGCCTTTCAACAACAGTCTCTGTAGCCTAGTCACTATAGAAATCATATCTGAGGCCATATGTCTACAACTTAATGGGGGCTGTAACTGTATTTGTGTGCACTTCAAAGCAGGTAGAAAACCACAGGGTATGCCTGGCACAGCATCTGCCCGGTATCCAAATCCAGTATAGGTACTGATTCATTCATACCTCCAGCTTTGGAGCAAGTTAAGTTTTTTGTTTGTTAATGGTAAGAGAGCAGTAAAACCAAAGCAAGAATTATTGCTTCCCTTTACAGTCTAGTTTCAGGTAATGAGGTAATAAACATCACTCTATAAAACGAAATAAAAATGTCATTTATTTGTATACAGTCTTCTAGAAATCTAATACCTGCCCTGTCCTTTCTACCTAAAATAATTACACAGCACTTCCTACCTACTGTGTTAATAACCAGAACCTGCTGGGAGGTTGTTTATATAGTTTAGTCAGACTGTTATGGAATTTACCAGTCAATTTACCACTGAAATAATGCTCTAGTGCCTTTGGAGTTTGTATCTTACACTTCCCTGGTCAATACCTACAACGTAAGAGACTGTATAAGAAACAAATGTGGGTATCAATAATTATTGTCTGTAAATCAGGGAAGGGCATTCTGAGTAAATGATTTATATTTAGCACATAAAATAATTTAACTGGAATAAATTGACATGTATTTATTAATGCTGATGTTTAAACAATGGTTAGTGCTTATTTCAGCAGACAAATCTTCTCCTATCTACTACACAGCATGAAGTATTTCAACACTACTGCCATATTTTCATTGATGACATCAGTGAGTTTACACAACCAATCAGCGGGTCAGCTCGCCAACCAGTCAGAACTCAATGCCCTAGTGCCCAGAGACCTTAGTGGTTTTGAAAACCAGAAAGATGCTGCCAAACATTATAATTTTTATTCCACTCGGTCACAAGCAACACAAAATCAATTTGCACACATCAAATATTCCAGTAGTTGACAATGTGAGGAAATAAAATGAACACATATAATGAACATAGCAGACTTCATCAAGTTATTATAACTCATAGCCCCCCAACTCACCCTGATAGGAGCGAGCTGGAGTCATTTTATTGTAGTCTTCTGACAGGATGAACTCCTGAAAACACAGGAAACAGCTGACACAGGCATGCAAGAGGCTTTAGAGCTGCTTAGTAAGTGCGTATTTGTGCTAGTTTTGGGCGAGAGCAGAATGTAATGCTTTGCAGTAGTTACACTGTGTTGTATGTTGTTAAACTAAACACGCTGTTATATTAAAAGGATTGGCTTGTTCTGCAGTTTAGAGTTGAAGATTTTAAAAAAGCACCTCAGATACACATATACACACAGTACATACATATACTTTGCATATTGTTTGCTTTACCAAAGGGTAAAAACTCAAGCCGGTTTCCCTGCTTGGAGCCTTCAAGTCAATGTTTAACAGGGAACCAAACATAGACACAGCACCCAAGATATGTTTAGTGTCTGAAGTACTTCCTAGCCCTGGAGATACAAGCCCTATGTAGCTAACATGTAATGGAAACGTGAAGCAACCAGGCGGCGTACCTAAATACACTTGGGTCACACAAGATGCCTGCTACTACTGTGTTTTGCCAGGCCAGCATACCTTTTATATATATAACAGTATGTCATATAATAGCTGGGACCAAAATGGAGGCTGAGTTTTAGGGCACTACTAAGTACATCAGTGGAATTCCAGTGTGATTTTCCAAAATTTCGGGAACAATACTTTCCACAGTGCACTCATCTCAACAGTGTGAGAAAGTAGGCAACGTTGTGGCATTGTCAAAAGGTGTTGCTGTTTACAATGTCTCAACAAGGTTGTCACTATAAAACAATAATGCCATGTGGTATAATGGACCTGTTGGCATCTAAGCAAATGAAGTTATGTGTTTGCTGGTTCACATTTACTGAGTCCTCCTCACCATACAGCAAAATAGCCCAACACGTTTACTGAGTCCTGCTCACCATACAGCAAAATAGCCCAACACGTTTACTGAGTCCTGCTCACCATACAGCAAAATAGCCCAACACGTTTACTGAGTCCTGCTCACCATACAGCAAAATAGCCCAACACGTTTACTGAGTCCTGCTCACCATACAGCAAAATAGCCCAACACGTTTACTGAGTCCTGCTCACCATACAGCAAAATATACCAAAACGTTTACTGAATCAACACGTTTACTGAGTCCTGCTCATCATACAGCAAAATGGCCCAACACATTTACTGAATCAACACGTTTACTGAGTCCTGCTCATCATACAGCAAAATGGCCCAACACGTTTACTGAGTCCTGCTCACCATACAGCAAAATGGCCCAACACGTTTACTGAGTCCTGCTCACCATACAGCAAAATGGCCCAACACGTTTACTGAGTCCTCCTCACCATACAGCAAAATAGCCCAACACGTTTACTGAGTCCTGCTCATCACACAGCAAAATAGCCCAACACATTTACTGAATCAACACGTTTACTGTGTCCTCCTCACCATACAGCAAAATAGCCCAACACATTTACTGAATCAACACGTTTACTGTGTCCTCCTCACTATACAGCAAAATAGCCCAACACGTTTACTAAGTCCTGCTCATCACATAGCAAAATGGCTCAACACATTTACTGAGTCCTGCTCACCATACAGCAAAATGGCTGAACACGTTTACTGAGTCCTCCTCACCATACAGCAAAATAGCCCAACACATTTACTGTGTGCTGCTCATCACATACAAAATAGCAAACACATTTACTGGCCCAAAATAGCACATTTACTGAGTCCTCCTCACCATACAGCAAAATGGCCCAACACGTTTACTGAGTCCTCCTCACCATACAGCAAAATGGCCCAACACGTTTACTGAGTCCTCCTCACCATACAGCAAAATGGCCCAACACGTTTACTGAGTCCTCCTCACCATACAGCAAAATAGCCCAACACGTTTACTGTGTGCTGCTCATCATACAGCAAAATGGCCCAACACATTTACTGAGTCCTCCTCACCATACAGCAAAATGGCCCAACACGTTTACTGAGTCCTCCTCACCATACAGCAAAATGGCCCAACACATTTACTGAGTCCTGCTCACCATACAGCAAAATGGCCCAACACGTTTACTGAGTCCTGCTCACCATACAGCAAAATGGCCCAACACGTTTACTGAGTCCTCCTCACCATACAGCAAAATAGCCCAACACGTTTACTGAGTCCTGCTCACCATACAGCAAAATAGCCCAACACGTTTACTAAGTGCTACATCACCAGCACCAACACAGCAAAAACACGTAGCCCAATACAGCAAAATAGCCCAACACGTTTACTTAGTCCTGCTCATCATACAGCAAAATAGCCCAACATGTTTACTTAGTCCTGATCACCATACAGCAAAATGGCCCAACACGTTTACTGAGTCCTGCTCACCATACAGCAAAATGGCCCAACACGTTTACTGAGTCCTGCTCACCATACAGCAAAATGGCCCAACATGTTTACTGAGTCCTCCTCACCATACAGCAAAATGGCCCAACACGTTTACTGAGTCCTGCTCACCATACAGCAAAATGGCCCAACATGTTTACTGAGTCCTGCTCATCATACAGCAAAATAGCCCAACACGTTTACTTAGTCCTGATCACCATACAGCAAAATGGCCCAACATGTTTACTGAGTCCTGCTCACCATACAGCAAAATGGCCCAACACGTTTACTGAGTCCTGCTCATCACATAGCAAAATAGCCCAACACATTTACTGTGTCCTTGTTATCACACAGCAAATCACCCCAACACGTTTACTGTGTCCTGCTCATCATACAGCTAAAACACTGACCACTAGACCTGCAGCCATAGACTCAGAATTAAATGAGCTACCTAGAGAGGTTTTACATCGTCCTCGTCTTACACACTTTAAAAATGGGCCATGTCTACGGCTACAAATATGAAGCTAACCTCAGCCTAACTGGGAAAAACTGACTCATGGGTGACGGGAAAGTGTCCGAAGTCTTTTAATAATTAACTCTATTTAGTAAACTACACACCCCTATTCACCCGTACAGCGCATTAGTAATAAGGGAGCAGAGATCCATTTTGGTTGTAGTTCATTTTTAGAAACCACATGAGCCCATTACAGATTACTTAACGGACTTACCATCACACGCTTTTTGACAGGCTAGAAGTGTCTTTCCCTTGCTAGCTACATTCGTCTCATAACACCAGCATAAAGGTAAAGACTCAAACTTGGCACAAGCTTGTATTAAGTGTGAATCATTCTTATGAACTGTGTACAACTCTGAGGGAACTTACAGAGACGATGCCGTTGTCCATCCCCACGGAAAGTCTCCTGGTCTCTGGATTAAAGGACATGCATGAGCAAGGAGCTGTAACAGAGCCAGAAAAAAACATCACTGGATCATTTTTATTTGTTTTAAACAACAAAATGAGCCCCAAAAACTGCAGCTGTATGTTGCCCTGAAATTTATAAGCTCTCCAGAAAAATAGCCCACATAGTTTCACTGAAAGTTATGCTTGATCATCCAACATCCAGCATCCTATATACATTGACTATTGACAATAGGCAGGCACAAGTAAAGCCAATAAACGTTAAGCTGGTCATGTGACAATACTCGGCATGTGCATTCCCACCAATTTTGGTTTTCATGCACATGTCAGAATTGATGTACAATAATCCAGAGACTACACTGGTTACACAGTACTGCACAGAAACATGTATTATTATTGTCCATGTATTATTATTATTCTTATTTTTATTATTACTGTTATTATTTGTGTATTATTATTAGTAGTAGTAGTAATAGTATTTTTATTAAGGCTTTTATTTAATTATTGTTTTATCATCAGTAAAGGTGATCTGCTAGATACGCCCTGTCAGGAAAGCGTTTTCATATCACTGTTAAAATGCAGTATATACACCGTCTCAGCTCCGCCACACTCACTCACCACTCACGAACAGGTTGGCAGCAGTAAGAGAGCTAAATTAACAGCCACAGAGCCAGTAAACCTTCACAGTCGTTCTTTGTTTATTCAGGTACCTGAACCCTGTGGGTTAAAAAGGTTGCATTCTTTCTGCTTCCACTTCGATCTGCTTGTTAACATGCCCAGGCCCACACCTCTAATGAGCCGCTAAGGCTCGGCCTGTTTAGCATGCTGCAGTTATGTGTTCCTTGGGGTCTGAATCGAGCGTAAAAACTACTTTGTTAATATCTAGCAGGTTCCTTGTGATGAGAAACTGTGAGATGACAAAAGAAAATGGCTGAAGGCGATCAGGGAAATTATAATTCATAAACAAATAAAGAAAAACTGAAGTGCCAAATGAAGTGTCACAGTGCTCCATCGTTAGCTAGCTAACCAACCGAGCTAACGTTAGCATCCACTGGCACCGTTTGGCAAAAGCCAAACTGGCCCTTTGTGGATACCTGTGACATAGACTATGGGTTTTATAGGGTGGTACATGCTATGAGCCCACACCTTCATGCTCCTATTATTAGCTGTTTTAATGTGCTGCCTGGCTGAAGTAAAGATAGCCTAACTAGCCTTAGCGCCGAGCAGTCTAGGTAGCTAGCTAGCTTTCTTCGTCAGCTCTTGACTGACCACCAAGCCTGACATCCGAAAATGAGGTTGTGGCTCCACCAAACGAAGCTTTGAATATATGCTTCTGACTGGTGCTGAATCACCAGAGCCCAGAACATGGTATTTGGGCCATCCCTACATAATATATGATCTGATGAGATGTATTACACTGCATTAATAACAACAGCAATTTGTATTACACTTTATTAATAACAATAATAGTATATGTATTACATTATTAACAACAATAACAGTATTTTATTATACTATTAATAACAATAATATTATATTACACCATTAATAACAATAACAGTATTTTATTACACCATTAATAACAATAACAGTATTTTATTATACTATTAATAACAATAATATTATATTACACCATTAATAACAATAACAGTATGTTATTACATTATTTATAACAATAATAGTATTTTTATTACAATATTAATAACATAATAGCATTTTATTACACTATTAATAGCAATGACAGTATTTTTTATTACATTACAATAATAATAAAAAATGAAGTAGCTACAACTTCAAGATCGCTTACGCTCTTGTTGTCTCGTTATACAATATCACAGGCCTAACAACCATAACAACAATATAAATACATTAAAGAAGTCAAAGATAAGAAGACAAATTCACAAAAAAAAAGATTCACACCACCTGTTCACTACTTAACACACAACACAGACACATTAATACAGTCCTCCATACACAGCTCAACAGTTTAAAAGCTGCTGAATGCTAACTGATAAAAGCGTGTTTTTTAGCTTTGATTTACAAACAGATTGGGGCGTGTCTAATGTCACTTGGGAGACCATTCCAGAGTTTTGTGCAGCGACAGCAAAAGCACATTCTCCTTTTTCGCTTGACTGGGATGCAGACCAGAACGATCTCGAGGGCAAGTGTATACAAAGCATTATCACAACATAGACAGGTGTACGTCCATTCAAAGCTTTAAACCATCAATGCTATTAAATACTGGATTCTGTAATACACAGGGAGCCAGTGCAAGGATGGCTCCCTTGTCTTGGTTCCAGTTAATAACCTGGCTGCACCATTTTGAACTAATCGTAAGTGTGTATGGAATGCTTCGTTATCTTCATTATCTTAAAGCTGTGGACCAAATGTTTTCTACCTGCTGAAAAACTCAATGCTGGTCATTTGTTGTGCTTTGAGCAAGTTTTGGCTGATCAACCAGCACTAAAACCAGCATAAACCAGGATGGACCTGCATAATCTCCATGCTACACGCTAAATTTTGGCAGGGCTGCCCTTTAAATCCTCCAACTTGACTGGGGATCGCAGTAGATACAATCCATCTGTAATTCCCAAACTGATAAATCAATTGGCTCAAGTCTGTGGGTGTATCCACAACCAAGCCATATTACTCAGACAGACTGCACCCAGATGCCTAGTTTTGATCGCTGAATGAGCTGCTCAGAGGGAGGCGTATTCGCCGTACAGATTGACATTTTCATACACCACTTACACATTTTAACTAAATTATAAAACAGCTGTACTGAAAACTGTTCAACCTTTATTGAACACTTACAAAAACAAAAGCACTTCTTGCACAGGCGTGTGCCCAGGCACACCCTTTACTGGTAGTAAGTGCACCCATTTATAGCATTTCACAATCACTAACAACTGGATTGCCAGCAGGACCCGTGAGAGAGGGAGAAGTGCACATCTCTGAACTGCAAAACTGATCAAAACAGCAGTGTTCTGCCTGGAAGGGTCAAACGAGCCTCAACATGTGCACCGTCTCACTCTCTGCTGGGTGAAGGACCGGAGCTAGTACTTTTACACAGTGCACTAATCTACAGCCGCCTACAGATGATACATCTGAACTGTCAAAGTGTGACTCAGAGGCCAACTAATAATAAAAAGAAAGAGAGGAAGGAAGGAAGAAATTCCTGGAGGAACACACTATCATATTTCAGCTTCTATTCACCGCATTTGTGGCATATGGTTGATTACCACAGAACATGATTTCAACACATATCCCTGCACTTAAAAAGAACAGAAACCTATCAACTCGAAACGCATGTATCGTAGAAATCATTTGGGAGTTGGTGAACTCTGTTCAGAGAACAGCTCAAGCAGAGCTGAATAATACAATTGTCCCAGTTCATGTTTCCCCTTAATCAGATGTGGGCACTTTACCAAGACATCCACATTTGGCTTCAAACTGGAGCTAAGAGGCTAATGCTGCTAACAAACACTACAACTCAATAGTCACCCAAATAGCCCAGATTAGTTTCTCTACAAATACATGGCCAAAACCGCTTTCAAAATCTCAAACAGAATTTCACTGCAGCCAGTTCGGATAACATCTGGGCTGGTTCTCACAAGGTAGGGCTGATCATGGATCAGATCCCTCTGTATGTATGACGGTCTGTGTTACAAATATTGATTGTAGATCAGCACCTCCACTCCTGCGGTGGGGTTAAAGACCATGTCGTCCAATATGGGAAATCTATTTTAAACAAAGCTACAACAACCTTGTGTGTTGTCTGCATGTCAAACGGCCCTTCTCTGTTAAAGGAGGTAGTGCAGCGGATGGGCAGAAGTCGTGCTTGCAGGAATAGGATGAGCCAAACTGAGAGAATGTCTTACTGAAATTATTGGTTTTTCTAAGCACACAAACTGTCAAAATTACCATCGTAACTGCTCACTGTGGCACATTACAAAACGCTGGAATACTCTTCTCTGTCCTGGCTCCCAGATGGTGGAATGAACTCCCACTGAGCGTCAGAACAGCGGAGTCTCTCGCGGTCTTCAAACGCAGACTGAAGACCCATCTCTTCGTAATGCACTTAAGTGAGTGAGCTCTAGTAGAGGTGTATGTTGTGTGTATTGTGTTGCACTTATAATGACCTTTTCTCCTCTATAGGAATGAGCACTGGGCTGGGGTTGCCAGGTAATGGTTTACTTGCTCTACACCTGTGTATTAATCTCTAGGTATCAGCACTGGCCCCTGTTCGGGCAGTGTCTGAGCTCGTGGTGAGTTTTAGGCTCTAAACTTCCTACTAGCTGGAATATTATCCAACGAAACACTAAGCACGGCTGTAAGTCGCTCTGGATAAGAGCGTCTGCTAAATGCCTTAAATGTAAATGTAAATGTAAATGTATTCCCCTTTCATTTACTGCACGCAGCTAGTCTGCCCTGATTGTTTAGTTCACTTATGATGATTTATCTTTATGTTGTTACAGCAAGAATGATAACGCTGAGTGTTCGAGTCTGTAATATTTGTGTTAGTAGTAAATGGGTAATAAATTAGTAGTAAACTAACACCTGATGGAGTAAACAAGCACTATGACCATGACAGCCACCATCATCTTATTAGTCCTTCTTGAGCTGAAAAACATTCATCTGACCTACAATAGTGTGAACTGTCTATCTTTCTCCTCTGAGACCTCTGAGACCTAATAGTCCAAACCCTTTGTGCATATCGTCACTATCCAAAGAAAAACATGCATCTCCATTTTGACTGATTTTCGCTCTTGTGCATCAATTGAGCACAGCAGCTGCCGTTTACATTATATGAAAATGTCATGATGAATGGCCCGACAGAAATGGCCCAAAACGGCTTGGCAAAAAGTCTGTGTCCATTGACTTACATTACAGTTACATGAGGTTTTTGGCGTCTCCTGTGAAGCTGCTATTTTGGAGATACATTTTTTTCTTTGGACATTGGCGCTATGCATCTCCAGACTGCGGTACAGTTATCGCACAAGCACTTTTCCAATAACAAGAAGGCAGGATCAGTAGCAGGTCAGGATAGACTAAACTCACCTGGCATTGTGTGGTAGATGCTGGGCCAGTACTGTCCACTGTCCCTCTTCAGCCAAACACGGACCGTCCTGAGAAAGAGGGGCACCATTCATTATACGTGCCTCTATTAATGCATATTTAATAAGGTTATCACAACAACCTATTCATCATTTCACAATGTCAATCTGACTGCAGCTACTGGATAGGAAGGAGAACAGGTGCCTGGCGTTCCCTCAGGCTGTTTCCCGGCATTTTGATGCAGTGTCACATTTCAGCCAGCAGGCGGCGACCTCACCGGGAGCCTGCATTTTGCAAAGCTGCCGTTCACACTGCACTGGGTTGGTAGGTGTTTAAGCATATTCAGACGTAGCTCGAAAGCTTTTCAATAGCTACAGTTCAGCAGGAGTATCTGTGAAGGCACTATCCAGCAACCTATAGTCCTATAACCCACAGACTCGCAATGAAACCGCAAGCTGCAAATGCAAATAAATACCTCCAGCCTGTCAGCTGACAAGCCAATGGCGCCAAGGCTGCTGTAAAATGCAGGTTAAAGTGCTCTAAAGCTCATAAGCACATATGAATGGGCTCAGCAAAGGAGATTTACAGGATTTGCAATCGTGTACGAGGTTACAGCGCCAGGCTGAACACTCAAAATGACTCCCTGCTGGACATACAGTGCATGCTGGACACATATACCACATGCAGTAAATGACTTGGTGAGCTAGACGAGCTGCTGCACTACTACACAGTGCACAGGGCGCTTATTGACATTCATCCCCCGCACGGTTTAACGGTCGAGCCGCCTAGCCTTCTCTTAAAGCTGTAAAGCCTATAGCATCTAACCCCCCGAAGCTTCTGTCATGCCCACCGCGCCTTTTACCTGTCCTGGGAGACGCTTATCACTCCGTCCTCCTTGGGTATGATCACGGCCGTGTTCACCACATCCTGAAGGGCTTCGATCTTGCTGAGCAGAACGGGCTTGCGGGCTTGAGGACGAGGGCTAATGTCAGCCGCCATGGCGCAGTGAGAGCTCCCTTAACCTCGGTATTTGTTGTTTTCCGTACCATAACACCATCAGCCCCTCTCCCGTCCTATCTCCCTCCGCCAGCTGGAGGCTGCGAGGCGCTTATGAAAGCTGCACACGGCGGAGCTGTGACAGGCAGTCAGGAGATGCGGCTCAGCTGAACTGAGCTACAAGCGACGCTTTCCCCGCTGCTTGTATCAGCAGCCTGGGGCAGGACAGGGACCTGAAACACCGGCAGTCCAGCAGAGGAGCTACAGGTCTGGTTTGGTTATGTAAAAAAGCATGTAAATCCAGGAAAATAACAAAAACGGCGGTCCAGCTCATGAAATAGAAATAACCGGAAGTGGGACGTCATCATGTGAGACAGTTCGTTGCCCCCAAAAATGCTAAGATAAGCAGCGGGCTGTGCTGTATGTATGTTTGTTTGTTGTTTATGTACATAGTAGACATTTTTTTTTTTTAGTTTAGATTATTATTTTTTTACATGAGAAATAAAGTAGTTTAATAATACAAAGTATTTAAACACATTAATGGTTATTTAACTATTTTTTGCGGGGGGCGTGGTATTTGGGGGGGGTGGTATTTAAAAACATTATTTTTATTTAACTTTTTTGCGGGGGGCGGGGTTTAAGCCCATTTTCAGTTGTCATAATTTTATTTTTGGGTCTACTAGAATAGACTTACATGCTGTAATTTTACCAAAACAACATTTCTTCTCAAACTGTACGTTCACCCTTTGTCTAGAAAGCCCTGCGTCCACACTAGCAGGCGACAAGTTCCTTACGTCGCCCCAAGTTTGTCTTGGGTGGGTGTGTTCGAGACCGCCCTCATTGTCGCGTGTGGGCGTGTACGAGGTCCAGGAAAGCTAGCTCATACGGTAACATGATGGACGAACGAATTAATAAAGAAGCCTAACTGCTTGCATTCATAACATATATTTACTCCCCAGAGAGACGAACAGCATCCGCTACTTTCTTCCACGATTCACTTTAATGTATATGTACAAAGACGCATCATATACACTGGGAAAAGAAGATGGGACCCTGGACCCCCGTGTCTACAATTGGTCTGAGGAATTCTTTGGAGTCGTTTATAATGGTTGTATTCAAAATGGCATACTACATACCACTAGTGTACTAAATCTGCCTAAAAGTGCTATGTAGTATTCAGTATGCGACCAAACTGTAAACCTATAGATCACTGGGGATGCCGGATGGTGTTCTACTCCAATGAGATGTTCTTGTATACAGGGGGAGCTATCTTCAGGGTGTACTGCATCCCATCATGCACTGCACCCTCACCAGCTCTCCAACTACGTCTGAAATGGCCTACTTAGTCAGTACGTACTACACTAAACCCAGTGCGCACTGCCCGACGGGTGAAGCAGTAGGCTCTTTCAGTACGTGAGTACGCAGTAACCACGCAACCTCGGATGTACCACGTCCGCCATCTTGCCAACATCATTGAACATTAGTGTACTGTGTACTGCACACAGGGGGCGTATACAGTATGCAGTATGTACTACTGTAGTATGCAGTATAGTAGTGCGCCATTTTGAATACATCCAACATCGCTTCAACACCTCACAATTCATTTACATTAAGTTGAGAAAAATCTCCGCTTGTCCCTAAATCTCGGCTACAAATTGCGTACTCCTATTGGAAATGACTGCTTGCTTGTCGCACAGACCTAACTGTGAATGTAGGTCTTTAAGTTTTTAATGGGCCAGCTCACCCACTGTGCTCTGATTGGTCAGACTGGCATCCCACTTACAAGCTTTGCCCCAATAGAGCTGTGGCTATGGTCCAGACCAACCTATCCAGACAGGCAGTCCAATTTGACTGACGGTAAACACAAAGGTCTTTGACGGTTTAATAACATAAACTAAGACTGCTCTACAGATTTGTAGGCATTCGGGCGACCAGACAGGCAAACAGTTATATCATGCCATTGCCAATCAATGATCATAATACAGAAAACATGAAAGAAACAGGGACTAATGAGCGTTCTTTTAGTCTGCCTCCTTAAAGTGAAAAAAACACTCTACTCAGTGACTGAAGGCGCCAACCCTGACATATATAACTACATCTTATTTATATCTATTATTCTTATTAATCTTATTTCAAATATATGTCATTAATACACCTTAATCAACGAGTCTACTGTTGGCTTCCTATTTGCCCAAGACGCAAGAACTGCCGCACCATTTAAGGTGTAACTAGAAAATTTAAACAAGAAGTTGCAAGCTGATTCAGCATCATGCTAATTAGCTGTTTTGATCATCTGGGCAAAGTGACATTGCTGTAAACTAATTTTATCTCTAACATTAACATGTTTAACAGATTCTCAAGCTATCTAGCACCGTGCAACTATAATTCCAACCAGTTAGTCAGATTAACCCTGGATTTACAAGCAAACTTTAAATTTCCTTGGAGGATGTTCTTTCCTTTCCGTGCATCAACATTCACTACTTTGGCTTTTACCATTCTTACTGTTTTCTGCAGTCGCCTGTATCACAGATATTTTGTTTTGCTGTCCTTTGCTGTTCCTCTTTGGGGAAGTAAAGAAAATGCATGGTTAGCTGGCTAGTTTTTAAAACACATACAGTATTATTATCGACAAAAGAATTTAACTGGAAGCATTACTGCTTGCATTCGGGGCTAGATTTATTGGACGGTTAGCGGTTAGCTAGCTACCGTGAAGATGAGAAAAACACATGGTGCCACAAGTGTTTCATATTTCATACCAGTATCATGGACGGGTTTGTTGGTGATCATTCAGACGACCGGTACAACATGTTGGTAGGCCTGATCCAATCTCCCAAGCTAGATTGGAGCAGCCTTATTGCTGACAGTTTGCGTCTAATTCCATGTTTTGTGGATTATTATTGTGGATAATTGCTGTTTTCATCAGCAGATTAATAAAAATAGCACACAAACATGAAATACAATGTGAAGAGGATGTGCTTATCCAAATAAAGCATGCAACTTTTATGTACTAACTGCATATTTTGGTATTTTACTAGGTGTGAAAATTCTGTTGACAAGAGAGCTGCAATAAAGACTCGACACTCAAAAGGAAACAGATGGGAGGAAGCTGTATGTGCCATCAGGGGTCACAGCTGCTTTAAGTGATAAGTGCTAAATACATATTCATGATTCTACCAAAGTGGTTCAAAACAGATCGAACTGAATTGCAATTCAGATCTATATAGAGATTAGAACAATTTAGTCTTGAGTAAAACTAAACCCTAATCATCTTCATTTTATTACAAAATTATTAATCATTTGATTTTGTCATTACCCATAATCCTACCCAATCTTTGCCAAATGTTTTAGTAGTGAATCTCTTTTATGCAATTTGAGCAGAACTCATAAGCACTGGCCGAGAGGTTACTTACTTCACAGATTTTTTTACTTTGTGGCACATTTACCTAAAAACAGTGGGATCTAGCAGCTCCTCATGGACAGTGATGAAGTCTTACTTCCTGCATTAAAATGCAGGGGCACGGCTAAAGTACGGCACCACTTACTAACTAAAGCTCAAATCAATTACTAAAAAACTAAAATCAAAAGAATCTTTAAAGGTTTCTACCCTCATGCCATCATGTTCCTGAACAACCTGTGAACCTTTCACCAACACCACCAATATCACTGCACTTGGACACTTTATTATTAATACTCTTATATATCACCGCTATGGACAACATCACTAAGTCACTTTATACAACAGGAATAGACATAAACATACATATTTATATTTAGCTCCACTCTCTCTCAGACTATACCTGTCTCATAAATGTACATATCAGAGAATTTCTATAGATCTTTCCTGTCTTTGTATATTCTGTATTTTGTGTATTTTGTATTTATTTAATAGAACTTTTATATCTCTTTCTTTTAATATGTTTAGTATGTATATAGTTTTGTCCTCCTGTAGAGTATCAACCTGAGTCTTTCAATGCATAAATGTCCTGACATGTTGTGCATATGACAAATAAACTTGAACTATTTAACTATTTTTGAAGGTGGCCTATTAAACCCCCTTTTCAGAAGTTAACACAGTTCCATGGGGCCTTGACAAACTCATCTTACAAACATTAAACCATTAGACGAATAAGGTTATTATGGATTCTGCAGCAAGTCAACTGGGGCTGTATTATTTAATAGTTTGTGGATTGGCAGGCACCCCAGTTACCCAAATGTATGTGAACAAGCACAGAAAGGGTGTTTTTTTTTTTTCACAGTACACTGACGTGCTAAAAACCATGCCATAGTGCGTAAATGAAATGAACTGGTATTGTCTCTGGGGGCAGTTTGGGAATCCCACACTTGTGTAAGTGATGTGTTATCTTGTGAGTGAGGTAGATCACTGGTCACCATGTTCATGGCAAGGCGACATTAATTACTGAAGTTTAAATGAGGCATGTTAGTGGAATGACTTGACTGGGCTCATGTTGGGCGAATGTGCAGGCCACATTGTTCTTGAGAACTTTCTTCAGAATGCTTCTCCAATCAGGAGCTCGAACCTGCACAACTAGGGTTGATGTGTTTAGGTAGACAAGTGGACTCAACCCTTTTATAACCACTACCATCGTCTTAAAACAATTGGTACTGTGACTCATCACACCACGCCACATGCTGCCAGTCCTCAAGGGTCTAGTTAGCAACCTCATGAGCCCAGGAGAGGTGTTGTGTCTGGTGCCATGGTGTTAACAGAGGCACTCTGGTGGGTCTTCTGCTCCCATATCCCATGAAGGCTAAAGAACGCTGCACTGACTTACGGGGTATGCATGTGGAGCCTCCTGCATTGATTGTGATTGTGATGTGATTTCTGTCAGAGTCACATGTCCGTGACCGCCAATGTCTGGCTAGAATTGTCCATGTAAACAAGCATTGGGCCACTGTGCTCTCCATCATGAGTGGTAATGCTATGCTTTGGTGGTAATTCTATGACACATTCCAAATACATGACACAGTGAATCAGGGAATGCTAAATGTCCCAGAACTTCGGAAATGCAGTGTTCAATCCATCTAGCACTCACTATTATGTCTTGTTTAAACTTAGATACTTCACATCACCGTGCCATGAGCACACTGGCCAGTGTTCAGCCTCACTCACAAGATAACACCTCACAGCTTGTGGGCGTTTCCAAGCTGTCCCCTGAAGAAAACACCACTTCATAATAAATTTCTGCTCTAATTCAGCTCAATTTAATTTCTGCTCAATTTATGGTCTATATAGAGCTGAAGCAGCTAGTCTAGTAAAACAGCAGTACATAGTATTAAGCATTAATGTTGTGTTTTTAGGGGTGTTCAGTTACTACATTTCATCCAAAGAAGATTTCTGGTGAAGAAATACAGTGTCTGAGCTGAAAAAAGCTAAATCATCACCTCTCCATCCGTCACTGACTCATCTTGGCTATGTTGGATAAATCTGTTATTAATATCTGACCCTTTGTGTTTTAACAGTGTCTGTTCCAGATGGTGTTATATTTCGAGAGGACTCTTGGTAGGCTGTAACTCAGAATGCAACTGCAATGTGAATAAAGTGTCAAATGGCTCATCTCATGGTCTAAGCAAGCTGACGT
Organism: Prochilodus magdalenae; assembly: GCA_024036415.1. Taxonomy (NCBI): domain Eukaryota; kingdom Metazoa; phylum Chordata; class Actinopteri; order Characiformes; family Prochilodontidae; genus Prochilodus; species Prochilodus magdalenae. Next base: position 63,334 of record JAMWET010003813.1, on the reverse strand, counting down.
CTACAGCTCGGAATAGTTCTTTCAAAATTAATATGCCACCACTGGCACTGCAATGTCTTTCTACAAAGTCCTTACTTCCGCCCTTCATTAACCATGTTAGCATGTTTGATCAAGCTTTTCTATAAGTACATGAACATAAGATTAATTTCTAGCATCTAAAACTGTAAGGTTTTATGGAGTAAGGCAAATTGACTCTTCATGGGACAGAAATGAACTGCTACCTACTCTCGTCTGATTCTGTCTATATAGCACTAGTCGAGACTGCTACTCCAGCAGTGCAGTGAGTCACCTGGTTAGCTGCCGTTCCTGTTTTGAGTGCTATTCTAATTAATCCACAGCACTAGAATGAATTACTGAAGGATTTCATTCTTGACACTAAAGGTGTAGTTCTCAGCCAGAATGTTTCCAAATTATACCTCCACCCACAAATTCATTCTATCATAACTACTACTGAGAGGTTACACAAGCTTTGCAGAATGGTGGTAAAAACTCCATTCACCTAATCAGTTAAGCTTGGAGTTTAGAGTCGCAACATAGTTTCCAGTTTCATGTGCTATGTTTCAGTTTCAATGCTCATTAGTTAGCTAACCAGAAATAAGTAGATTAAAAAGAAAAGTTAATTTTACATGCATGTAAAGAGTTACATGACAATAAACAACTTCATCTAATCCTAACAGTGTGAACTTTGACAACAATAACTATCATTCTCATTAGGTTAAATGTATAACTCTAAGCTCCAAATGTAGGTATTTGTAAGGTATATTTGTGGTATAAACCCGATCTGTTTCTACAGTTTCTCATTCTAAGCTGTATAACTCTAAGCTCCAAATGTAGGTATTGTGGTATAAACTGAGTCTGTTTTACAGTTTCTTATTAGGTCGAGTGTATAACTCTAAGCTCTAAATGTAGGTATTGTGGTATAAACCGAGTCTGTTTTACAGTTTCTTATTAGGTCGAGTGTATAACTCTAAGCTCTAAATGTAGGTATTGTGGTATAAACTGAGCATGTTCTACAGTTTCTCATTAGGGTGAGTGTATAACTCTAAGCTCTAAATGTAGGTATTGTGGTATAAACCAAATCTGTTCTACAGTTTCTCATTAGGTTAAATGTATAACTCTAAGCTCCAAATGTAGATATTGTGGTATAGACTGAGTCTGTTCTACAGTTTCTCATTAGGTGGAATGTATAACTCTAAGCTCCAAATGTAGGTATTGTGGTATAAACCGAGTCTGTTCTACAGTTTCTCATTAGGTTAAATGTATAACTCTAAGCTCTAAATGTAGGTATTGTGGTATAAACTGAGCCTGTTCTACAGTTGGGTTTAATGCTAGCTTGCTATCTAACTTTGCTAACATTAGCACTCACTGACAAAAACCAAACAGGTCCTTTGTGGCTTGTCAGTCAGACAAGATATCTAGCTAAGGTGGAGCTAGTTAGTTCGTTTGCTAAAGCTAAGGCTAACTATCTTGACTTGGGCAATAAAAACAGCTAACAACTGGAATACGAAGATGTGAGGTTACAGCAAGAAACTCCTTATAAAAATCAACAGCCTGTTTTTAAGGAGATCCGCAAATGGCCCTGTTTTGCTTTTGCCGGCGTATGCTAATGTTAGCTAGCTAGATAAAATAAGAGACCATGGCAAGTCATCTCCTATTTTCATCACAAGCAAAGCACTGAAATGATAACAGTAGTTTTCTGATTTTTCTGAACTGCTGGATGCTGGCTTATTAGAGGCTCAGACCCGGGCTTGTTAAGCAGCAGGTTGGAGTAAGCTAAAAGGTTTACAATTTCTGTGATTGTCATTTATTTTGGGGGTCTTCTGACACGTTATGCCCTGGAAATTGTTATTTACGTCACACTTAACAACCGGAGAGAGAAGGACAATGAGTTATGATTTCAAATATATATAACTGTAAGTGTCGTGTTAATGGTCTACTATATTTGAGCTGTTTTTTTAGCTGACGTGGCTGCAGTTTTACATAACTAGGTGCGGGATTGCAGTCAAGTCAGGATAACAAGACTAAAGAACTGATCTTTTAATTGAACTATTCCATTGGAATTGATGGGTGTTAGTCAACGGAGTCCCAGCGGAGGCGAACACTGCAAGTTTATCCTCCACATTCCAGGCGCTCTTGTCCCACGCATGCGCGCTTAAACTTTGGCGGCCCTCATTTGAATATGATAAGGAGTGGACTCCCAGGACCAATCAGCGAAGGCCGTCCGAGCACATGGTGAAAAAGGGACGCTGAAGGGGGCGGAGTCTGTGCCGAGCGGAGAGTAAAACCGGCGGAGCCGCGGACGAGAGTTCCAGTGTGGGGAGAATCATGGAGGCTAACAGAGTAGAAAGTTGTAATGATGAAAGTTAGGGAGTTCTTCCAAAGGCCAACAAAAATACATTTACGTCCCCTGTGAATCAATAAGCGTCCCCGGGGAGTCTTTTTAAGGCTTTATTGAAGTTTACAAGACAACGAGCATCTCCACTGACTGTTCTTGCACTTTGAGAATGTGTGAGTCAGTTAGCATTAGCTAGCTCGCTAGCGGCGTGGTGACAGAAGCGACAGGAGGCGAACAAAAGATTTTCGTGGCTTTTTTTTCCTCTCTCCATTCGGCCGACTACACTGACACTCGGTCCATGCAGAACGTGGCATTATCAACACAATGCCCGTGATACTTTTTCTGATAGACACGTCTGCCTCTATGAACCAGCGCTCCCATCTGGGCACTACCTATCTGGATATAGCCAAAGGTGCCGTTGAGACTTTCCTGAAGGTAATGCTACTCTCCAGCTAGCCGGCGAGCTAACGGTAACGTTAACTCCGAACTGCTCTGTCAGAGGAGGAGGGGGACTGTCCTCGGTCTGTCTCGCTTGCAAACAGCCACTTCCTTTTAGCTAAAAGGCTTCTAGAAGCTTCTAACGGCCGACTATTTGTTGTGTTTTATTGCTATTTTCACACAGCTCAGGAGCAGAGACCCGGCGAGCAGAGGAGACCGATACATGTTGGTTTCTTTCGAGGAAGCTCCTGCTGGAATCAAGGTACTGTGGTGTTTCCCCCCTCAAAGGCGAGAGAAAAGAAAAGGGGGAAGCACGAAATGACAATCCGGCTTTTTTACTTTCTCTAAATTCTTGCCGACATTGTGCGAGGGGGGTAAAAGAAAGCATCAATATCTCTTTCAAAACATGGCCGACATTTTGTTCCAGTGTAAGGAGCAAGGCACTGTGGGTGAGGATGAACGTACAAACAGAGGGCTTGAGTTGTTTGAGGGGGTGTTTTTTTTTATTTATTTTTTTTTTTTTGGTGCTGCTGAACATACTTTACTCTCATTTCCTTGAAAACATCACCACGTCTTCTGTTTACCTCCTATTTGTTTTTGCTTTGTGCTAAGTGACAAGCACAACTCAGCATGAACCCTGCTCACCTTAATTTATTTGTCTCCCAATTTGCACCTTATTCAATCAACTGAGATTTGTTTCTTTTAGTTTTGCTTTGAAGCCACATAAGCATTAAAGTCATGGAAAATCTTTGTTTTTTTTATAGACTGGCTTTATAATATAAAGGCTTGGAGCTCCACTGCAAAACTAAAGAGGCAAACTTCCAGCACCAGTCATGTCTTGACAGATACGCCGTGCTTGTGTAAAGGGCCGAATTGTCTGTCTTGATTTCTCTATTCAGTGTTGCCTGTCAAAACTGTTGAGGTTTCCGTTGTTGTAGCACTTGGAGAAGCATTGCAATCACTTGTTGTCTTCTCTCTCACTTATTCCTCCTGTCATCGCTTTGCCAGGCCGGATGGAAAGACAGCCATGCCACGTTCATGACGGAGCTAAAGAACCTGCAGGCCATCGGGCTCACAACGTTTGGCCATTCTTTAAGGACGTCGTTTGATTTGCTCAACCTCAACCGATTAGTTTCGGGGATAGACAACTATGGACAGGTACGTTGTCCGTGAAGAGATTGCAGACTCTCTTCAAACACCACCAACAGCCCCTCAACCCCCCACAGCCCACAGTTTTACAAGCATCCATTGGGTCTCACATTGTGCCAACTCAGCCCTCCCCCCTTCCCTGGTGCCACATGGTTGAACAGTAGAATATTCAGTCACGTGTCATTTAGAAACTGCAACACATGTTTTATCTAACAGATCTATTCGAAAACAGCTAGCTTAAAGCTATGATGTGGCCAAAAACCTAACAATGTCTCCATTATACTAAATGTAGGCTCTCGGCTTGGGTGGTTTTGGGGGTGTTAGGCTCTCAACTAAGGTGGTTTTTGGGGGTCTGAAATATACAAGACTATTAGAGACTGGTAGAGATAAAGTGAATTTGTATCCCACCGATGATCAAAGTGCCAGCTGTATGCCTAAAGCACCATGAATTGTCAAGAAATCTTAAAGACTTGTTTTTGAGTACATTGCATAGCCTTAAGCCCGAGTTTTGTCCATGCTTTGCCCTATAAACGACGGTACAGTCACAGTGTCTGAATCCACAAAGAAAGTCTGTTAGAGATTACTTAACTTCACATGGATTGAAGCAAGTGTGTGGTGCTAATTGGTGGGGTTTACACTTCTGTTGTTACCTTAGTATTGTTAGTCTAGAATAAAACTAAAGAAGCAGACATCAGACACTAAACATTTACTGGCTGATTGCTGTTTGTGATGTGTGTGGGGGGTGCCACTGCTTTGTGAATTTGATAAGGCCCTGGGCAGATAAAGAACGGGCAAAGAGAACGTATTTACAGTCTTGGGATCGTTAGTCATCTAGGTAAAGTAAATAGGGCAGGGCCTTTCTGTGTATGGACTAGATGGTGTTTACCTTTGACAGCAAATGAATAGCATTAGATGCTGTTATCTTCTTGTTTATTGTTGTGTACAGGCACAGAACAATTGAGTATTCTGCATGCCTAAATCATCACACGCATGTTTATCGCTAATGGATAACATGTCCTGCAGTGACACAGACCAAGTCTGTTGCTGATTTACGCCTGCAATTTCCATGGTGCTAGTGGGATATAATCTTATAAACAGCATGGTTCTGTTATCATAGTTTGAATAAGTTCTTGGTCAGTTTTCCCCTTCCACAATTAAAGGGGGAATTCCGCTGAATTATAATTTAGTGCTTGAGAAAGAAAAACTGATGTGAAATGCTCATTGTAGAAAAACAGTGGTGGTAATAGGAACTGGGGTCTGTAATGTCTCTGATGACTCTAAATATTTCCTGGTTTATTTATTTTCCAAAACCACCAATGTTTTTGAGATAGATGTTGATAGACAAACAGTGGAAAATCTGGAAAAATCTTCGGGCTCTATTTTGCCTCACAACACTCTGTATGTACCGCTCCACTGTGAATAGCAAAGTAATGTTTTACTCTGAGATGAGAGTAATACGATTTTATTGATACCAGTGCTATTTTTGATTCTGCTTATCGGTCTAATTCTTAAATGATTCCCTTATTGTCTTCTGACCAGTTTGCCTGTCTATATGTGTGTGGGGAGCACACCTACGTGTACATTATCTCTGCAGCTGTTTACGGTGTAGACTCTGTATGTGATAGGCCACTGTTTCTCAATCCTGATCCTAAAGGTCCACTAGTGTCCTTCACTTTCTAGTTCCCTGCTGCCAACACACCTGATCCAACTAATCAGTGCATTAACAGCCATTATTAAGTTTACATGCCTGTGCTAAAGGAGAAAATCCTAAAATATTCCTTAAGGACCAAGGTTGAAGCACACCGTGGTGGGCTGTAATAGACAATGTGACATCCTATGGCGCTCATACTTTCTGCAGTTCAGCCACTTGAATTAAGGGAGTTTTAACTAGTTTTTTCTTTCTAACAAGTAAATCATGGTTTGAGGATTTATGGTGTTATTTTTGCTGGGTTTGGTTTGTTTCGTATTATATGGCAGTGTTTAAAGTTGACGTTGTGTATACGTAGGTGTTTGTTGAAAGGTCTTGGAATGTTCTGTGGTCACTGTGGCTCTTACTTATTGTGTATGTCTTATTGTATAAAACCAAGCTCTATCCTAAGTGTATTAAACTAGCCTTTTGCTTAAAGCTATAGATGCTTAACATCTACAAATATTAAATTGCGCTGAAAGAACAGAACAGCATCTTAAAACTCAAATTATGCAACAGGCAGACAATGCAGACAGTACAGTGTTGCCACTTGAAATATAGAAAGGCTCTGATGTTGTATTCCAACATTTGATGTAAATGCTTGTAAAGATCTTTTTTATAACACTTTAGAGATATAGGTAAATATAATAACCAAAATGTTTTATTGTTGTTTACAGTATTATGTAATAGATGCATAATAAATGCGCCCAGTGATTTGAATAGTGCATAATGTGGAAACTCTAACTTTGTTAAAAACCTGGGCTTATTTAACAAAACTCTGTTGTCTGTTTCTCCTAGTGGGGGATACTAGAATTACTCATCATAGAATCCACCTCCTCCACCCAACTCTGGGTTCACTACTTCACTGCTCGACTTAAGTCATACGTATCTTCTACTAAGCTTTCAGATAACTTCATTTAATTTTTGTTAGATTTTTTACAGTGAAGTAAATATTTCAACTTTAAATCTGAGATTCGTTGAAAGGAAAAAATTGTGAAAGTGAATCTGATCTGCATCTTAGATTTTATGCTGAATCTTCAGCTTATTCGACTCTATTGCAGTGATGTTATTTTATAGTACACACACAGTAGCTTGTGAAGGTTGAAAGGGTCTCCCAACTTGTTCTATCTGACTTGCAGGATGGGAATCTGGCACAAACTCTCGCTCAAACTCAGTTCTGCTGACACCATTGTAAGAATAGCTACAGAGGTGTGGGAGGCGTATGGGGGAAATTGTAGTATGTAAATCTGTTCCAGTAGACTGTAAAAATAAAATTATGAACATCGAAAATAATCATAATAGGTCCACTTCAATACCGCAATGTAGAGGGCTATAGGGTGACCTGGCACGTGCCTAACTGAGCCCCATCATTTTTAGTGTAGGATATTTTTGGTTTTTAGTGCTGCTATATGAGTGGAGTGTTTACAGAATAATCTGAACTGAAGAAAGAAGTTTGAACTGGGCTACACCATACAGAGTACACATGGAGCACATGAAGATGAAGTGAGCTAGTTTTTTCTTAGTGGACCTCATCTGACTGTTGAAGCAACATGAAAATTAGCCCTCTGGTTTACAGATAGACCAACGTGAGCTGGAATGGTGGGAATGCAAGATTGTGGTTTCCATGGTTACGTGTGTGTGTGTGTGTGTGTGTGTGTGCGTGCGCACCCTTGTGTCTACACTCACTGTCCAAGTTATCGCTCCACTTACCATATAGAAGCACTTTGTAGTTCTCCAGTTACAGACTGTAGTATGTTTCTCTGTATACTACTTTAATTCCCAAACTCCAGCAGCACTGATGTGTCTGATCCACTTGTACCACCGCAGCACACGCCCACATGGCACCACCACATCAGTATTACTGCAGTGCTGAAAATGATCCATCATGCTGCTAATACCTGCTCTGTGGTAGTCCAGTGTGGATTCTGACCATTAAAGAGCATGGTAAGAAAGTATGCAGAGAATCAGATGGATAGTAGTCTGCAGGTGTAACACTACATGTTACCTAGATGGTAAGTGGAGCCAATACAAGGTCAATGAGAGAAGATACAGAAGGAGTGTATTCTTCATATTTTCTGAGGTACTACTTGGACTGACGCCCTGAAATCTATTTAGGTGGGAGATGGTAGCTGCAGGTCTGCTGTACAAGGGAGAAGGGTCAGAACTGCTTTGTGAGAGGACGTTTTGTTCACACAAGTGAATGAACTTTTGCACTGTAGGGCTGCAGAGTACAATCACATTGTTGTTCCTGCAATATGCAGGAGCAATATTTTCCAGTCTAGGCTGTTAAGTCATATTTTTGTTGGCTGACAGGTTTTTGTTAATAGCAAGGATATTCAACTTCAGTACTACAGTACAGTCAGCATTTTTTAAACAAAATTTTAAACTCACTGTGTGGCCAAAATTATGTGGACACCTGACAGTCACATCTTTATAAGCCTTTTGTCAGCCTCCTGACGGATTTGGGTGTTTGTGGGAATTTGTGCCTATTCGGTTTTGTTGCTTGTACATGCTGACATTTCACAGTACCTTGCAGACAAAGGTAGCATCCTATTACGGTGTCATGTTTAGATCACTTGTACAGTACAACAGTACACCTAAATTAAGATTTCATGGCTATGTGCTTGATTTGATATTCAGTCACACTGCTAACAGATATATTCACAGATGGACCCTACCCATCAGACCAAGTGTTAAACAGTTAAATGTTTAGACATTTCATCTTTATGTATTGATGAATCAAAATATGTCAAGTCTTGTCTAAAACCAAAAGTCAGGAGATCAAGATTCCTAATATGATTATGGAATGTAGGCTATATTATGTGCCTTTGATGTAGGCTTTATTAAATTTACCCCCCCCCCCCCCGTCCATTTGTCCTTCGATTTAGTGATTTTTTAAAAATTATTATTATTTATTTAAATCCAAGCAATTTGGATTGCAAACTAGGAGTGGGGGAGGCTTTATGTATCTCTCCAATAATCTTTAATAATTGAGCAATCCCAAAAAAATCTGGTAATGGTTTGCGATTTTCTGTTTCCCCAGTATGATCATAGTGGGATTGCGGAGAGGCTGTATAGAGTACCTTAAGTTTTTCCACGCAAACACCCTCTATTTCTGTGACTGTGGTGCACTTCTATTGATGGCTCCTTTTTGACCATTCTTTCCCAAATGTGATTATCCCTCTGTCCCTCTCCCATTTCATTTTAATAGCATAAAAAACATGCTTTAATATTTGGCAAAGGCTTTTAAAATAAAAATTCTACTCCCTGAATCTGACTTATACGCCCTCTTTAAAACAGCTCAATGAGACCATATTTGTCTCAGCTACTAACATCAGGATTAGCATAATGATTCACCTGTAGATCCTGATAGAAGTCTAACGAGCTTTTCCATTTACACATTTAAAAACTGGGCAGTATTCCTTCTTAAATTTAATTTGCATAGAGCTCTTATTCCTTTAGCCGCCTAATCTTTAGTTCTGATGTCTAGTTTATTCTTCATTAGCTCTGAATCATATGCACACCATTTAAGTCTTATAATGTCTCCCTCTAATTTGTTTCCTTTATAATGATTTTTCATATTTTGGTTGTCATACATGGGTTATCATTCGTATTTATATAATGTTGCAGTTTACCATTAGCTAAAACTGCCTGTATGGGGATAGAAGGTACTTTTCCATTGAGCATCATTATGATGGTTTACACCAGTATATCATAGCCCTCATTTATGGCCACAGTGTTTTGTTAGTGAGCACTGTGCTAACACCTTTGGGGTCTGTATCAAACAGGGTGACACATTCTGTGCTCGTTTTCATGTGCTTTTCAAGTGCTGTTGTAGATAAATGTACTCTGTTTGAATTGTCTCTCTGCAGGGCAGAAACCCGTTCTTCTTGGAGCCTGCTATTATCGTGGCAATTGCTGATGGCAGCAAGCTAACCAGCACTTCCGGGGTGCAGGATGAGGTCAGACATGCTCTAAAGAAACTTTGCCATTGGCTTCTTCACTTCCTGCTTACAATCTAATTGCTAGTTGTCATTTCACTCATTTCCCCTCATAACACTCATCTTCTCTTTTAGATTGTATGTGTAGATGTTTACATCTAGCATCCCTGCCTCATTAAGGCTGTTTGTGTTAAAGTACATCTATAACCAGCTGTAGGTTCTGAGAAATCCAGTAATTCGTAGTTCAGTCTGGCAGCATAATGTAATTCACAGGGAGATCTAGGCATTGTTTGGAACTGGGCATTGCTAAATTAGGGAGAAGAAGAAAAAGAAAATGTCAAAAAAGAATATGATGTCTTCCAAGTGATCAGTTTAATAAGTTTTATGTACATTTTGTAGTCTTTTAGTTTTTATTAGTGTTTAATGTGATCTTGAATATTGTGTTAGAATATTTATTATTAAAAAATAATAAAGTAAATACATCAGATATTATACTTTAGGTAATCGGTTGTTTCTGCAAATTATGTTTGTCAGAAATATGCAGTGTAAGTGAGTGGTGGAAATATCATTTATTCATTACTGGCCATATTTGAGGATTCTGTAATTTTTATTATTATTATTATTTATTTTTAAATTTTATTTATTTATTTGTTTTTTGCTGCTTTGTAACAGAGCGTACACTGAACTCTGCAGCTTCAGTCTTATCGCCTCGTGCAGTCTGAAAGAGTTTCCTCCTGTTCCGGACAGCTTACTACCCTGCATGCATCATTTACTCTGCGTAAATAACTGTAGCAGAAAGCATGCTAGCTACAGAGCAGTGCTTTTTGTAGTTCGTCTGGAATCTACAGTTAACAGCTTGCAGATGGTAAAAGAAAAATAATTTTAGAAGAAAGAATAAAATAGTCTTATACAAATTCCACAGAAATAAAATTTTACTTTTGACCGCCAGATAAGAAAACTTGTTGGTGTCAATTCTGAAGCAGCATAAGGGTCAGTTAGCATTAGCCTTTCCTCCATGTTGGTGTTGTGACAAACTGATCTGTTCTTTGAGCTTACACAGTTCACACTATAAGCACATTTAACTAATTTTACACATCTCACAATCATTGTGTTGCTTTACTAACACTAGTTACTGGAATATACTAAGCTCTTTGTTCAATCTAAGTATTTAACAGTTCACTCAATATAGATGTGCCCATCCCTGCCTAAAAGTTGCACATCACTTTGACTTGACTTGGACATCATTTCAATTCAAAGGAAACGAGCATGTGTGTTTATACATGGGCATAGTGTTACTGTTGTAACAAAACACTGAATTGCTAACATTCACATTGCTAACAGAAGAATATTTGAAATGTCTGTTGGTGAATGTGAAGGACATTTTTAAAGGGGAAAAACAATGTTTTATGATATTGATGGTGAAATAACAAAATAACGTTAGTACTAGTTTTAGTTTTCGTCAAGGCGAACACTGTTGCACTGTGCATTTAGGTAGTTAAAGTACTGGCGGTACAGTTTTGTTTATTGATATGTTTGTTGTTTTTGTACGTATGCAGCTCCATTTGCCTTTGACAACGCCATTACCAGGCAGTGAGCTGACAAAAGAGCCGTTCCGCTGGGACCAGCGCCTTTTCTCGTTAGTCCTCCGCATTCCGGGTCATGCCTCTCTGGAGCCAGAACCACTGGGTGGAGTCCCGCCTGATGCCTCCCCAGTCACACCCATGTGTGAAGTCACAGGAGGTAAGTTTTCACTAACTGGCTAATGTTTTACGTAGGTTAACATGAACAAAACTCTGAGGCTGCTGCCACTTTTAGCCTATGGTTTTTTGTCTATGTTTATACATAACAGTCTTATAGTGTCAGAAACAGCGTAAACAGGTTTCTGTGTTCACGTCTGGCTTTTGTATTAAATTTTCCATGTACTGTGAAAGCATGCTGTTTATATGTGAGTTTGATGCAGTAAACATTTTTATTTTTAAGGAATACCCATGATTCATATAAGCCGTATCCAGAAATTAGGATGCCAAACAAATATTCGTTTCATCCAAAAACAACAACAACAAAAAAAAGAATGCTTAAATTTTAAGTATGATAATAACATATATGCTGTATGTAACACCACAGAAAATGGTTTGGACAGGAAATGACATGTTTTAAACACAGTGGTTTCGCACGCAGTGCTCACCCTGAGATGTGTTGAAATAGTTTTTAAAAGCCTTTAGCTAAGCTCTGAACGTTAAAGTGTTGAAGAAATGCTGAATCTAGCTTGAGACAGACTTGTTAGGCCATGTTTCAGGGGTGCTTAAATGGCGTGGGATCAGTGAATGGGAGAAAATTGCTGAGTGGAGGTGAGGGCAGATTGTACTAGGCTCAGGTATGCTGACTAACACAGCTGAGTAAGAGACGCGCACACACAGACCAAACAAAGGAGAAGAGCGAGGGGTCAATGTACTGCCTAGTACCGCACAATACTGCTGATCACATACTCTACACAATGGGGCTTGCCAATATGCTGCCAGACTGTGTCTGAGTACAATGAACTGGCAAGGAGAAAAGAAAAGCTAGTGGCTGGACGAGACTACAAGGAAAAAAAATAACGCAGTCCTGTTCATCCGCTGCCAGAGGGACGCTATAACTATCTGGTTCGTTCTAGTGACGTGTGGTTATTTAAATATACAGGTAATCAGATTAGTATTTAATTATCAGTGTATTTGAATTAAGCAAATGTTGTTGGGACTAAAAGATATTAGATATAAAAGATATGAGAAGTTATGAATTTTGAACAGTCTTGTAATTGTGAGTAGTAATGCGTAGGGCTGAACCATTTGCAATTGCATTTGCAATGATTTTCTGGGAAGTCCAGGTCTGTTATTTAGTCAGCGAGAAAAGAGCCATCCCCCTATCCGGTAGCTGTGGTTGTGATGTCACAGCTAGTTGTTTGGCAGCATCTGATTGGTCAAGTCAAATTTATTTATATAGAGCTTTTTACAGCAAATGTTGTCACAAAGCAGCTTTACAGAGAATCCCAGTTCAACCCCCTAATAAGCAAGCCAAGGGCAACATTGGCAAAGGGGGCCCAAAGGAGGAACCCATCCTCTTCAAGTTGGCCCCGGAGGGTCAGAATTTAGCATTATGAGGAATGAATAAAAGCTGCGTTGAGTGTTTTTGAGGCATGGAAAGAAATGTTAGATTTGTGTGATTAAATATCTGGAGCATTGTAGTGAATAGCGTGATGCTCGGATGGTTCGTGATGCAGGTATAACACATGTACAGGCAGTTTACAATCTCTCATATGTTAATGCATGTCTTGCGATTGGCATAGGGCACTCTTTTAAATTGCAGTTTTGGTATAAATTCCATGAATGTTTCACCCCTAGCAATGCGCAGTATATCCACGACCATCTTATTGCCGAATAAATGTTATCAATTCAGTGTTTAAGTTTAAAGGGCTGATAATTACAACCAAGTGTCCTAAAAAAAAAAAGGGCAGTTATGTCCATTCTTATAAATACAAATGGTCATCTTCTTAATGGGAGCCATAAGTGAGGGTGTTGTTCAGCTAACAGCATGTTTTAAAGTAGGATCAAATGTTTACCTAAAGTAATATGAAACATTAAAATGAAAATAAACATAGTTTGCACAGAAAATGGTCATAAATAGTGCTTTCAGTTTGTGGCCAAAATAAAGTCTTCAGGATTTTACAAAGGATTTACAAGATAATGAAAAAGAGAGGTGGTGATTTAAAATGGATGTTTGTTTCATCCTGCTCCTTTTGGTGGATTTGGACAGTTTGAGCAGCAACCGAATGAAACGGCTCTTTCAGTTTCTACAAGGAACATTAAACAAAAGATTTAGAATCTCTGTTCATGCTGAGTATCAATAGGGGATACAGCATCCCAGAACTTCTCCACTACAAGTTTGTCCACCTGAATACAGTAATACAGCAAAGGAGGAGAACAGGAAAGAAAAGTCTCTGCCAGCATGCTAGAGCCACACTGTTTTAGGAATTAATAAAATAATGAGAAAGTGCAAAGTACAGCAAAAAAAGAGGCTGGAGTTGACTTCCTGTTCTTCCTTCCTATGCTCCCGAGTTCTTTGTTGAATATTGTTCCACCTTAAATGTTGCTGCAGCAGCCTCTGTGCTGGAATGTCGCTCCTGCACCATTTCAGGTTTATTGGAAAACTTGGTCCTTGTAGTGCATGACGTTGTATGTGTGGCACATACGATAGTTCTCATGCTGTAATTGTTTTTTAAGTTTGTTTTATGCTTTTAGTTTTTTTGCTAGTTTTTTGTTGTAGAGGCATAGATGTGACTTCCACATGTGGTTTTGAAGATTTTTTTTTTTCTTGCTTACTCCAGGTCAGACAAGACATGTTTGCTGTCTAAATGCTGCTGCTGCTGCCTGCAGCTGGTGTTGCTGAGTTATCATTCTGTACCGCCATACACGTCTTTCACTGATTAGATAAAGGAGTGTGATATGGTCACATTTTCCCATGCAATTCAGTAACCTTTAAAATATGTTGTTTTTTCTTCCCTCTTTGTTTGCATCAGGCCGCTCTTACAGTGTGTTTTCCCAGCGGATGCTGAACCAGTGTCTGGAATCTTTGGTGCAGAAGATTCAGAGTGGGGTAGTCATAAACTTTGAGAAGACAGGACCAGACCCAGCTGAGGGTGAGAGACTGCTCCAGTTTTTTAATGCCTGGTTAATTCTCTGTGGATCATTATTTTTAAAGAAACTATATTTAGTTTAAATTTCCCACACAAACCAACCATTAAACTCTATGGATCGGTATGTGAGTCCCCATTTCAATTCCTGACTCATAACTGTGTAAACATTCTTAGTTTTATAGTTATTACTAAATAATTAATCAAACATACTCAGCTTTTTTTGGCACTGGTCATGTTTTTTTTTAGAAATTTTTTAGTTTACTGGAAAAGGTACAAGTCTTCGGATACATTGAGGTCATGTTGGTGGAGAAAATACTTGTGCTGGTCTTGCAGATGTATTGGTTTGTTGGCTCGCTTGATTCTCAGTTTCGGGTTTTCACCATAACGGAAGGCTTATATACTTATCAATAAGCCTTGCAATTATAATCACCGTAGTAGCACTTGGGCTGCTTTGGTTTGTTTTAAAACGATCGTTTTCCCTTTTCAGATGGTCCATTGGAGGTGAAGTGTGGACCCCAGCCATGGCACAGCTGTCATAAGCTAATTTATGTCCGGCCAAACCCTAAGACAGGTGTCCCTGTCGGCCACTGGCCCATTCCGGAGTCCTTCTGGCCTGACCAGAACTCGCCTACTCTGGTGATTCTCCCACTCTCTCACACCTTTGGTTACCTACCAGTTCAGCGTGGAAGTCTTGATTTAAATTGTTAGCAGTGTATTAATCTGATTTTTAGTAAGCATACTGATCATATGCTAATATTTGAATTGAACTCTCCATGCATAAAATCTGTTTATTTTAAATGTGAAAGTAGGGTATTCAAGACAACATATCACAGATTTGGCAGTAGTTGGCTGTCTAGAATGTCTTGGCTAAATTGAATTGGTTTTTATAAAAGTTAATACACTTGAAATGTGCAGTTATGTTATGACAATACTCTGTTGTGTGGTCAGGATATGTGGTATAATAGTCACTTCTCTTGTAATATAACACTATGTTAAGGATCCCTGGAAATTGTTTCTTCAGACTGCATTTTCAAGTCAGTCTTTATGATGTGGATTATTGATCATGTGTGCCTTTTTTATTTTTTTTATTTTTTTTTTTTAATATATGTCATGTTCTGGTGCAGCCTCCACGTATGGCCCATCCTCAGGTGCGGTTCTCTTGTGTGGAGTCAGAACCCATGGTGGTGGATAAGGTTCCATTTGATAAATACGAGCTGGAGCCATCACCCCTGACGCAGTATATACTGGAGAGGAAGTCCCCACACACCTGCTGGCAGGTATAACAGACCACATCCCCACCCTTTTCTGTATTTAACACTCTCATTTCCTGTTTAATGTATTGATTAATCTTTTTGCCCATTCACTCATTTAGGCTCTCACAGTCATAGAAAATCTTAGCTGTCTATAAAAATATTGTGATGTACAGATTAATTCGCCCTGTGTTGTTTATTGTATTAAACTTTTGCACTATTGAGTATGAAGACATTGACATGTCTTTGAACTAAGCTTATTGTGAAAGTTCAGACCTACAGAAAATAACCGGTCAGCTTAAATTTTCACACACTGTTATTTATGTGGTAAGTGTGGTTTTGTCTCACTGGGTGGAAATTTGTGAATGAACTTTACCAGGTTCTTGTGAAACAAGTATAGAGTAAAATGGCTAGAATTATGATATGAGACAATGATTCAAAATGTACTATTCAAAAACATTTACTTACCGAACACAGGGTGACCATTTGTGGCCTTTTGCTTTTAAAGAATAGAACTGGCAACTCTAGTGTGATATGTGCGTTTGCTTAATACCTAGACTTTAGTTATCCAAGGTTATCTGTTGCCATTTTCTTTTTATAAAACTTTGTATGTATGTGATAGTTTGCTTTTTGCATCCTCAGGTGTTTGTGGGTAACAGTGCAAAATACGGCGACCTCGGGCAGCCATTCGGCTACTTGAAAGCAAGCACTGCTCTCAACTGCGTCAACCTGTTTGTTATGCCCTACAACTACCCTGTAGTGCTGCCCCTCCTTGGTGAGTCTGTTTCTCATGAGCATACATCCTGATATGGTGTTTATCAGGCAAATAGATTATTAACTCTCTGTATCCAAGCGCATGTCTAGGGATGCATATGAAATTTCTGATACAGTTATCTATTGTGACCTAAACTGATACTAAAACATTTTTACGTGGTTATAATTCTGCCCAATGTGTGAATGAAGAAGGGGTGTGGAAAGTCAGGGAGAAGATTTACACACCAGCAATTCTGTGAAGCACTTAGCATTTTTTAGGTAGTGCTTAAATTAGTTTATTATACATTCTGACCGCAAAGCCTGAGAGTCTAAATATCAGTGGGCTGTCATAAAAGTATTGCTAAGGTTAAGAGTGAAAAAAGTAGAAGTAGGGCAGGTCTAACAAGGCTAATGGCTAAAGCAGATATTGGCTAAAACCAAATGCAATGAACAAATATTTTGATGTCTCTTCGGCACATGATGGGTCAAAAAACATTACGTCTATTTTTAAATGATCAAATGTTCATTTGCACAGTAAAATGTGCTGCTAAATGGTCTTCATGCACCTGGCTTTTTAGCATGCTTACACCAGTACACCAATTTGCCCTGGCGGGAAAAAATATAAGTTAAAGTCCGCCCTTGCCCATCCCCCCTTCTCTGCAGTTAACTAGTCAGCCAAAATGGTGAATGGTTTAGTGCTTTAATGCATGAGCAAATATTAGCTTGTATCATTTGTTATTTCAATACCTGTCACTAATAATCCTGAAATTATATACCAGCCGTCAATGCACCCCTACTCGTCTTACTTATTCATTTTCCTTTAATGAGTGTATCAGCTTAGTAATTTGTGATATTACATTTTTGACCATATGCTACTAGATGACTTGATTAGAGTACACAAATTCAAGCCCACAGTGAAATGGCGCCAGTCCTTTGAGACCTACCTGAAGACCATGCCTCCATACTACATCACTGTGAGTATGATGAAGACACAAGCATGGACACACTGTCTTGTAAACTTTATATTATATTAAAATACATTTTAATCCCATAGTTAATCATGAGATTTGAGAAACAGACTTGCATGTTTTGTAATTTGCATAAAATGTGCCTGTGGGTGGTTTCAGCCATTGAGGAAAGCATTGCGGATGATGGGGGCTCCAAATCTGCTGGCAGACAATATGGAGTACGGATTGAGCTACAGTGTGGTGTCCTACCTTAAGAAGCTCAGCCAGCAGGTACACAGAGCTGTGCAAAGCGTGCTTCAGTTAGATTTCTTACGTTTCATACATTAAAGAGTAGAAATATGTGGTATCGATATGGCAAAATTTTAAAAAGCTACATGTAAACAATTCAAATGCACATATCTAAATGTTTTCCTATGATATTATGCTCATTGGTGTTCTATTGGTGCTCCATTTGGACAGGTTTTTTTTCATATTTCATAATTCATAGATAATTAGTGGTTTTCTGTTCTTTGTGAATTTTTATAAAGCTTTGTAATTTTTTTTTGTTAAAGACAAATTGTGGCAACAGTGCACTTAGATTTATACAATGACAATATGTAATATGCATGTAACTAAACATATTAAATTGTAAAAAATAAAAATACTAAGCAGTTACCTGATTTATTAAAGTTTAAAACAATTATAATATTCATGTATTATAATATAATCATGTAATATAATATTATATGATTATAATTTCTCTATGGTTCTTTTTATGTGCTTTCCAGGCAAAGGTGGAAGCAGATCGGGTGTGCGCATTGGTTGGCAAGAAGGCAGGGCCGGAAGGCGGGATTAAACTGCGATCCAGAGGATCTGCTTTCTCATTGGCTCACAGGAAGGATTTTACACAGCTACTGCAGAGCATCGTTGGGGACGGACCGGCTCTGCCTGTCGAGTCTAACCCTAAAGAGTTTGCGGGGTTCCAGCTCGCTGTTCTTAACAAGGTCAGCTGCACCAACACTTAACATGTTGACCTCCTAACATTTTTTTGATTGTCCGCATGTGGGTTTTTTTCACAAGATTTCAGTATTATTAATTATTAAATTATTTGTATCAGTAGAGAAAAATAGTCAAACCATATAATTATTTTTTAATGAATGGACCAACAGAAATGCTCCAGACTCTTTTTATTTTATTTATTTATTTATTTTTATCTTGTACTTGAGTTTTTGCCTTCTACTTTAAGGTATTTATATGGAATCTTTATATTATATGGAATCTTTGTGCTTTGCCCTGATGGCTTCATTTTCTCTGCATTGTTTTGGCTTACAGGCCTTGAAGCCGCAGGGGTTGCGAAACCCATACGATATACCCCGAGAGCACCTGTTAGACCAGCTGAGCCGCATGAGGCGGAACCTTCTGAATGCCAGTGTGTGTATCCTGAGAGGCCAGGATCAAGGTAACATTCAGAACTGTAGATCAAAGCCAGCTGGTCATTTCCTGTTCAATTACTTAAAACATCACTGCAGAAACGCTTGCATGAGAGAAGCCTCTGTGAATGTGAGGGACCAGATCTGAACAACTAAAAACGTTTCGTGTGCAGAAACCTTTTTTTATGTTAGTAAATTATTAGAATGTGAACGTAAATAATTAAACACACAACAGAGAGAGATAGAGAGAGCTGTGGGTGATGGGTTAGAGCACCCGCAGGTGCTTTCCAAAATTAGCACAGTCTTGGTCAAAGTGGTTTACCTGTGTGCAAATGATATGTAGATTAGACCTATTCAATATGTAAATTGCGGATTTATCAAAAATGTCAAAGCAGAAATGGGCTCAGAAACAAAGCTGAACAGAGTGTAATTGATTCACCCCTGGTACTGTCCCTTTTAGGTCAGCAGTAGTCGCTCTGTCAGGCTAAAGGTGTTAAAGGTCCCAAATGGTCACCTTTCACCCAGTTTTTGTCCTCCTCAAAAACAAACAAAAAAAATGACCATTACAGAGACACAAGCTAAAGAACGGTTATTCCTGAGTACAAAATATATTCTATTAAAATGAATCAAACGATTCAAATAATCTACATACTCTTTCGAGGATTTTGTTTCAATAAAAGAGAACCATTTACTAATACCACTTCTCCACAAAAACTCAGACCGCCATTCAATCTATTCACTCAAGTGCGCCCTCAGGTGCCACAAGTGAGAACAATGGTTTGTTTTATAAAACTAGGTGACTGTGGTTTACCAGCAATTTAATCCTTTATTTTAATAAATTCCTTTGTTATTAATTTTTCCTGCTAAGTGCAAGTAAATGTAATTTAAGTTTCTGTGAAGTTTAAATTGTGTTGTGAAGTGTAATGATTTGTTTTTACAATCTTGGTAACCTCCATTACACTGATGATGCTGTTGTATTGATATTGATTCATAGAAGATTCAAAGAAATTACAGTCAAACAGGCTAAAACGGTGTTTTATCCCCCTTCTGAACGTTGGGTGTTCATTTTGATTTTTTTAAAATCCAGATCAGATTCACAGTGTGCCTATAGCACAGATGGGGAACTATCAGGATTTTCTAAAACAATGCCCTGCACCCTTGCGGGAAGCAGATCCAGATCAGCCCAAGCGGTTGCACACATTCGGCAATCCCTTCAAACTGGATAAAAAGGTAACTACCTACCTGCATACATGCATACATTTATACATACATACCAGTTTTCACACAGTTTACTTATTAAATAGAAACAAGTCATTTTAAATCGTGTGCTTTTGTGTTATATTAATACTTACATAAGAAGTACTTCTTATTGCTTGCGACAGTAATGATGTAATAAATTGAAAACTCTTGGCCAAAGCTGATTCATGATACGGTTTTGCCAAATTGTTTAAAAAGAGATGCAGAATATCTAAGAAGATCCATTGCTTGTCACGAAATGGGCCAACTGTGATATTTACTTTGGAAAGGGAAGAGAAGACGGGAGAATTTCTCCACATGGATCTCACAATATCGCTGAATCTGTTGCAATCTTGAGCTAATTTTGGAGATGCAGCTCTACACAAGATGAACAACAAAGCAAATCGACATTTTGAAAAAGTGAAAGCAGCATTAACACTTAGACATTTATAGGCCTGTTTGAGCTTTTTTAGAACTGGCTCCAACGGATTCTTATCCTTTTGATGTTTTTGCAGTTCTCTTTGCTAGAACAAGGCCACTCCCTCATGGTTATCGTCATAGACGACTGGGATTGGTTAGAGAGTTCGTGTACAGTCCATGAAGTTTGCAGAGATTGAACTGCATGTGTAAAAATGTTGTATTTTCACTGCTCAAAATTGAGTTCAGTGTTTAAAGGGCTTTAGTCATCAAAATCCATTTGTGTGTATACATTGCACACCGTGAACTCTTTCTGCTGCTTGTTAAACAGTGTTGAACACTTGT
This sequence comes from Prochilodus magdalenae, assembly GCA_024036415.1. NCBI lineage: Eukaryota > Metazoa > Chordata > Actinopteri > Characiformes > Prochilodontidae > Prochilodus > Prochilodus magdalenae. The sequence continues at coordinate 42,737 of JAMWET010003813.1, read as the reverse complement.
TACAATTTGCTTATCCAGAGTCCTCTGTGTATAGTTTCTTATGATGTGTTTACTGTCGATCTGCTTCTCAAACTCAACACATCTATGCAGGAGAGCAAATAGGGAGAAATAGAGTTATCATTATTACCATTATTTCACAAGTTCATTGTTACTGATCGTGTTTTATGGTTTCCACCAACTTTACGTTTTCATTAGCCTGCCTGTCCTGCACCTTTTAGTGTTAAGGCTTTAGACTGTAAAAACACAAATATGCACTACAGAGGTACTCAGCAAGATGTTGCTGTTTTGTCTGATTTCAAAAGTCTTTCAGAAACCACTGTAGACCGTTTAATTGCCATTTAGTGTTGCTGTGTGACCGGGTTAGCAAACTGAAATTTTATGTTGAAGTTGTACTGCCTTTTGTGTGTTGATTTATTGGGATTGGTCTTACCTTTCCAAAGATTTTAACCTTCACATTATTATTCTTAGGCAATGGTGGTGGACGAGGCAGATGAGTTTGTGACAGGGACTCAGGGGAAAGGGAAACGCCCTGGTGAACCTGGTTCTCCTGTTGGAGGAGGTGCCCCCAAACGCAGAAGATGCATGTCCCCACTTCTTCGTCCTGGACGAGCATACACGCCACCAAATAAAACACCACCTAGAGGTGAGCATGATACCTGGGAGAAACGCACTGAGCTGTTCCATAGAAAAATGCTCATAACCCCCTGTCCACCCCGAATACATTTCTTCCATCAGGAACTTGCTTAATGTTTAAAAATTCAACCATGTCAGTTTTTTTTTTTTTAATATTAAATGTTTAAAGTGATGACTGAATTAGTTGTAAACAATACACACTTCTGACACCAACACAATGCAAGTCTTAGGTCCCATATTTTATATTGACCTGTTTTTGTTAGGTTTCACAAAAGTGGAGATTGGTGAGAAAGTACTACCAGGAAGAGCATCATATTTGTTTTATATAGAACATGAACCTTCATGTGATTGACACACTTCATGTTTAGTTCCAGATAACAACCACTCCTTGATGGGGAACCATGTGGGCCTTGAGCCCGACCGGACCCCAGACATGGAACCCTCGGCTGTGTCAGAGCCAGCTGCATCGTCCCCTCACTTGCAGAGAAACCACCTGGAGGTGGATGAAGAGGAGGAGCAGCAGCAGGACCTGGCACGGGAAAATGGTCAATCCAATGCGGAGGAGCCATCAGAGGGTGGAGAGGAAGACGAGCAGGTCACCCGGCGCTACCCGTCTCCTAACCAGCTAAAGAAGATCAGGAAAGAGGAAGACAAGGAGCTGAACGCAGAACTCCGTGTTCTTATCACCAAGGAGATCAGAAAACCAGGCAGGCGTAAGTGCTTCCATCACTTTGATGAAAATGGGTGGAATATGTAGCACCACAGTTCGATTTTAAGTTTTAAGAAATTGCAATTATGGGAACAGACAGATTAAAATCTAAAATTATATTAATGCATGTCAAAATAACTCATTATTATATCACTTCTTCTAACCTTTTTTTTTAAACTGCACAGAAGTGAATGGGACCTGTCAAAGGTTTGTATGTTCATACTTTGTGCTAGATACACAAAGGAACATTTAAAATGTTTGACTTGTATACATACTGCAAGCTTTGGCAGTACGTACCAGACAGTAGAACCTGTCAATGCTAAACAGATCCTTAACAAATGGTCCATGGACTCATTTTCAATAAATACAGTATGGTGTGGGTGTGTTTGTGTGGTTGGTGGTTTGTTTTTTTTGTTTTTTTGTTTAGTACATATAATTAATGTATTTCTATGTTAATAGACTCTGACCAGTGAAAGATTATGAAATAGTTCTGAAATACTGTTTAAAGTAGCCGTAGCTACATACTGGAAGGTAATGGCAGTCATATTCAGTGTATGAGGTCCTGCTTTGCAGTATCAGTGGATTAAGATAAGTCCTGTCATGTGTTTGACATTTTTCTCTTAACCAGCATACTTGCCAATTGCATGACATGACTACTATCAGACATGAGGCTGTTTTAATGCATTATTTAATCTTTAGGAATAAAGGAAATGGTTTGTGTAATATGTAATCAGAACCCTTGGAGAATAACCCCTGTAAAAAATAATTAAGAAGTGTACACAAGAAGTGACTTTTTATTTATTTATTTATTTATTTATTTATTTATTTATTTATTTATTTATTTATTTAAGATAAACATATATTTTCGAACATAAATTGGGGTGGGTTTTAAAACCTGGTACTGACTCAGAACTGGTTCCAATATTCCAAGACCTGTGTTAGCTATTGAAGAAATTATTTTGATTCCACTTATTAGTTTTTTACTGATACGCTGTTATTCATATATGCTTTAAAATCCACAGTCGTGCTTACAGAAAAATGCCTGTAAGGAAGCAGTTATCAGCAGCAATCTGACAGGACCTGTGTACATCATGTTGTTTAATACACTCCAGTATAGGATTAGCATGAGAGAGATTGCTGGAAGCATTCAACAAGGCTGTGGAACGCAGATCTGTTGTAAAAGAGGTTGCCCCTCTCCAGGCCAGAGGCCCTTATAGTCTAGCTCCACCGATGACGCTAGTACCTCACTTAGCAACCAGGGAAAAACTAACCAGGGGGTAAACTTATGAGTGTCATCTGGAATGTTTCAATGGAGTCATTGGAAGGTAGTGTGTATATACCAGGAAAAATAAAAAGCAATCTAAAAGCCATAACCTGGAATAGTGCACCTGAACCAAGGGTGAACAACATGGTGATATTTTTACAATGTGAGGTAATGGATAAAATTATGTCAGTTACTGCTAGTAATTCCACAGCCGTGGATGTAGCAATAAAATGGCTACGATGGACCAAAGCGAAAAAGATGAAAACGATGTTTAAACATTTGGTATATTTTATACAACAAACAAACAACAAAATTAAGTATCTCTTGTTCTCTCTCTCTCTTTCTCTTTCTCTCTCTCTCTCTCTCTTTCTTTCACTCAGGTTATGAGAGAATTTTCTACCTCCTGAAGCAGATCCAGGGGACTCTGGAAACACGACTCATCTTCTTACAGAACATCATCAAAGAGGCAGCCAGGTAACAGGGAACCCATGTGTTGCGAAAAATTATGTATTTAATGCTTGTTATTTGTCATTACATAATGACATTGTTCGTGTATGAAATATGAGTTTTACATTAGTTCATGCCCGAGAAGAATTTAATTGCCCGAAAGAATCTACGTTTTTCTACGAATAAGTACTTCTCATCAAACTCTATCTACTAGCACCTTATTCAAAAAAAAAAAACTGAGGCATGTCCTTTAATTGCTTTAAGAGTGATTTCTTCAGCCTCTGTTTAAGTACTTGACACAGAATTGTTTTTGTAATCAGGAGATTATCTGTTCTGCTTGGTCATGGTTTTTCACCATGTTTCTTACTGTCAGTTTAACTGTTAGAAAAGAGATGAATTTTTATGTCACAACACATTGCCGTCATGGCTGCAGTTGTACTGTTAAGTTGACATTTTCCTGCATTTTGAATCAAATTTAAGGTGATATTGTCATTATAGTTTTGGCTTTACCGGATTTATGAAGGCTGTTATCTGACTTTGGAACGTCTTGCTCCATTTTCAGGTTTAAAAAGCGAGTTTTGATCGAGCAGCTTGAGAACTTTCTAGAAGAGATCCACTTGAGAGCCAACAACATGAACCATCTGGATGGCTTCTGACCATTCTGCTCCTGGATGTGAGGCACGTTGACAGGCTCTTAGTATGTGGAAATGTAGACATGAGTGTCATGTTTCAGTACTGAAGCAGACTGTGTGGGTAACGGCAACAGGAGTAAACACACTGCATTAGTCAACCTCAGGGCAAGGGCAAAGTGGAATACTATTCATGGGTTCTTCTACTCCTCTTTTTACCTTTCTCTATTTCTCTCTATCTATTTTATGTCCATCTTAATCCCTGTGTCATTCTTACCCTGCTGTTTTCTTTCTTCTATGCCAAAGATAAATGGATCTTTTCCCCCCAACTTTGCTGAACAAAAATCCCCTACCAACCGTCTAGCTCAGTATTTGCCACCAATAGGACGTCCTGTCACTTTTGCTGAAATAGGACTCCAAAACGGTCACTGCCTGTTAATGATCTCCCGTCTAAACCTGCATGGAGTTTAAATTTGTCTTTTGTCATAATAGACAATTAATCATTCTTTGAAAAAAGGCAGAATTCTAATTGAATTTGTTACTTTGCTGAAATAATACATTTTTTGTTTTAACCTTACATTACAGATAGCAGAAACACTTTTTTTTTTTTTTCTATTTTTTTTTTCCCTCATTTGTTTTTCTTTTAATATTTGTTTTTGCTCAGACATTTTTGGTCAGTGCACACTGACCTGACGTACTCCAATAAATCCATCATAAGCCATCATCCTTATTCAGTCAGTTGTGTTATGCTGTAAACAAACAGAATATGGTGTTATAAATGAATGGAGGAGAACATTTTGGGGCGGCTCCAGAGCAATGTGAACTTGGGGAAAATGTCATGGCACAGTCCAAATAAGAAATGAGCATTCTAGAACACAGACCATAGTAGAGCTTCTACAGTAGTGTGAATGAGGGTGAATGTTCTGGAAAGGTTACTGACACTGTTTTAAAAAGGCATTCCTCATTTAAACTGCCCTTACACGCTGGAATGGTTTTAGAGCAGAGGTGAAGTGTAAATAACAGGAGAGCCTTCTAGGGCTATGCAAATAACCCAACACGATGTTTTAAAAGTCATTTTGTATTAACATTCACAAGTTATCTTCCTCATTCACACTGTTCTTGCAGCAATTTGGAGGTTCTAGAACAGTATGAATGACACTAGAAGAACATTGTGAATGAGGGAGGACGTTCATAAGACTCACAGAGTCACAAACAGATCTATGGGACACCAGCCCAGCAGTTTGCCTTGTTGGAGTTCTTTGGGAAGGTTGATGTGCTCTGGATTGGCACAGTTCAAGGTCTTCCCCATCCTAGTACACTTGAAGGGCTCGGTAATTAACCATTGAGTTGAATGGCATGTGTTGGAGCTGGGAGTTTGACATAGCCTAAGACATTTTACTTGATGTTTGTGACCCTAGTGACAGACAATGTTGATGTGTACAGTATTGCAGGTTTGGTAAACATGGCCAACTTTGCTATTGTGGACATCTAGGAACATGCTTTTCCTGCAGAACAAAGGAGAGAATGTCAAAGAATGCTCATCAAAACACTTCAGTCGGGTTTGCTACTGTTTAATATCCGTTTATTTCTCAAGGTTAATTTTCGAGACGTGTTGCTCTGTTTAAGGACGGGACTCACTAGCCATATTTCTCAGACATGGGTTAAACCTGAGCTTGGACTGCGTTGCAAAGACCATGGTGATTCACTGTAGAACATGATGTTTAGTCTAGACCTGGGCTTAATCGAGTCTGCCTTTTATCCCTGCCCATCCTTCCCAATCTTCCTCTCGCCTCTCTCTCTCCTTTTAACCCACCACAGGGACCAAATGTTTGCCATACTACTACTATCTGTATGTTTTGAGGCTCCTTTAAAACAATATTTTGAGTACATTGTATAAATGTAAATAACCAAATTGAAAGTATTATTTAAGGGATGTTTCTTGCAAAAGCCTTTTTTTGTAAGTATTTGAATGAATAAAGTTTCTATTTTACACTGTGAATAGCCATTCAAATAAACATTTTTGCTGGAAAGTATGCTACATGATTTTATTTTGATTTATTTTATTTTCTTGTTTTAAAATAAAAATGACTCCATTTTATGTAATTAAAATAAGACATTAATAGTAGTAATGATAAACTATTTCAGGTCCAGTTTTGAAATGTGCTTGCCAGAATGCATTTCTGAGATTCTGCTTGTGTGGGTTTGTGCCAGTCATATAAGAGCTATTTATGTGCCAACTTCTTTCCCATGTGTTCCAAAGTGAGTGAAAGCCATGAAATATTTGACTTAACAATTTAAATTGTAACAGTTGCACAATATGGAAAAGGCTTATATAACTAATTCAAAGTGAAACTCAAGTGCTGAAGCAGGTAGTGTACAAGTCACCGATTCTGTTCCATAGCTCCTTAGAGTTCCAGGCTTCTTCGGGGATGCTTCAGGAGCTTCAAAAAATGGAAAATGGCAAGTGATGTAAAGTATGCTACTGGCCTGGCTTCAGTATAAAAAGTAGTTTTGTGCCGTTTTAAGCCTCCAGCATGGCAAGAGTGTTGGGGAAGATCCTTTCCTGTTCCAGCATAACTGTGCTTCTGTGCTAACCAAAAATTCATCAAGATCCATAAAGACATGGTTTCATGAGTCCTGACCCCAACCCTTTTGGGCAGGACTGGAATGGGCACAAATTTCCACAAACATGCTCTGAAATCTTGGGGGATGTCTTACCAGAATAGTGGGGGCTTGTTATAGGAGCAAAGGAGGCCAACTCTACAGTGTATTAATGCTCTTGATGTTAGAATGGAATTTTAAAACATACTTTGGTTATATATTGTTTATTGCAGTCTGGTAAGTCCTACCCTAGTGGCTTCATTAATGCCATATAATAATCCACAGTTTTCAGTGTTTGATTCTATTAATTAATTCAATTAATTCTCATAGGCCACCGTCACCTTTCAATGATAGGTGCTGGATCGTTCGTAATTGTTATTGTAAAGGTGAGCAGATTTCTAAAATTAAGAACCGGGAACATTGCTGGTTCAGTGGTCAGTATGTAATTAATATATCCAATGCTTTATATATAAAATAAAGAGGGACTGTTTCATTTTTATGTGTATTTTCATGGTAAGTGTTGTACTGCAAATAGAACTATGCCATAGACCATTCGTTACTTAATAACTAACTGGCTTGGAAAATTGTACAGTACCCCGCCATGGTAAGTGAAGCTATAGTAAACTGTAGAACACTCAATAATGGGGGAGGGGGAATATATATATATATATATATATATATACACACACACGCAGATCAGCCATAACATTATGACCACCTCAATGTATCTGCATTCTTTTTCCATTTTATCAGCTTAACTGCTTAACTTACCACATAGGTGCACCTTGTAGTTCTTTAATTACAGACTGTAGTACATTTGTTTCTCTGTATTCTGTGCTAGCCTCCATCACTGTTTTTATTTCAGTGGTCAGGACCACCACAGAGCAGGTATTATGTGAGTGATCATTCTCATCAGATCAACTCTCAGGTGTGAGTGGATCAGACAAAGCAGTACTGATGGATTTTGAAAAGTCCACCAACCAAAATTATCCCCCCAACAGAGCTCTGTGACCGCTGATGAGAGACTAGAGGGCGACCAACACAAGCTGTGCAGCAGCCTGATAGGTGTATATATTCATATCACTTGCTTTCCCTCTTGCAAAATTGGTCTAGCAGCAGGGATCTTTCATCACAAACAGTTCAGTGGAGGTATAAGCCCATAGTTCATATTCATTTGACACTTGCTAGCCTCTGCTGGAGTTTTACACAGCAGTATTCTTTAAAACTAGGCATGCCAGTGATGAAGCTGTAACAGAGATGTTTCTAGGGACAGGCCTGGGGTGGCCACACATTGGGTTTTTCAGCTTCTAGCCCCAAGTTCTGCACCAATACCTAGACAGATGCCTGAGTTCTCTTTTCAGGATCAACTATTTTAAATGTTGACTCTTGAACAATATTATATGTCCCATTTGCTCATGTCTGTGTCAAGACATACCTTGCATTTCATTCGTTTAACAAGGTCATGTGATGTTGGACTCACCTACCGGCTCCCGTCTGACTCACGAATGTCATCCATTCCATCCAATTAGGTGAGTAAAACAATCGTGTGTTATATATGTTAGGCTGTGATTTTAATTCTGTTCTAGCATTGTGGCCGCCCCCCTTTATGATGTCCTCCTTTTGGGTGTTATAAAAGTGGCCACCCTACACAGACCACCAGCAGCCGGAACTGCTCCTGTAAAACCAGGATGTCTGCTCACCCTAGCTGATATACAGTCACCCAGGCCACAGCCCTTGGATCGTGTCTGATTGATCTATTAAATCAAGGCTTGGCTGGTTAGAGGCTTTTCGGTCACCAGGTTTGAAGGTAACTGAGAGAGAGAGAGAGACTTCATGTGTCTAGTGGACGTAAGAGTTTATTTGACGAGGGGAAAAAATGACTGCAGACACTTGGATGCAAAAAGACAGCTGTATTAAAAGTTTATTTACAGATATGTACAAATGTTTTGTCCCTCTTACTGAAAATGTCATCGGACCCTCTGTTTGGTCCCCAAATAACATCTGACCCACCAATGAGGGAGGTGGCAGAAGCTTGGGATATGTGTAGGGATGTGTAGACACATATTACTGGGGGTTTGTTTGTTTGGGGTTCCATGTTTTATAAACTTGAGTCAGATGTGTTTGAGCAGATGGCCTGGTGTGGTTGATGGTTATTGCTCAGTGTTCCGCTGGATTCAACACTCTGCCCATGAACAGCACTGACCCTGCAACAGGTAACACACAAAGAACGCAATCCTGAGTCCTGTGAGTTAATAACACACTATACTGGTATTGGAGGAGTTTGTTATGTACGTAACATTAAAGCTGCAGGGTATGTTTTAATACCATCATTAATATTCATACATATATAGATATAGATAAAAATAGGCATGCTAAAATGGTTAAACTGTTGGTATTTATGCATCTGTTTTAGTTATGGCAGAATTGGATGCAGTTATTCACTATCAACAGTACAAGGTCATTCTGGACGGAGGATGCTGCAGATGTTCTATTAACAAAGTCATAATTTATAAACCTGCTCACTGGTGATAGGCTGGTGATAGTCTTAGGCCATATGAGCTACTCATTAGACAATATTCCATTTTCAAAATATTCGATGGGTCGTCTTTTAAAATATCCCAGTACACATTGTTCATATTGGGATTGTGTTTTGGAAGAGACATTAAAATGTGGGGTGTGGGTAAATAAAGTTTATTGGTTTGCTATTAAATTTATATATTTTATACAATGTTATTTTCTGGGTTTTTTTTTTGATGTTCTATCTCTCACTGTTAAAATAAACCTACCCTTAAAATTATAGACATATCTTTGTCAGTGGGAAAACTTACAAAATCAGCAAGGGATCAAATATTTATTGCCTCCACTGTATATTAAAAAAAAAATCAACTATGAAAAAATGACAATGTTTTAGTCTAGCAAAAAAAAAAAAATCATCTGGGATGCTGAAGTATTTTCCAGAGTTCATTGGGTAGAAATTCTCCCATGTGTAGACTTAGGGGTTAGGGTTTGGCACAGATACCTCCCAATAGAGAGTAAATTATGACTCTGATGTCTGCAATTGGTAGAATTAATCATATAGCTGATATAGAAACATAGTAAATGCATGCTGAATAACTGGACCACATGTAGGATATGTATTTCGGCTCGTCTGTACATACTTGTATATTAGCACTAACATGCTCCGAAGGCCAAGCCCCATATTATACTAAACACTCTGGATAAGGACTCAAATGGAAGTCCAGTCAAAAAATATTTATAGCAGGCCCCACCTGACAGTTACGAATGTCCATTAATTGTTGGCCATGTTAACACTCTTTCAGCTCCTCCTTTATTAAGAGAATAGTGAACCATTCCTTTAAATCAGGTTAAACATGTCTGCTAAAATGATATGAATGTATTTTACCTCTGTTTATGTGTTGTAGGATGAAAAGGAATGGACGGTCTGCTTTGAATACTGGGGCTCTGGACCTTTTCAATAGCACCATCGCTAAACAGAAACAAAGGAATGTCAGAGATATAGTGAAAGAAAAAGAACAACAAACTACAACAAACTACCACATAACCAAGTTTTTATGAAGTGATTGATGCAGTGGTGAATGAGCTCTTACACAAACATATAGCCCCAACTGCTTACTACACGCTTAGGACTCTCTAACTAAACAAATGAAATGAATACATCACATTTTCCCAATTTCACTTTACCCAGTCGAGGCACGGCTGGTGTCGTTAAGTCACCTCTTTAGTTTTACATTAGACCTATGATGCTAATGTAGCTAACAAGTGGTGGAAATATGTAGCAAACTAGTTAGCATTGCATACGGCAGAGGTTAAAGGCTACTACCTAGAGGTTTTGGTCAGTAATGTTGTCCATGCTCATAGATAACCTTGTCTGAAACCACATCTGTTAGCAATGACCAACACACCTATCTCAGAGTAACAGCTCGGAATGGTTTTAGCCTAGTGTGAGATCAATTAGGCATGTACTTAGCACCATGCTAACTGCTAGCGGAGCTGGAAAAAATAGCATCACTGATAGCGAGAGAAGATCAGTCCACTGTTGGTCTGCTGACAGCGAAGTGGAGGTCCACCAGTGTTGCCTAAGTCTTTTCTTGGTGGCCCAGCGGTGGTTAAGCAGAGAATTAGTTTTGCTCAAAGTTTAGATTTAAACAATATAGAGAATATTTTAAGAACTGTTTGAAGTCAGGCAAGCTGAGTGGGACAATATTGGCTAGCGTCTGTTAAAGGCCTGCCTCAAATTTCCACCTGGTATTTAAAAAATAAAAAGGACAAAGCTTTATCCATACAAGTTCATTTATCAGTTTGATTAGTGATGTGTTGTTAAGACAGGTAAAGACTTAATGGGTTTGTTTTTGCACAGATTTTGTTATCATGAACATTCTCTTATAATGCAGTTTCGTGCGGGATCATCTATAAGTTCCTCTAATCTAACCTATGGATTGCATCATACTTTCAGCGTATGGCTAAACCAAACTTCAGACATGAAACATCCTTTTATACAGTTCTGCTGTTGTATTTTTTCCCTTACTGTCATTTTGATAGATGAAGGATAGGTGAAGTACACTGATACTGCAGGTCCATATTTATTTATTTAATTGACATGTAGCAAAGCAGTGCAACTCAGTTAGCTTTTCTCATAACTTCGCTCCTCATGTATCTCTTTTGTCCTTAGATATCTGACCTAGCGTTTACCTGTAGCTGCTGCCGCCCTCGTACCATCCTCAGTCACTTCCATTTTAGCCTCATGAAAAGCCTCTGAAACGTACAGAGCCTCCATATCTGCAGAGAGATAACAATGGCAACATACCAGTAAACAACACTAAGAAGCAAGGTGCTTTAAAGTGACATATAGACTCTGTCCGAACCGAAACCAGTATCTCCAAACCTCATAGAAAAAAGAACCAACAGAACCACTGAGACTCTCAAACCCTCAGTACTAATATGAAAATAGACACAATGCAAATACAAGACGACACGTAGGAAGAAGCACCCTTTATTAAGTTCAGACTGCTTTATGTTGAAGTGAATCTCATTATTATTGTTATTATTATTATTATTATTATTATGCAACAGCAGCTGCAGTTGTACAACCCTCAGCACTCTCCATGGCTCTGGTAACATACCGTAATGTGTCTCAGGGTCATAATAAGTAAATGAACATGTTTATTTCATTACTTGGCAACCTGGGCAGTGTTTCACAGAGCAAGATTTTTCGATTGAGCCCATCTTAAGTCCAAAGTGAAAACATGTCCACTGGGACACAAGGTAAATGACATTTCCGCTGGACAGTCATTGGTTTTAACTAGTTACCTAGCAATATTATTAACTTTGTTAGCCCTATATATCTGATATTGAGCCTTTGTCCTCTGGGAAATTGCATACTGATAATAACTAGTCACATCTAGAACATGGGAAAAGGGATCCCAGGAAGTAATTCAATTTGCAGCATGATTTTATTCCTGAGCTAATAATCTACAGAAAAGCTAACATGTTCATATTTACCTGATATCCCCCTGAAATCTGCAGAGGAGGGATCAAAGGCGTCAGAGATCCCTAGAGACCGGAGAACAGGCTTGATATTGACCCGAGTGTGCATCTTAAACCTGTAACACGCAAGCAAGTTAGAACAAAACATATCTGAATGACACACAGGTACATGGCATGAGACAAAACTGATAGAAGCCTAGATATTTCTACATGAACAAATAGCAAATAATTTATATAATTATGCAATAAACCCAGGAGTATACTCTAGAAACTGTCTATACATAATGTGGCCAAATGTTTGTGGACAAGCCTTTGAAATAGTAGGCTTCTACAGCCACACCCACTGCTAACAGGTGCATGAAATCAAATGTAGAGCCATAAAGTCTCCAGAGACAAAAATACTGGCAAAACAACTGGTCCTGTTCAAGAACTTGGCGGCACTGTCATTGAACCTTGACACCTTTCTGACAAGACCTAACAAGGCCATGAATTTTCTGCTGTGCTGCAGCTGCCCCAGCCAGCTGTAAGTGCTGTGACTGTGCAGTGAAAATGTCTAAGAGGAAATGTCTAGAAATGTGTGAGAGTGCGCTTATACCTGTAATTTGGTTTCCTTCGCATTTTAAAGGACTTGTCTTTCATAGTGTTCACATTATGTAGATTACAGACAAAACAGATGGCAGCATTCTCACTTGGACTGTCAAACCGCACCAACAAGGCTATTAAACCAGGGTTCATTTTAACTGAAGTGATCCTGGCAAGTCTGAATGCACCCCTGTTCTAAATTGTAGCATTCACTATCAAGTTCCAACACATCTATGGAAGCAGTATCAGCACAAAACCATCTGCAGATCAACGGCAACCATGGTGACCAAGTAGCTGCACAGAAGCCCAACATGTACAGCTCTACCTGTCCGAATGACAACTGTAAAGGAAAACATGGATATAGGGCTTTTCATGGTTTAGAAATCTTAGCTTCCAATTTTGCAGCAGTAGTATGACGATGAGACTGCACTAAGCGAGGTCCGTAAGTAGATTCTCGAGGTTGATGTGGAAGAACTTGTCCGCCCCAGCACAGGGCCCTGACCTCAAGTCCTTCCAACACCTCAGCAGGAGCACGGATTGCTTAATCACTAATATCACTCATATGTTCCACTAACTGATTCAACAGTTGCACGAATCACCTTTAGGTAGTAGTGGTTTAGCTAAAAGTGCATCAGAACATGATTTGTCTGGTTCTTTAGGACCCTTTCCAGATCCTTCTGGAAGGCTTCCTATTTCTTTCTGACATGCTGACTGTAGTTTTTACCTGGGGATGAAGACGTCCATTTTGGTGCGTCGTAGTCCAGTATCCCAGAGTGCCACAGCATGGCCTGTAAGCTGAGCTTCCAGCTGTGATAGAGGTGTCTTCCTGTCACTGGGCAACACCACCAAGAGGCTAAGGGATCGATCTAAGTATGGCAGCTCGAGCACAGTGTAGCGCTGCTCTGAGGGCAGGCGGAACTGACCTGTGGAGATGGCAGGTGAAAAGGAACACATGTCATCAGTGTGCATCATGTCACAGCACAATCATTCCATCTACAAATCTCTGTAATGATTTATGAAGTGCATCTCCGCTGCATGTTTTTGAAAAGTCACTAGCAAAATGTCAGCTCAACATGCTTGGTGGAGCGCTAATCAATAATTCTGTTGCATATAGCATCAGTGGCTAGCTTCACTATAAGTGATGGTGGAGAGGGAAGTCAGTTATGCTGCCAGGAACTCACAAACTCTCAACAACAGGTTCAAAATATAGACCAGAGATCTTTAAATTCCCAACTTGAATCCTGATTTTAATCCTGGATTTTAGTTAACTGAACTGTTGGTGTAATTGATTAGCCAGCCACCAGGTGTCTAACTGGACACTAGGTACAAAATTAAAAGAAAAGCCCTTAAATTCTACAAGACTCTTTCTACTCAGTTCTATTCAGGTTAAGCTTTGTCATCATTCCTCATGAGCCATGTGTTAGGCAAACAATGAAATACACCGGGAATACCGGTGTTCCAGTTAACAGGAAACTGCAGCAAGCAGAGGATAAATTCAGGGGACAAATTCATTCCTAAATGTCCATTTTTAAAGTTGACTTACAACACAGCTGAGGTATAATGAGAAGCTAATAATGTAGTATATATCATAATAAAGCACTGATATACAGTATAATACACAATATACATTAGCATATATGGATTTCCTTTACATATCCAACATCAGTCACAAATAGACATATATGTAGCATATATGCCAAGTCATTTGAAATTGGCCATTTTAATTATGGAACATATATTTTAGTCATATATAACCATAAACAGACATATATGTGTAGCATTTGTTTACCAGTAAGTGACAGAAAATGTTGTTTATATATGGAAGATTATATTTTACTCATATATGCTAACTTTAATGCATCTTCTTTGTTTCTTCAATGTTTTTACTAATGAGTTAAAGAAAAAATATGAAAGCTACATAACTAAACTGGACACATGCATTTTAACAATATAAATATGCAATTACTTTATTAAAGTATTAAATATATTGAAATATTGTTGCCTGACATATTTAAAAAATGTCATAATTATAAAAGTTTAAAATCAGTTTCAATACTGTCTTTACTGGAGTGATATTTGATATTTGCCTACATGTACACACACAAATGCACTATTGTATCCCACTCTCTCGCACAGTTACTCACCGAAGTTCACCTCAGTTGATTGGTACATCATAGGCACTTTGACAGTGCGGCCGTCGGACAGAGTGAAAGGCAGGTTCTGCGTCTCAGTGAACAGAAACTGTTTCTGCCAGGCACCCTGGAACACCACCGAACTCAGCAGGGCCATATGTGGAATAGCAGCCCAAGACAGAGCCTCCTCTTCGGGGCCACCAGAATACACTTCCTCCAAACCTACCAACCAAATTGATAGTTTAAGTCACATCATGCTGAAATGGAAACTGTGTAAAGTTGCAATTATTTTAGCTGGTACGAACCATAACCTGCTGCAGGGTGGCAGCATGAAATTTCACATACCAAGACAATAAATGACATGTAAGTACACCATAGTGTAGGAAAGTTTTATCACACCGTGCTGCTTATATTCAAAACATTAAACACAGTAAACATTAAAACGTTAAAAATGATTATGAATAGATGTATAGATCACATGATGTGCAGCATAACATGCTGTGTTAACTCCATAATCAGTTATATTGACACTATGTCTGCCAAATGATGATAAAAATCCTGTTTCCCTGAAAGAGACAGTCTGTTCTGGATGACGTCACTAACACATATCCCACAAAGCACTGCCAGTACTGAGCTATGGGTTTTGTAGTTCAAATGGACTTTACTCATGGTTATATGGCTTAGCAAATGGTTATACTTGGCTACTGTGCTTGTGTAATTGCAAAATAACGGTTTCACTGAAGTTCCAGATTTGAATGTTTTTTAAATACATTATTAAACTCGAAATCAAATGTATCAAAGTCATGCATTTCAAGATGTCTCAGCTGGTTTGTACTGGTTTATACTGGTATACTGCTGGTGTAGTAATGGTTTAGTTTGTTACCCAGCTTGCTCATGTTGCTTGAGTAGCATAGCATCATCCAAAACACAACATATGTTGTTATACTGGTGCCCAGCCATGGCCTTTTTTCCAGTAGGGTGGTTTGGTATGAAATGGATGATTGTAGCATTTTCTTGTAGCATTTTTTTTACAGTGGTGGTGTTGGGAACCAGGGGTCACAATTTCTAAACGCAAATATAGTCGCTTTATTTACTATATAAAACCACCAGAGACCCTAAATGTGTGTTCTAAGTTTTTATATGTAACGCAGTTGAAATATTAGCATATTATTTAATCCAAAAAATACATTTTTCTTCCGGGACCTGTACAAGGCATGTACTGTATCTCTCCAACAATTAATTTATTTGATTGAGTACATTGAAGTCTCAACATTTTGTCAAAACTATCATTTATAAATGTCTTTCCTTCAAAACAGCAGGTACACTGTAAAAAGTGCAATCTAAAAAAAGTACTTTAGTTTGTTACTCGACTCCAAAAATTCCAAAATGACATTGATCGAAAGAATCGTAAGTTCAAAGTTCTTTTTTCCTGGTTGAATAAACCTAATTCTTTTGCTTGTAACAAATTAGAATAACGTTTTAGGTTGGACCAACAAAGCACCTTTTACAGTGTAGGCTTCTTTGGAGTAAGGCATTATAGCCAGTCGTATAGCCAAACCTTAGCACTGAAAGAAATTGCCTTGCAGTTCTAAGAATGTGCAGCACTGTTTGGTATAGCTTTGAACGCTGACCATGTTTCTTGCGAGGTTAATGAGTTCATACAGTCAAACTTTGCTACTGGCATGCTTAACGTAACTAGTCACTTTTCAGGCCTTTCACTGTATCCCTGCCTGATCCCATTCTTCACCTTAAGCACTTTTTGGCCCGCAAACACTGTATGTCCTAAATACGAGGAGGTAATGCAGGCTTTTAAATATTATTTTTCTTTATATGCTTTTATTAACTTTGTAACTTCACTGTGAACTTCGCTGTGTCCTTTGTTTCTCTATCTAGTTTGCATTTTGTATGTCTCTCTCAGGTGATATGTGGAGGCTAGACTGAATAGCTATTTGTCATGTAACGACCTTCAATGGGTAGCCTACTTTACATCAGATTTAGCAAAGCCATTTGCTGAGGGAGACATCTTGGCCCCTACAACACCTCTATTACAATTACACAGGTAGAGGCAGACGTCCTATCAACTAGGGGGGCCTGGGTCATTCAGACAATGGAACAACAAGACATCAGGGGGTAATTGGTCAAGCATATAAGTCCACGATATGATTACACGTCTTAAGAATTGCTTGGTGCGTGCATTAAACTTATTTTACTAGACAAGGTCTCCACTCCTGTTTTTCAAGAAACCACCAATTTTGCCAGCAGAAGTCAAGATGGCAATCTGACCACCTTGTTAACATTTTCACAGCTGTTGAGATGTGAATGTGAGTGTGCAAGTCGAATATTTATGTGTCCTGTCCGAATGTTCCTGTCTTGTCCATCCTGTTGTCCGTCCTGTGGTCCATTGAAGAACCTGGCACTAGCCACATAAACATGCAGTACAAACGTGTTGGTACTCTTTTCATGCAGACTGTGGCTTGCAGTGCAGACAAATGCATTATTAAAGGTTTTCTTTTTCTCAGATTCCATTAATAAACAAGTATAATCCATTTGAAATACACAACTTTTTTTTGTGCACATAACCTGTGATGGGAAAGGGCAGAACTTACTAACCTCTGCCATTCGCCTCCTGCTGGAGCTGAGCTTGCGTGTGATTGGGCCTGCTGAAATGTACATTCAGTAAACTGCTGTTGTACCATGCCATGGCACGTTGGGTAAATGCCGGCAAAAGCTTGACCCTGTTCTGGATGAACAGTGTATTGACGAGCTGGAGCCGAACTCCCTGACTAGAATTACCCATGCCACCTTGTGGTAGGAACACCGCCTCCTGGATATGGGGATCTAAGGGGAGAGTGAATGCTCGTCACTGAAATAATAATAGTCTTGATAATAAAAATGTTTTGACACCCATAGGCCAACGAAGAAAAACTAAATTGGGTTATATGTTCCAAATATAAAATTTGCAAGAAAACTTCAATAAAGTCTGAATTTAAAATGATTTTACATTGTATATACACTGGGATATAACTTGTATACAATGGGAGACATTAACCACAATTAACAATATTGGTTATTAATGGGAAATCTAAACTCAGAAACTATTAAATTGAAATTCTATTCTACTGTTTCAGTTTCTTTTCCATTCATGTTACTTTTCCATTTATAGGCATTGGATTCTGGATTAATATGCTTGTTTCTGAAACTTTCTAAACAGCAAGTGTTGGGCTTTATTAAAGGATCTTTGTTTCAAATGCTAAAATAGTAAATAAAATGATGATTATTAACAAGAGTTAATAAAGCAAAAAATTATATCACTCATATAACTCATAACTGCTACTCTGCCCAACCAACAACATTGAAAACCTTGCAATGATATCTCAATCAGCAAGCACAAAGTCATGCAAGACCCTATAGCTTATAGGTTAATACAAAAACATAAATACACTGCTCAAAAAATAAAGGGAACACTTTGAAAACACATCAGATCTCAATGGGAAAAAATCATGCAGAATATCTTTCCTCATTTAGACTGGGTAATGTGTTAGGAATGAAAGGATGCCACATCGTTTGATGGAAAGGAAAATGATCACGCTACAGAGGGTTGAATTCAAAGACACACTGAAAATCAAAGTGAGAAAATGATGCAGCAGGCTCGTCCATTTAACCCACATTCCATTGCAGCAACTCAAAATGCTACTCAGTAGTTTGTATGGCCTCCACACACTTGTATGCAACTCCTAATGAGACAACGGATGGTGTCCTGGGGGATCTCCTCCCAGATCTGGACCAGGGCATCACTGAGCTCCTGGACAGTCTGAAGTGCAATGGACCGAAACATAATGTCCCAGAGGTGTTCTACTGGATTTAGGTCAGGCGAGCCGGTGGGCCAGTCAATGGTCCAAGAACTGCCTGCATACTCTCGCCACATGAGGCCGGGCATTGTTGTGCACCAGGAGGAACCCAGGACCAACTGCACCAGCGTAGGGTCTGACAACAGGTCCAAGGATTTCATCCTGATACCTAATAGCAGTCAGGGTGCCGTTGTCTAGCCTGTAGAGGTCTGTGCGTCCTTCCAGGGATATGCCTCCCCAGACCATCACTGACCCACCACCAAACCAGTCATGCTGAATGATGTTGCAGGTGGCATAACATTCTCCACGGCGTCTCCAGAGCCTGTCACGTCTGTCACATGTGCTCAAGTAAAACCTGCTCTCATCTGTGACAGGCACAAGGCGCCTGTGGCAGATCTGCCAATTCTGGTGTTCTGTGGCAAATGCCTATCGAGCTCTACGGTGCTGGCCAGTGAGCACAGGGCCCACTACAAGACGTCAAGCCCTCAGGCCGCCCTCATGAGGCCTGTTTCTGATTGTTTGGTCAGACACATTCACAGCAGTAGGGCTCTGGCAGTGCTCATCTTGTTCCTCCTTGCACAAAGGAGCAGATACCGGTCCTGCTGAGGAGTTAAGGGCCTTGTCCAGCTCTCCTAGAGTAACTGCCTGTCTCCTGGAATCTCCACCGTACTCTTAAGGCTGTGCTGGGAGACACAGCAAACCTTGTGGCAATGGCACATATTGATGTGCCATCCTTCAGTAGTTGGACTACCTGTGCGACCTCTGTAGGGTGCAGAATACCGCACCAGGTAAATTAGTGACGCTGACCCAAGTCAACTGCAGAATTAGTGAAAAATCAGTCGGTAAAGGACCTCGTCCTTTTAAACCATTCCTGTTTTGGGGGGTGTCTCATTGTTGCTCCTCTACTGCACCTGTTGTTCATTTCATTAACACCAAAGCAGCTGAAACTGATTAACGGCCCTCCCTACTACTTAACTGACCAGATCAATATCCCTGAAGTTGAACTGAGTTGATGCTATACTCTGATTAAAAAGTGTTCCCTTTATTTTTTTTTAGCAGTGTATAACAGAAATATAAATAAATAAATAAGTTGCCTGTCTCTTTTTGACATTCCCTAACCTTGACCTCAACCCAATACCTAAACCCGACACTCAAACTGGTTGTCAAACCAGGCCCTAATCTTGATAACACTGTTGAGTTTTACTAAATTTGACCATTAGAACACCTGTCGATACTCTTTAGGGTGCTATAAGGGACCATCCAAAAGCAGTGGGATGAAAAAGTATTACTCACTGGCTTACCGTTAACATCGTATCCCATAGTTTCCTGTAGCTGTGCCAATGTGTTGCCCCTGGCGCCCATCTGTAGCAGCCCCAGGCTCAGCGAAATGCAAACCGGAGACACAATCAGGTTGGAGTTGTTCTCTGTTTCAGTTAGCGTTTGGTAGAGGCTAACACTGAACTCTGTGTGCAGTTCGCTGAGGCTGTTGCCCAAGCTGCTATTGCCACGGCTTCTCTCTACCAGCCACAGACAGAGGAAGAAGGAGGTCGCCAACAGGCACCGCATGGCCACAATCAGTACAAAGGTTGCTGCAGTGAACAACAGATTTTCCAGGTTAAGGCTACAAGTGATAAGAAAAAAACCCAAAAGAGCCCCAGAACCACTACACATGCCACATATCACTGCTGAGCACAGCACTGCAAAATCTAAAAAGTCTCAAGCTTGTAAGGATTGACTACTACTATATGTTATGATTAGAAATCTCAACAGAGATGGTCAGAAAGTGACTGGCCATTTTATTAAACACCTACCACATAGGTGTGCACCATACGTGTTCAGTCACAGTCTCTAGCCCATCTGTTGCTGAACAGTGTATCAGCTTTTTAAGAACCCATCTGCCAATGCAAATTGACCTCCATAGAGACCACTGAGCAGGTCTCATTTGGCTGCTGGACCCTTCTCAGAACAGCAGTGACACTGACACTGGTGTAGTGCACATATATGGTGGGTGCAAAATAATCAATGCCTAACAAATTGTCAACTCAGTGTATATTAAAACTGCGGCCTTATTTAGACATAACCCTACATACAAGAACATTCCACAGAACATTCCAAGTAAAAGGTTTTAAAAGTCTACCATGCTCCACAGAAACAGGTAAGCCTCTTACCTGGTTACAGCCTGTCCGTCTTTGCTGCACTCACGGGAGAATGGTACATTTGCAGGTAGAACACCCTCTGGTGACGCCGAGTGTGTTTATGAAGCGTGTGTACATATACGCCTGGCTCCTCCACGCGTGGACAGCTGATTGAGGCACAGTCATGAGACTGTGTTTAAAGAGAGAGCTCCGTGTTTGTAGTCCTTGGCGGCGATGTCCGTACCACTCGGTTAGAATTCCCGCCTCCCTCCGGCACTATAAGGAGACAGGCAGAGGGAGGCATGGCACCTAACAGCAAATCCGGGCTGGAGCTGGGAAAAAGACTCACTCACACTTTCACACACACACACACACACACACACACACACACACACACACACACACACACAGACATGTTTGTTTCTTTACAGTGTTAGGACTTGGGGTCATATCAGTGCATGCATACACTGTTGAAAATGGAGGTAATGTACAGGTGAGAACTGGTGTCCCTCAGGGTGCAAACAATGTCTGTTAACCCTCAGAGGTCCAACATGGTCCTCCTAATTGTATACCTGAAGTCATTTTCACACCTGCATTAAAAAGACTTAAATTATATGCTTTTTTTGCCCCTTTAACACTGATAGAATATGTTTTGATGGAAATGTGTTGGTGAATGAATTGGAAAATTGGTAAGAAAATGTGAAAGGTAAGAAAGTTAACATGTGTGTGTAATAGTGTTAAATCTGTTGCTTTATTGGGGCAGTTGAACAGGATTGTTTGATGTGAAGAAGGCTGGAGTTCCTGTGCCCGTTTTATCTCCACATCTCCAGTCTGGCTGACTTTGTAAAGAGGTGTCAACTGTTTCCACCACAAAACGTTCTAACTGCCACCCTTTCACCTCTCATTGCTCACTAGCAGCTCAACACTAAGTTACAATCTTCTACACACAAGCCCTTGTTCGACCACAAGGACCCTGGCTCTTGAACTGGTTCCGTTCAGGCTTCTTAACATCTGGAACGTCCAAGGATGTCATCACAGTTTGTGTTGAAGAACCTACTATTCCTTGCATCCAGCTGGGAACAAACGTTTTAAGTTTATTTTTGGCAGAAATGTGTTAAACGGGTTAGGTGAACAAAATTAGGTGCATTATCTGGAATGGAACATGGTTGTTAAAAAGGCAAACTAAGAACCTTGCAGAAAGTGGATAAGCGAGTTAGTGGTACACTGCATTCACTTTCAAAGGACCATGCTGGTACCTTTTCATAATATACCTTTTTAAGTAGAACAATACTAAAACAAAAACTAGGTGTAAGACAGGGTGTACAGAATAGGGTATATATTCTGACTTTGAATTATATATGGGACTATGTGTGTATATGGATAGTGTTATGTAATAAGTACAATGTTTATCATGTATATTGTCCTGAGGCACCTAATAATATAAAATTTTGTACAGTAATAAGCCCATTATAAACTGTATTAAATCAAAGTGATGATTTTGAGTCATCCAGGAGACATCTAAAACTATTATTTATGCTATTATATATATATATATATATATATATATATATATATATATATATATATATATATATAGGCATAAAAAAACTTTTATCTACTAGATATTTGTGATAGTAGTATAGACATTATTTAACTAGTTCATTTTAAAAGATTTTAGTACATCTAAACAGGAAAAATACATGGAAAGAAGTTCATTAAGAAATATCTCGATATGAGATAATTTGTCTTAGATATAATTTTTGAAATGCAAAATGCTAAGTAGTCTAAGAATTCTGCACAGTACTTCTTAAATTATTATTTTATATAAATATGTAATAAATTACAAATTTAACATAATGTTGAAACATATCTTTGGAATAAAAGGTAAAAAGATAATATTTGTAACCATAACGTGTCTTGTATATATGGTACAAAAACATGTATACACACACACACACACACACACACACACACACACACACACACACACACAAACATGCAGACACTGACACACATATGCATTCCTTGGCTCCATCCACACAAATGAGGCAGAGTTTCTTTGTTACACAAACAGCCTTTTCTTTGGATGGGGCCATCAGGCTGTCCTAGCAGAGGCAAAGGAATGCGACCCAAACTCATCGCCAATTTGCTGCATCAGCATTCCTGTATATGCCACAGGTTAATTGGTGTTACATATTTGATTGCATGTTCTTGCCCACACATTTGCCGTTCACTAAGCTATATTCACTTGGGCTTAGTAGTAGCCTAAAAACAAAAATAAGAAGCTTAAGCATTTTAATAAAATAAAATAATATAATAATAATAATAATAAACAGTTTTCCATGTATGGGAGTGTGTGAGTGTATGATATTAATAGCTTTATGAATAAATGTACAAAAAATAGTAATAGAGAGATAATATACTGTAACTTTTTACATTTTTGCCACCATCATTTTTCCCTAATGAGAGAGCAATATGATTCTTCAGATTAGCCAGCTAACATTAGCCATAAAACAGCTATCCCTAATGAGAGAGCAATATGATTCTTCAGATTAGCTAGCCAACATTAGCCATAAAATAGCTATCCCTACTGAAAGAGCGGTATGATTCTCCAGATTAGCCTGCTAACATTAGCCATAAAACAGCTATCCCTAATGAGGGAGTGATATGATTCTCCAGATTAGCCTGCTAACATTAGCCATAAAACAGCTATCCCTAATGAGAGAGCAGTATGATTCTCTAGATCAGTTGAGTAACATTAGCCATAAAACAGTTTTCTTTAATGAGAGAAGAGTGTGATCCCCTGGATTAGCTAGCTAATGTCAGCCATAAAACACCTATCCTTAACAAAAGCATCATTGTCTGCGTTTCCAGATGTGAGAGATTGGATCCAGAATTTTTAAAAAAGTTCAAATGGCTCCAAAAAGAATGATGACTACAGAAATGACTTTCTCAGTACAGTACTTTTCCCTTCGTCCTTCATTATGTGAACCCTGATAGCAAGAGGATAGCAGACCTCTGTTGGCCAGCTAATGGGAAATCTGTTGATGTTTTGCTCAATGTTTTCTGGTAGGCCCACCTGTATGAGACAAACTGCCATTTTCATCACTCTTTTTCACCCGTTTACTTGTTTCTTCTTTCATTTCAGGGGACAGTTGTGGGCTGGAGGTTAGGGAACCAGCCTTGTGACTAGAGAGTTGCCAGTTTGATTCCCTGAACTGACAGTAACGAATAAGGTGCCCTTGAGCAAGACACCTAACCCCCAAATACTCCCCAGGTGCCATGGATAGGGCGGTCCACTGATCTGGGCAGGTGTGCTCCCTGCCCCCTAGTGTGTGTATATGGGTGTTTCACCTCGTGGATGGTTTAAATGCGGAAGACAAAAAAAGTACAAATGGCTCAAAAACTCTCCACTTAAAGAATGGTTTGACTTACCAAAATTTATTTTTTTTTCATTTAGTGTCAGCAACAACATTCTCAACTAAATCATCACACTGTTATGTTCTGCTAGTGGTTTGAATATTTGTTTTAAATGTTTATTTTAAAGAAATTAAAGGTCATAAACATTTAAAATCTGTGTTTTCTGTTTTTAACAGTCATGAGACTACTTGTCTCCAAAGCTGGACCTCTTAATTGGAATTCCCATAACAGTAAGCTCTAAAAGAAAGTGAAGACAAAGTTTCCCATCATGAATTATGAACTGGAAGGCATAAAGTATTTGGCTCCTCTTTGGGTTTGGACTGCAGCCATTAGTAGGCCATATTAATTAGTACAGCCTACTCTGGCCATCATCAATGGAGATGGCACATTCCTTAAATCCAAAGAATTCGGAATTTTAAGGACTTGACGGGACATGAAACACTCATGGTAGGTTGAACAGGAATAATGCTTTGAATCTTTGCCAAAATAAACAGCCACTCTTTCAACTTCCTCTCAAAGCCTTCCTCTGAAAAGCTTCCAGTGTGATATAAAATTGTGGAAGTCTGCAAATGAAGGCTATCCAGGATATCCAGCTATTGTCTGTAAAGACCAGAGGGCTCCAACCAAACTAACTTAGATGAAGTGCAACGTGTAGTAGTTGTTTCATATGGGATCTGGAATCTCTAAATTCACTCAGGTTCTTTCGTCTTCTAAAAAATAATGAAAGTCTAAAAACTAATGAAATGTTGGTGTTTGATGCATAATGTGTGGTCGATGTACTCTGGCCTTCGTAACAGGGAAGTGATTTTTTTATTGATAAGCATTTTGCGCAAGCATTGGGCATCAGTTTATTTATTTATTTATTTTTTTGCTAAAATTTAACATAAAGGAAAAACATTAAAATATAAAATATGGACTATGCAAAACTGCATTTTTTTTTTTTTTTAACTTATTGCAGATTAATACAAACTAAACTTTTAGGAGGAATTACTTGTAAAAGCTTGTTCTCTGTATAACCTTAACTTCTACAAAATATAAGTTGTTTAAACTTTACTGAAATTAACCTTTTATTTAATTGTATTATTTAATTTAATTTCGTAATTGAATTTTGCTGTCGCAAGTTTACCCACATGAATGACACACATTACTGCACGCATCAACTCGTTCCATACTCCATAATTCTGTGGTGGACTGAAAAATGAGCATTAGCCATGTTAAACCCGATTTAACTTCAGCTTCCTTTTTTATCACTCTGTTTAAAGTACAGCTCTTTATTATGTGCCAGAGAGGCATGTATGCTTCCTCATTTTTCTACTTCTCTTCTACAACTTTTCACAGGTGGAGATGCAATCACTGGCCGTGTAGATTGCATTTGGATGGTGTACTCTTCCTTGAACAAGAAGTCAGCTGCCGTACCCTTGCTTTCCAATCACAGCTGTCAGAGTCAGGCCTGCAGTTCAAACCCCCTACTTGGGAACATGTGGAGAGAGCCTGTTTTATGGTTATTAGCTGCTACTTGTTTTTAAAGACAATGACCATTTTTCCCTTTATCTCATTAGTTACTTTTTAGTTTGGGTGCATCTTTACTCATCATCAGCGTAACATTGCAAAACTGAAGCCCTTTCTTAGTTTTTCTGACCTTGAAAAAGTCATTCATGCATTCATCTCTTCACGATTAGACTACCGTAATTCTTTATACATTGGGATTAACCAGTCTCTATTGCAACGTTTACAGTTAAAGACAATGACCATTTTCCCTTTATCTCATTAGTTACTTTCTCTCTTCTCCTCTATCTCTGTTGCTCATTCTCTCTCTATTAAGCATGATGTGGGACTGGTAGTTTGGGTGCATCTTTACTCATCATCAGCGTAATACTTCTTTGTATAGACACATTAGGTAAGGGTTGAGTTCCACCCACTGTATTTATTATGCAAGATACTGCTGGTTAGGTAGGTCTGACGCTTTGTTCTGTTTTTTGTCAATAGTCCACATTTGCTGCTAGTATGCTTTAAACCAGAAGTGGTACAAGTATTTTCCTTTACACTGATTATCACAGATAAGCCTTGTTAGCTTGTGTACCCCTTGAAATTGGAATGTTTCAGGCAGAAACTTGGTAAACAAAAAAATCAACTTGAACCTATTGGAGAAAACATATGTCTCAGCATCTGTTCCGTTCTACAAGATTCAAGCAGTCATTATTAAAGTGCTAAGTGCTAATTTTGAGGAGGCAACACTAATAACACTTTGAACACTTCGAAATTCAAACGCTTCAAAATGTAAAGTCGAGCCTTGGTTAAATTCAGCCACTCAAGGAATTAGACAGGCTTGTTGAAGAGCAGAGAGGAAATGGAAAAAACATAGACTACAAGTAAACCTTGATATATTCCAGAGTTGCTTAAATGACTATCAGTTAACTGTTAAACGTTCTAGGGAAGAATACTTTTCAAATATAATTGCCAAAAACTGCAATAGACCTAAAGTTTTGTTCAGCAATATTAATACTTTACTTAAACCTGTACCTGGACTGGGGCTTCCGTCACCTAGCCGTTGTGAAGAATTTAAAAACTTTTTTATTGGTAAGAAGAGAATTTTAGGTCTCCTATTTCTAACAAGGGGTTAGATTGCACTCTTCCTCCATCATGCAAAGGTGTTTTTAGAGAGTTTGAAATGGTTTCTATGGCGGAACTTAGAGATTTAGTGCTGAACATAACCACTGACAACCACTTCAGCTGACAACCACACCACCTGATGTTATGCTCCCACAGCTGATTAAGGCAACGTTTGAGGTTGTAGGACCATCCATCTTAAACATCATTAATAGTTCTCTAGCCTCTGGTACGGTTCCTGCAGTTTTCAGACATGCTGTAGTTACTCCTGTGCTTAAAAAGCAGAACCTTGATGCTACAAAGGTTAGTAACTATTGTCCAATTTCCAAATTGCCATTCTTAGCTAAATTACTTGAAAAGGTTGTGTTCTCTCAGATTTTACCATTTTTAAGTTATAATAGTGTTTTTAAGATATTTCAGTCTGGTTTTAAGGCTATGCACAGCACTGAATCTGCCCTGCTTAAGGTGACAAATGACCTTTTACTGTCTGTTGAATCTGGAAATTGTGCCATCCTTATGTTATTGGATCTGCTTTTGACACAACTGATCACAACAAACGTATTGGTTGTTTAAGAGAGTGGGTGGGGTTACAGGGTGTGGCCCTGAGGTGGTTTAGGTCCTATTTGGAAAAAAGGACTTTTTCTGTAAACATGGGCAGCTCCTTTTCCTCCTCGGCTGATGTGAAGTGTGGTGTTCCATATGGTCCATATTAGGGCCCATTCTTTTCTCATTATACATGCTACCTTTAGGCCAGATTATTAGGAAGCATAAGGTCAACTTTCATTTTTATGCTGATGACATACAGCTGTATCTCCCAATTAGAACCAATGACAGTGGATCTTTTATGTCTCTCAAGAATTGTCTTGAGGATATTAAGAAGTGGATGGCTGTTAATTTCTTACATTTAAATGAAAGCAAATTAGAGATGATTATCTTTGGTACTCCCCATCTCATTAACAACGCTTCTAATAAGCTTGGTCATTTGTCATCATGTGTTAAGTCTTCAGTGAGAAATCTTGGTGTTGTTTTTGACTCAGACCTCAGATTTGATAAACAAATCAACTCTGTGGTTAAAAGTAGTTGTTTTCCAGCTCAGAAACATTGCAAAACTGAAGCCCTTTCTTAGTTTTTCTGACCTTGAAAAAGTCATTCAAGCATTCATCTCTTCACGATTAGACTACTGTAATTCTTTATACATTGGGATTAACTAGTTTACAGTTAGCCCAGAATGCGAGATGCAGATTATTGACTACAACCAACAGAAGAGAACATATAACACCAGTCCTCGCTTCACTTCATTGGCAACCAGTTCAATATAGGATACAGTTTAAAGTGCTTGTAGTTGTTTTTTAAAGCACTAAATGTTTTGAGCCAACTTATATTGCAGATTTACTCACGTTACCAATCACACAGTGGTCTTTGAGATCTTCATCACAGAAATTGTCTACCAGCCAGTATTTGCCATTCTTCCTCTATCTCAGCCTTTAAATCAGGTCTAAAAACTCACCTATACAAACTTGCTTTTGAATAGGGTGAAACTGTGGTAACATGAGGTGTTTTTATAGTTGTTTAATCTATCTCTTACATTTTATTTTAATATATGTTATTTATCTGATTTCTTTTATCTGTGTTTTAGTTGTATGTATTTATGTGTAATCATTAGCTATTTTTATGTACAGCACTTTGGTCAACGTAGGTTGTTAAAAGGTGCTTTATAAATAAAAGTTTACTTACTTACTAATAACTCTACTGTAATATTCAGTTATAGAGGTCACCTCTATTCAGTTGCAGAGTCCACCTCTATTCAGTTGTAGTGTCCACCTCTATTTGGTTGTGGAGTCCACCTTTATTCAGTTGTAGAGTCTATCTCTGTTCGGTTATAGAGTCCACCTTTATTGGTTGTAGAGTCCACTTCTAGTTGATTGTAGGGTCCACCTCTAGTGGGTTGTAGAGTCCACCTCTATTTGGTTGTGCAGTCCACTTCTATGTGGTTGTAGATAATTATATACCTCACTCATTACAATGAGGCAAATATACTGTATATACAAAAAGTCTATCTACAGATACAAATATTGCTAAAAAAAAAAATAAATAAATAAAAAAAGCACTAAGATACCGGAGATAAGGAGGCAGTAATGATGAAAAAAAAAATGTATTAGGTATGAGCAAAAAATTACAATACTGAATAAACATAATAAACATATATTGGTATTTAATTAAACTGCCTAGAGTGTCCAGGAGTGCAGATGTACAGTATATTCAGTAAAGTGTCAATAGGGCAGATGTAAAAACCTCTGATTTAACAAAAGAGATTCTGTCCTTATCTGTCCTCTTCCCTCTTCCGGCCCCACTGGGAAGAGTTGAAGAGCCTGATGGCTCTCAGGACTTAGGACCTCCTGACTCAATTAAAGGAATACTTAATAAAGTCAGACTTGCTAGTTAGAGGGCTAACTCACCTAACTCAGCCACACACCAGCTGTGCTCTCAAGGTTATCCACTCTTATACTTTGCACCCTCCTGTACTTTCTGTTTAGTGAAGACTGTGTAGCACACATTGAATATCATTTTAAGTTTGCTACATAAAATAGGCAATAAACTCACAGACTTAGAGGATACCTACCAGTCCCGCTTTCTGAGGCAAAATCCAACAGATCCGGATGGACAGTAGTCACCCAGCACACGGCCTGTTTACTATACTGCTACTATGCATGGGAAATCAGCATCCAGGCTAGGACAAACCGACTAATGAAGAGTTTCTGTCTACTGGCTAATGAAGTTGTGATGCCTTTATTTATATATATATATATATATATATATATATATATATATATATATATATATATATAAAAAACCATTTTATGTAATTACTTTCTGTGATTAAGCTTTTAGAGCCATTAAACTCTTCAGACATCTGGTTCCTATCACCACCACTGTTAAATATTCTCTACAAATCAACTATTTCACATCAAACCACTTTGCATGACATCTTAACTATTTAATTAGGAACTTCCCCTTTAAGTATAACATTGAGAAGCACTTTGTGGAGAACTCTACTCTGGTTCACCCCCCATGCCCTATTTCTGCGACTGCTGGGCCGGATTAGCAGAATCCCAGTGCAGGGCTGGAGGGCGGCAGCGCTAGAGCCGGTGTCGCCGTAGTGATGTGCCAGGTACGCTTGCTGGATTAGAGTAAGGAGGTGCTGGCACTGAAAGAAAGGCAAGACGTGAAAACCACACCCATACTGTGCGTGTGCATTTCGGTGGGAGTGATTATATGGTTTCCAATTTGAATGCGAATGTAAGGACTCCAAGACTTTCTTGACAACTGTTATTGTCAAAAACTACAGATAGCATTTAGATTATTGGAGGTAAATAGCTAGCCAATTGGGCTTTTAAAGCCTCTACTTCAAAAAACATTTGTAGCAATGAGCATAAACTCATGGAAATTAACATTTTAAAAGGCATATCATTGCAAAATAAGTTGTATTATTGTTATTATTTATGTAGTGCATAAACACTGTTGCTTCCAAAATATACCACTCTGTGTGTTTGTTTTATTAATAGAAATTGTGCAGCAAAATCAGCCTGCTCTCACCAATCAGAACAAAATTTGACTTTTAACACCAAGAACCCTTATTTATATATTAATGTGAAAGGCACAGTAACAAGAACAACCTGTTTCAGGTTGGAGGATGGTCATGTAGTAAATAATTTATGAGTGCTTAAAACTAAACAATTGGTAAAGGTAGATGGGAATGTGAAATATGGGTCCTTTGCTTGAGGCCAGGGTTGTTGCAACAAGTGTGCATATAATGCCCTCTAATGGTGAGAAAAGATCAACCACTGGATTTTCTCTGGAGTGCCTTCTGTGGTCCTGGGGCCAGATTCTCCAAGCTTCATGGAAATTACTAATGATGGCACATCTTGGTCTTATAACACTCTTAATGTAGTCCATGTGTGACAATATGGCAAGCAAATGTTTTGAGAGTCACTGAGACAGACATTTATGACCATGGCTAAAAAGATCACTATAGCCCTAGTAGGGACAGGAATGGATTATAAATCGCAATGTATAGTTACAAACAGTAATATTACAGATATCGGCTGTGACAGGGAAAGTGTATTTATTATCAGCATAAACGGATGTACATTTGCACAAACTTACTTCTTAATCTTAAGCACAGTACACTTCCCAAGTACACATTTCTTAGAATAGTTTTAGTTCTATTAAAATGTCCAGCCAAATTTATTTATATATCACTTTTTACAACAGATGTGACAAAGCAGTTTTACCGAGTATCCATGTCCAAGCCACCATGTGAGCAACCCAGAGGTGACAGTGGCAAGGAAAAACTACCTCAGACCAAGAGGAAGAAACCTTGAGAAGAAACATAACTCAAAAGGGGAAACCGTCCTCATCAGGTTGATATCGGACAGCAACAAACACAAAAAATGATCAGCGTATACCTTTAAATGGAATAAATAGAAAAAGTGTTGAGTGTTTTTGAAGCAGGAAAAGAAATGTCTGATTTGTCTGGGATCAAAGAGCAGGATCGTTGGATTAAATAGCATGGATGTCAGATGGCAAGTGTGATGCAGGTGAGGCCCCCTCACAGCACTAAACAGGGAGAAGCTTCATGGTAGGCAGACTGGTCACCAGGAAGGCAGTGGCACCCAGTCGAAGGAGGTGAAGTAACGGCATCAGAGCTCACAGAATAGACAGTGGAATGTCTGTTTCACTGAAAAATGTCATGAAAAGCATTGTGTATCTCTCATGAAGTACCACAAGGGTCAGTTTTAGGACCTTTACTTTTGACAACACAAAGTGGTGTCATTAGGAAACATGATAAACTTTCATAACTATGCCAAATATAGCAATTTTACATATTCAATCCTTTGAATTGTCTACACTTGGTAGACAGACTCAGAACCTGTATCTCGGTTATTCCTTAGTGGAAGTGACAAAACTTTCTAAAACTAAATAAAGAAATAAATAAAACACTGATTCTAGGTAGTAAAACACAGAAAAATTCTTAATGACAGACTTGGTTGTTTAGCTATGTCAAACCTGAAATATGAAAGCTGGGCGTGGTCTTAGACTCTGAGCTCTGTTTGATCCCACATGTCAGCGCAGTCACTGAAGTAGCTAGTCTTCTCCACACTAGCATTCATTGCTCGTCTCCACCAAGACATAAATGGGACTCGTCAATGAAGATGACCTGCTGCCATTTTGAGTCACTCCACAGTCTGGCACAACACCATTTCAGTCTTGTGTGATGTTGATGTGGCGTTAGAAGCAGCTTTCTTAACGATCTGTGTACTCCTGCATTGTACAGCCATCAGCAAATTTTGATGAAACTAAAATAACCAAACTAAAACTAAACTAAAAATTAGCATCACTGCTCGCTGAATGTCCACAACATGGCTGTTGGGTCACTCAACGCATGCTAGAAAATCAATGGTCTCTGTTCTTTGTATAGGTATCCCAGATTCTTAATGTTGCTGGTGCGTGCTTTTGTCTATCTACTGCTGGCAAAGTCTTGATAGGGTAGGATCTGCACACGTATAGCGCAAATATTTTAATAAAACCATCCCGCATCATGGATTCCTATGATGCAACCCCTCATAGGAAACCCAAAATGAAGTGCGAAATCATTGAAGATCTTATCTACAACAGTTTTTGCTGATTTGTTTTTTGTGGCATATGCCTCGGCAAAGCGCGTGTAATGATCCATCACTATTAGGATGTACTCAAAACCATGTTTACATGTTTCCAAATGCAGAAAATCCACTGATACCAGTTTAAATGGACGAGATGTTATAATAAGTATGAGTGGTGCTTTTAGTACTTTGTGTGGACGCTTCCTTTTCAAACATTCACAGACATGCATCACAAATTGCTCAGTGCCCCCCTGCATCCTTGGCCAATAAAATCTTTCTCTAATAAGGTCCAATGTCCTGTCCACTCCTGGGTGCCCCATTTCTTTGTGCAGCTCCCCAAACACAACCTGAAGATGTTCTTTAGGAAGGACAAGCTCATTTCTGTTCCCTGCCTTTCGATAAAGCACTCCGTCGGTGCCAATAAAGAGTTTGCCCCATTGGCAGGAAAGGGCTTTAACATCACGAAGCTCTGATCTAAGAGATCTTCTGGTTGGCTTCTTGTTGGTCCTTTTCAATCTTATAACTGGCCCTATGACTGGATCTCTCTCCTGACTCTCTCTGATTTGTGCTGGGGTTAAAGGCTTACTCATAGCAGATGCATCACCGACCAAATGCAAGGCATCTATACTCACTGTAGTGACCCAAAGAGGAAGTGGTTCCCTGGGCAGAGACACTCCTTGAACAGACGCACCGATGGCTTCTTGGCTGATCTCTTCTGTACACTGTTTCATAAAAACATCCATTTCCAGAGGCATTCTTGAGAGACTGTCAGCATCAACATTGTGTCTGCCAGAGCAGTACTTAATAGAGAAGTTGAAATCTGCAAGTTGGGCAACCCACCGATGGCCTGTGGCATTCAGTTTGGCTGTTGTGAGGATGTACGTTAACGGGTTGTTTATGTATATACTGTGAAATGTGGAGCATGATACAGATAATCACGAAATCGCTTACAGACAGCCCACTTAAGTGCCAAAAATTCCAACTTCCCAGAGTGCATGTGGTAATTTTTCTCAGGCGGTGTCAATGTTCTTGATCCATAACCAATTACGACCAGCTTCCCAATCTGTCTCTGATATAATACTGCTCCTAATCCTTCCTGGGATGCATTGCAGTGAAGAATGAATGGCATAGTGAGATCTGGCTAGCCTAAGATGGGTGGTTCGGTTAACTTGTCTATGAGAGAGTTTAATGTCTCTTGGTGGCTTTGTGTCCAGCTGATGGGTCTGTTTGGTGGTGCATTACCCTTTTGCCTGGTGCCCCCTCTCCTCTTGCCTGTTGCCTGTTCTGTAGGTGATGATTTATCAGAAGACCATGATATCAGGTGATACAGTGGTTTGGCCAGCCTGGAAAAATTAGGTATGTATGACCTATAGTAGGAGAGGAAGCCAAGTATTTTTCTTAAGTCTCCCATCGTATAAGGTTTTTTTTTCTTCAGGGCCTGTACTGGTGCTATTTCTGCAGGGTCCATTGTATATCCATCTGCTGAGACCCTTCGACCCACGAAGCGTACTGTCCGCTTAAACATCTCACATTTCTGTGGACTCAACTTCACACCATGCTTTTGGTATCTCTGTCGAAACTCCCCGTCTGTAGGAGTGGCAACAGCTTTAACTCTCTCTGCCTCAATTTCTGCCTCTAATAAGCTGCGAGCCTCCCTTTCCTTCTGTAATTTTTCATATCTCTCTTGTAACTCATTCAACTTAGCCTGTTCTTCCTGTGCCAAATTTAACTCTGTAGTATCTTTAGGCTGGAGTGTGTCAATGTAGGACAAAAGGTCTTTCAGGCATTAAACATACACCTCAGGATCTTCATTAATTTCAATGTCATCTAGACTTTTCTCTGCTAGCCTTATGAGGGATCTTCTTCCTAAAGCCTGGAACCCCCCAATTGCTGGCTCACTGCATTTTAAATTCTGGCACACTGAAATTAGTTCTGGTTTGCTAAGTGTCAACAATATTCTACTCACTTCATCCTGTAGCTCCTCCATGACTTCTTTTGTCTTGTTCTAGGTTCGTCTCTTGCTTCGAAGCTGGATGTTGGCACTGCTCTCACAGCTTCTCCTGGCTGAGCTCGCCAAGATATGTGGTGGGCTCAAAGAACGAGGGATTTAGTTTTGTCCCAAGACTGTTTATTTAATGAGGAGACAAGAGAGGATCTGCAAAAATACACAGAAATGGACATTAACATTGACAGTGACCCGCTCCGCACCTCGCTCTACAGAGATTCTGAGGCCCTTAGCTCGCGTCAGCTTTTCCTAGTAACAATCTTTTGCCAGAGAGAATATGGTTTACAAAGAATACAAACAAAAAAACACAATCTTCAGTAATACAATCTCAAGTAAAAATTCTAAAACGGTAACCAAAGTAAAGCTAGCTAGGATTTGCCACAGTGAGTACAGCAGAACGGCTAATTGTTTTAGCTTTACCCTACCTGCATGCAACGAGCTCTAAATTGCAAACAATATAACAAATATACAACAAAACTATAATATTAGAACAACATCCTTCTGAAACAACATAAACTGAGTAATAATAAACAGCTCACCTGCAAAAATACACAGAAATGGACATCAACATTGACAGTGTTCTTCACCGCACCTCGCTCTACTCCGTGCACGGAGATTCTGAGGCACTTAGCTCGCGTGATACTCCGTGTACAACTGAAAGTGCAGAACGCGCCACTGCCACCTACCGTCCACATTCGGAACTGCAGGTGAATACAGCCATGCTTCTCCCAAAAAATCATAACTTTAACATGCTGTTTTAACAGGTCTTTCTTTTAACCTTTTTTTTCCCTCTTTTCAGTCAACAAACATGTTGGCTGACTGTGCTTCATATGCAAAAAGGACGACCTTATGAGTGAATGCGCTTCCATCCATATGGCATATTTAATAATCTCACAAAGATTTCAGGATCAAACAAAACCCCCTGGTGTATTTTTCATGTGACTGAGTTTTCAGACTTCAGTATAAGCTTATCTGTGGAGGGCGTGTCCTAAATCACCCAAAAGAAAGGAAAGCCAACTCTTGGCCCTAGCAACTATGAAGACAAACCTCCACATGCATTATCAATATTAATCAGGATGACAGCCCAGAGCATTGTGAATGCACGCTTTGGTTTGCAGCCTTCCTAAGTCAGTTAGCTCTTGAGGCAAAAGAAATCCTGTTGCGCAATCGGTTAGCCTGTTCGGCTGTTAACTAAAAGGTTGGTGGTTTCAGCACACTCAAAACTTTGAGCGTTTTTCTTACCCGAATCAAGAGTCTGAAATCAAGCATATTATTGTTGATAAACGGTTTAACAAGCAACAGAATAATATGCAATAATAATATGCAATTGTCAGTCTGCATTGAGGCAGATGACATTGTCCTGGCATCCACCACACCCAGAGCCTTGGCCAGTCTTTTCCGTACAAGTCATACATCTGTGGACAGTTGGTAGTGATAATGGGTGTGGCTGTTTTGGCTAAATCCAATATTCAATATAGTGAAGATGCCCTGCCATCCCATGGCTGTATTTTTCGTGTGAATTGGTTTTCAGGCTAAACGGATTGCAAGCAACAGAAGACTAAACAAAGCTACGCCCAACATGGGGCTCAAACCAACGACCCTGAGATTAATGCTCTACCGACTGAGACTGGCCATGAATCAGGATAAAAGTCTGTGGGGTCTTTGATAAACGGTTTTACGAACAACAGAATAGTGAACAAAATCACACCTAATGTGGGGCTCGAACCCACAACCCTGAGATCATGAAACTGGCTCCACTATACAGCTAATGTTACCTGTGATGTCATCAGTCTGCATTGAGGCAGATGGCATTGTCCTAACATCCCCCACACCTAGAGTCATCACTGGCCTTATCCGTACAAACCATACGCCTAGGGACATTTGGTAGTGACAATAGGTGTGGCTGTTTTTTTTTTTTCCATTTTATATTTTGCATTAACATAGAAACAACAGTTCAAAAACCATACCCAAGCCCAACAACACACATACACATTCAAAAACACAACACAACATACAAACAGAAACTCACATTACTGTCCCTTGAAGTAGTCCAATAAAGGTTTCCAGGTTTTATTAAGATCTTGTGCACCCTGGCCAAGACTGCGTAAGTGCTCCACTGAAGCAAATATGAGCATCTCAGACAGCCAGCGTTTAAAAGATGGAGCGTTAGGCATTTTCCATTCAGAAGGATCAGCTTCTTTGCCACAACCATACCGACCATGACCACTTGTTGTAGACGATATGGAAGAGGATCCAGTGACGTAGAGTATCCACAAATTACAGTTATAGGGTCAAAGTTCAACTGTATATTAAGAGCTCTTGAGAGCCAATTAAATACGCTGTTCCAAAAACATTGCAAAACAGGACAAAATACAAACATGTGAGCCAGAGAACCCTCCTCAACTTTACATCTCTCACAAAGTGGGGATACAGTACCAAAAATCTTATGCAGTTTTACCCTTGAATAGTGCAGCCTATGTAATACTTTAAACTGGATCAACCTGTACCGGGAGTTAATAGAACAACGTGAAATCCTTCTGAGGCTTTCCCTCCACACTTCGTCTGCCATCTCCATGTTAGTTTCCCTGGCCCAAGCCTCTCTGTAACGAGTGGAGTCGGGAGTTGAAGACAAAACCAAAATAAATTGAGAGACCAGGTGTCTAGACCGGGGATCCACACAAAAAAACCTATGTATAGGATGATCAATTGGTTTAAATTCAAAATTAGCAATCTTTTCTCTAACATAGTGCCGAAGTTGTAAATAGCGGAAAAAGTGTCGAGAGGAAAGATGAAACTTTTCTTTAAACTGGTTAAATGAAATAAAGTTTCCTTTCGTATACAGATCCCCTATAGATCTCAAACCTGAATTTTCTAACACAGAAAATGTCCCATCCAACTGCGAAGGTAGAAATTGGTGATTGTGAAGAATTGGAGTATGAACTGATGTATTTGGTGCTCTGGTAAAAGATTTAATTTGATTCAAAATCCTAAGTGAATTATTAATTATGAAATTGTTCTCTATTAAAGTTTTATTAGGTACAACTTTGGAAAATAACAGGACCGGTAACGAGGACTGTGGGATTGACTTAGCCTCAAATTTGATCCACAATGGGGAGGAATCAGCTGCTAGACCTTCTGGTGAACCCAACTGCCAAAAAGAGAGAGCCCTGGCATTTGCTGCCCAATAATAGTGTTTAAAAATGGGCAAACCAAAACCACCATCCGATGTTGTTTTTTGTAAATGATTTCTAGAAATACGGGGCGTCTTGTAAGCCCAAACAAACGGAAGAATAATGGCGTCCAGCTGCTTAAAAAATGAATTTGGCAAGTAAATGGGGAGGTTTTGAAAAAGATACAGAAATCTTGGGAGTGTAACCATCTTGACTGCGTTTATTCGCCCAACCATAGATAGTGGAAGCAATTTCCATTTTTCAATGTCAGCTTTAAGCTTCACAAGTGCAGGCTGGAAGTTTAACTTGAATAACAATTTTGGATTTCTAGAGATCTGAAGGCCTAAATAAGTAAAGTGCTCCCTAACTACTTTAAACGGCAAGGTGTTGAGAAAGTTAGCATCTAAATTTTCGGTAAGTGGCATAAATTCACTTTTGTTCCAATTGATTGTGTACCCAGATAGCCTACCAAAGGAATTTATATAGTTTAGAAGACAAGGAACAGAGGTGACAGGGTTTGAAATACACAGTAATAAATCATCTGCATATAGATTAACAAGGCTTTCCAGCTGTCCAATTTTAACACCATGAATATCAGGGTGTCTCCGAATTCCCAGGGCAAGAGGTTCCAAAGCTATGTTAAAAAGAAGAGGTGACAAAGGATCCCCCTGCCTAACACCACGCTGAAGCAAAAATGGCCCAGAACGATCTCCATTAGTCAATATAGATGATGATGGGTATAGGTAAAGCATCTTGATACAGTCTATAAAGAAGTCCCCAAACCCAAATTGACTTAATGTGTAAAACATAAAAGGCCACTCGATTTGATCGAAAGCCTTCTGGGCATCAAGCGAGACAATGGCGGCATCAGAATCGTTTTTGTGTACTGCAGACATAACATTAAATAGCAAACGCACATTACAAAAAGAAAATCTGCCCAGAATAAATCCAGTTTGATCAGGATGAATAATTTCTGTAATGTACTCAGCTAGTCTGAAGGCCAGTATCCTGGACAGAATTTTTTGATCTGTATTAAGCAAGGCGATAGGTCTATATGAGGCGGGATCCGTTTCCTCCTTCCCCCTTTTTAATAAAAGACAAATATTTGCCTGGTATAAAGAGTCAGGGAGTTTTTTATTTTTGATAGAGTCATTGAGCATCCTTAATATAAATGGACTTTAGCAGAGAAAGACTTATAGAATTCGCAACCAAAACCATCAGGTCCAGCTGCTTTTCCACTATTAAAGCTTTGGATTGCCTCAGCTACCTCAGTTTGAGATATTGGGGAGTCCAATGCGATCTTAGCTGCTTCAGAAAGCCTTGGCAAAGCCAAATCATTAAAGAAAGTCTCTAAATCAGATTCAGTACTCGAATATTTAGAAGAATACAGATCGGAATAAAACTCTCTAAACCGGTTATTAATCTCTTTATGATCTGTGATTATTCTCCCAGATCTTGACTTAATCCTAAAAATTGCTTGTTTAGAACGAATTCCCCTAAGCTGTTTTGCTAAGAGCCGTTCAGGCTTGTCTCCAAGCTCAAACTGACGCTGTCTAAGTTTTAGTAAAAGATGATCAATTCTCTGACTAAGGATAGAGTTATATTCATATTTGAGCTGTAAGATTTTATTATAATCCGAAGTAGAGAAAGAAGCCCGATAATCCTGTTCCAGTAACGTAAGAGTATTCTCAATTTCAACAAGCCTACGATTCCTTTCTTTTTTCTTAGCAGATTCGAAGGACAAAATATGACCACGGATGACGACTTTGAGAGTCTCCCAGAGAGTGGAATCAGAGACATCTCCAGTATCGTTGAATTCCGTAAAGTCCACCAGTCTAGCATTCATATAATTAATAAATGCAGGATCTGACAATAGACTTGGGTTAAATCGCCAAGCATATGCCTGTTTGGGAAGGATGCTATTAAGCTGAAGTGTGACAGGACTATGGTCAGATATTATAGTATTATGATATTTAACACTCTTCACCCTGGGAACTAACTCAGATGACACAAGGAAATAGTCAATTCGTGTATAAGATTTGTGTACATGTGAGTAATATGAGTAATCTTTAGCAGTTTGGGTTATGCAGCCTCCAGATGTCTACCATGTTCCCGAGTTTGATTAAATTATTGAGAGTCTGAACTGAGGTTATAGTGGGTGGCACCTTGGTAGAAAGTCTATCAAGGTATGGATCTAAATAACAATTAAAGTCACCCCCCCAGTATAATGTTATCAGAGGAAGTATGTGGGACAGAATCAAAAACTCTACGGAAAAAGTCTGGGCTATCAAAATTTGGACCATAGATGTTCACCAGAGTAAGAGGCAGGGAGTTAATCTGCCCAGAAACAATGATGTATCGACCCTGTGGATCAGCAATCATCTTCTCAAGGTGAAATGGGACACTCTTTTTAAAGATTATTGCAACGCCCCTAGCTTTAGCCGAAAAAGAAGCTTGAAACACCTGGGATATCCAGTTAGCTCTAAGCCTAGACTGACAGTTAGGGCCAATGTGTGTCTCTTGAAGGAAAATGATGTCAGCTTTTAAAGATTTTAAGTGTGAAAATACTCGTCCCCTTTTAATTGGATGTCCCATACCTCTAACATTCCACGATGCCACCGTAACCCCAGCGGCGCAAGTATCACTCATAGATGTAATTTAACCAGTTGCACAAATATAGCCATAGCTGCAAGGGACAGAAACAAAACAAACGAATAGACAACAGATAAACGAGCCAACAGGCACCTAGTGCCGCACTACCCAAACCCATCCCTTAATCAGACTAACTTCCACCCCAGAAGTGCCCAAGAAATACCCAGATTATTAGGGTCGAAAGCCTAGCAGACTATCTATATATATAACTGCTAAACAGCAACTACTACAACAACCACACCGAAGGGGGCCCCAGAACTGAACAAAACAATAAAAAAAAAATCCACTCACTTATTATTAGGTAACTAATTACATAGTGCAACTCTAGTGTTTCAAAGAGAACTGAACACATGAACAACATACACCCACACAAGGTTATAACAGAACAGTTTTTTGAAATAGCTATTGAAAATCTAGCAGAGCAAAAAGCAAAACAAGCATCCCAGTGCCCTAAAAACAAATATAACAGAGTATTAATATATTGCCAGATTAGGAGAAAATTAGAAAAAATCAAAAACAGTTTAATCTTGGTTCGGCTATTTATCCTCTTTGCCGAGGAAGAAAAGAACACGCAACATGGACTACTAGCCTGTGGTGGTTGTGGTGGTACTCTTCAGTACAGAGCTCATGAAAGCCTTTGCATCTGCACTCGCAGTAAAAGTATGTGATTGTCCATTGAGCTCAATGTGAAGCCTTGCCGGATAGCGAAGAGAGTGCTTTATTTTGAGATTTCTCAGCTCTCGCAGAACCTCCACAAACTGTTTTCTTCTTTCCATTACGGAGCTTGTGTAGTCCGGAAAGATCAATACCTTGTTGCTCCGGAATTGAAGGGGACCGTGAAGCCTTTGCAGCTGCATTATCTTCTCCTTAACTTGAAACAGGTGGATGCGAGCAATAATAGGACGAGCTCTGGCGCCGTCGGCCGGACGAGGTTGAAGAGACCTGTGCGCACGATCCACCACCAATGGCAGGTTAAAGTTTTCCTCACCAAGGAGCTTGGGCAGCAGCTCAGCAACAAAATCCGTGGGTCGTGTGCCTTCCGCTCCCTCTGGAACTCCAATTATACGTATATTGTTGCGCCGCGAACGCCCTTCTAAATCCTCAATTTTCTGCTGCAGAGCTGTATTGACTCCTTCCATTTTCTTCAAGGCTGACTCCAACGAGTCGATTCTTGCATCATGAGCCGATACAGCTTCAGTGAGTGAACCGAGAGTTTCTTTAAACTCCTTCACCTCCGACCGGACAGCTGATAAGGTCTGCTCAAAACTGCTCAATCGAGAGGAGATGTTGTTAAGCCCTTCTTGGATAGAGGTTTCGAGGTTTGTTGCCCAAGTTGGCGGAGAATCGCTTACCGCTCGGCCTGACGTGGCAAGGCCGCATGGTGGTGAATCTGAGGTTTGGATTCGCGTTTCCTGCATCTTTGGAGGTTTTAGCCGTTTTCGGAGCCTTTTCGAAGAAACAAGCGGGGCTAGGTGTTGTCAGAGGTAGGTAAATTAGAAAATTACTCCTTTACGTGATGGAAAAAAGACAATTAACGAGCTTAGTCTGGAGCCCTCAACTAACGCACGTCTACTCCATTTGGTGCTCTCTAGCGCCCCAGGTGTGGCTGTTTTAACTGAATCCAATATTCACAATTAGTGAAGATGCCCTGCCATCCCAGGGCTGTATTTGTCGCGTGAATTAGTTTTCAGGCTAAATGGTTTGCAAGCAACAGAAGACGGAACAAAGCTACGCGCAACATGGGGCTCAAACCCACGACCCTGAGATTAAGAGTCTCATGCTCTACCGACTGAGCTAGCCGGGCAACTGCACACAAGCCTTTCCACAATTGACTCTGGCCATGAATCAGGATAAAAGTGTAAGTGTATTGCAAATGCATGCATGCTTTGGTTTGCAGCTTTCTCGTATAATTAGCACTTGGGGCAAACAAAATTTTGTGGCAGTCTCTGTGGCGCAATCGGTTAGCGCGTTCGGCTGTTAACCGAAAGGTTGGTGGTTCGAGCCCACCCAGGGACGCTTCAAGCACTGACCTCTTTTCTTACCCAAATCAAGAGTCTGAAATCAGGCACATGATCTTTGATAAACGGTTTTACGAACAACAGAATAATAAACAAAATCACACCTAAGGTGGGGCTCGAACCCACAACCCTGAGATCATGAAACTGGCTCAACTATAAAGCTAATATTACCTTTGATGTTATCAGTCTGCATTGAGGCAGATGGCATTGTCCTAGCATCCACCACATCTAGAGTCATCACTGGCCTTTTCCGTACAAGTCATACGCCTAGTGGCATTTGGTAGTGACCATTGGTGCGGTTGTTTTAGCTGAATTCAGTATTCACAATTAGTGAAGATGCCTTGCCACCCCAGGGCTGTATTTGTCGCGTGAATTAGTTTTCAGGCTAAATGGTTTGCAAGCAACAGAAGACTGAACAAAGCTACACCTAACGTGGGGCGCGAACCCATGACCCTGAGATTAAGAGTCTCATGCTCTACCGACTGAGCTAGCCGGGCAACTGCACACAAACCTTTCCACAATTGACTCTGGCCATGAATCAGGATAAAAGTGTGAGTGCATTGTAAATGCATGCATGCTTTGGTTTGCAGCTTTCTCGTATAATTAGCACTTGGGGCAAATTAAGCTTTGCGGCAGTGTCTGTGGCGCAATCGGTTAGCGCGTTCGGCTGTTAACCGAAAGGTTGGTGGTTCGAGCCCACCCAGGGACGCTTACCAGCCT